>JAUZTA010000015.1:4047928-4060299 GCA_034780835.1 Ctenochaetus striatus | reverse complement strand
AAAATCATTTATTCTCGTCATTGTGGAGAACTAATAACACACAAATTATCCCAAATTAATCATATATATTTTTATTCACTCATGGTTCTAAAATGTAGTGATTGTGAATGTGTTTTCTCTTCTTTTAATCTTATTTAGTTCATAATAATTTCCTTTATTTCTTTCCTTTTAATTTGTCCTTTTTTTTATATTTTCTGTCTTTCCTTCATTTTTTTCCTTTCATTTTTCTTTTCTCTGTTTTTATTCTATTTCTTCCTCTTATATCTCATATCTTCATTTTTTCCTTTTTTAATTTCTGAACCTTTTTTATTTCCTACATAATCTTACTCCTCTTGTCTTTCCTTCTCTCATTCTCTCTTTTCTCTTTCATTTCTGTATTTTCCTTAATCTTATAAATTTGGCTTGGTTACACTGTAAAAAAAGCCTCTTCCAAAGGGAAGTCAAAACAGAAATAAATACAAGTTTTTTTCTTGTTTTATGTAAAGAAATCTGCTAATGGAAAAAGTAAAAATTGAGTTGTGAAGATTTCTAAGATGTGATGTCTGAAAAAAAGTTCATATGTCTCTGTATTCTGATATCTTTTGATTAGAAAGTAAACAAATGTACTCATTCAAACATTTTAGTTTTTTTTGCAGTGTAGAAATTTAGAAAAAAATAACATAATGTATCTTTACATAACATATATAAGATAATACTTAAGAAATATGTCCTCTGTCATTCTTCAGATCAACACAGACTACAGGAATGAGTTTGCTCGCTGTCTGGAGCCTTTGTTGCTGCTGCTCGGTCAGCGCTGCCCTCCTTCTGTCGTCGGATCTTCTAGTGTTACAACAAGGTAAGATCGTTCACCTGCTTGAACCTCATCAGCCGATGATCTCTCGCTCTTAAAGTTTTATTTTTACAATGCGCTTTCAAAGCCGGAGCATCACCGAGGCGTCACGGCGGATTCTTCCAAGAAATCAAAAAAAGTCTGGGCAGAAAATTTCACACTTGTGAAGGATCCAAACTCGAAATCCTCAAATGGTTTGCGAGTACAGATGGCAGACGGCGATGACTGCAGGGAGAGGAAGAGAGGCGCCATGCTGAGCCCCACTATGGCAGTTATTCTGTCTGTCTCTCTGTCTCTCTGTCTGTCTGTGAGCTCTGTGCACTCACAGGTTTATGTAACCCACCTTGTTGCATGAGGGCTGAGAAGGAGGCCTTCGCTCATGTCTTGGTGGCTCTTGTTTTGCCTTGAACAGGCCAGAAAGTCAGCAGATGGTGTGATTAGATGGATGAATGGGGCAAATTTTCATTTTAAAGTTGTGTTTCACCTGGAAGTCAAGTTTTGCATTGAATTAAGTTGCTTTTTGTCAATGCAATATTGTATTTCAGTTTCGTATATTCCCTCTCAAATCACCTACATTTCCCACCTTCACCTGAACAGTCATCACTGCTCAGATCACAGAGTCCTGTCCTTTCTCTTTTCCTGTACATCACGTCCCTCTCCATGTACACACGACTTCGCCTGACCGATTTTTTTCCACATCACCCAACTGTTCACAAGTCTTTAAGCCCACCCACTAATGCCAACATACTGACAAACTCTCTTTTCCAACTTGCTCAGCGCCCTGCCAGCGCAAAATGCAAAGTGGGCAGGGTTTGGTGGCCGGCCGGCTGGCACTATTTTTATCGTAATTTCACAGAACTCTCCAGGATTCATCTGGAAGTTGGCATGCAGGAGCGGCTGGGCCGCTTTGTTCCAGGCTGCTGATGTCACAGCTTTAGCACGGGCAAAGTCCTTTAATTGGCGTCAGTGATGGGAGGCACAGGAGCCGAGTGTGCAGAGGATGGCATGTGTTTGACAGAGAAAAAGAGAGAGAGAGAGAGAAAAGAGAGAGAGAGAGGGAGGGATACATGTTTTAGACAGGTCTGCGGTTGAATCAACACTGAGCAGAGAAGGCAGGAGAAGGAGCCTGACACACCAGACTCCAGGTAAATTTATCTGCATTTTACTGTAGTTTATTCTCTCTTTTAGAGCGGGGTGACATGAGGCTGTACATATGTTTTAACTTAAATTAAGCTTTTAAAATGTCTTGGATATTTACATTGAATGTTTGAGTTTGACCGGCTGTCCGTGTGGAAGCATCAGGGGCAGCTGTTGCCGGCTTTCTGCTCCCTTTTGGTTGCTGACATCAACACCATAAGATGACAGTCGTTACACAAAATACTCGACTCCTCTATTTTTTTGGGTCCATTTCATGCTTCATAGTTCATACTTCAATCCACCAACGAGGAGGGGAAATTGGGCTTTTCCTCACCATATGGTGGCTACAGAATGCCGCCCACATGGTGGAACCCATTATTCAGTGCGACTGAATGTGTTGTTGTGTCTGATACATCCTCAATTGCCGTCTGAAAGCTCCTTCTCCCACTTACTTGTGAGCCGCCCCTGCAGGAGGCAGAGCGGGCAGGGATTGGTGGACGGCCAGCTGGCTGGCCTCACTTTTATCATGATTTCACAGAACAGAAGTGAAGTTTTGCAGCCATGTTCTTTCAAGCAACCGATGCTGCTTCTTTGGTTCTGTCCGTGTTTTCGATCGGTTGTGTTTGGACACAGACTCGATGCTCAGAGGACAACGTTCGTATGAGAGGGATGTGGTTGCACCTTGGTTACTGAAAAATGGCCTCTGGACAGATATGCTGTTCTAGGCATGAAGCCAAGACTGTGGTCCTACCAGAACCCCAGATAAATGTATTTTATCTTGTTCTGTAGCCACAAATGTACTTTCACACCCTTGGTGAAGGCGATGATGAAGAGATGTGTGTGTTTGAAATGACAGCAAGCATTTATTAATGAGCGTCAAGCAGGGAAATTGATGCAAGTTCTCATTTAAGGCTCTTTTGATAAGAAAGTATTGAGAAAATGTGGGAAAAAAAATTGTTTATCTTAATACAATGCAAAGTAAAAGTAGTTTCATGGTCATAATATGGGGTGTTATGCATTAAGTAAACACACACTATAAGTTACCAGCTGAATGTTATGGACCAAAACTTTGTTGACGTAATATAAAGCTTTATTATTCCTGTGTTTTAAGGGACAGAGATCAGCTCTGATGTTTTGTTGATGTCAGGCACATTTCATAATGAAGCATTAATTATGGCAGTCATTGTATTTTCCCTCCCATCAGACATCAGTCCCCTCTCTCCGTGTGTTGCCGCTCCCCGTCTCTCAGTGAGATGCCCCTGGGCTCGGTGTTGGGGCGAAGGCCCACATGTCACCGCAACATCTGCACCAAGGTCCTCCTGGCTGAGGGGGCGGAGACGCCATTCACCGAGCACTGCCGCAACTACGAGAACACCTACAGGGTGAGAGCTGCGTTTGAACCGGAGACGCACATTTAAGCTTCTGACAGTTTGTTTACATCAAAACAACATTTGAACATTTTGCCATGCAAGTGTCTACAGCCATGCTGGCAGCTCTGTGAGGTTATGCTTTTGCTTTTGAGCTAAATGCTAACAACAACATGCTAACAACCTCACAGTGAAAATAATAACAGGATGATGTTTGGCAGGTTTGTTTGTCCTGTCGTTCTTATTTTAGCTTATTGCCAAAGTTCACTAATAAACGCTTAACACAAAATACACCTGAGGCTGATGGGAACAATTAGTTTATTTTAAAGTCTTTTAATTTAAAGACTTGGACAAATTAAAATAAAAAAACACTGGAAGTTCTTCTCCAGACATGTTTCTGTGTGTTTGGCTGTGACTGACACACAGTTTGTAGTTGCGCTAATTCAAACTCTCGCTCATTGTTTTGGCGCCAAACGTTTTCAGGGCTTTTTTTGTCTGCTGTTGGCTTTCAGTTTTTTTGACAAACCAAAACTGGGAAACATTTGGATCTTGCGTAGACATCGCCCCCTTGAGTAAAGAAATGTGAAAATACACCTTTAGTGACAGACTTAGCATGGATGCTAATCAGTTAAGTCAAAGTCAGACATTATAAAGGACATAAATGTTAGAAAAACACATTTTCCAGTGGAGGATTCTCTTAATGATGGCACCTTATGTGATGTTTAGATTTCATAAAAATTTTAACATATGTGTGTGTGTGTGCACCAAACATGCCGATCTGTCTAATAGTTGCTGAGATGTGCAACAGTGAGACTAAAAAGAACTAGTGAAGACCTATGCTTGTTAATATAAGATCATCATCTAAGAGCAAACTTACAATTTAGACTTTAGATTTTTTTATGAATTGAGTGAAACTTTTAAAATATTTTATTAGTTTTGTGATCACAATTAAAAATATGTTTCCTGTGTTTTCATAGATGTTGAATAAAACTGCCACAGATGAGTAGCCATCTCTGATTTTTAACAAAAAAAACTGCAGCAGCTTTATTTCCTCTGCGATCCTCAGTCTGTCTAGTTAGCACGAAAGTTTTCACGCTCAGATGCACTTCACCTGGCATCTGCACACACATCAAACCTCTGCTGCTTTAAAGACACTGAACACCTCTTCACCGTCATGTCTCATATGCTGTTTGTGTGTGTGTGTGTGTTTCCAGACTTTCCAGACAGAGATTCAGAGTCTGAAGGACCAGGTCCAGGAGCTGCACCGAGATCTCACCAAGCACCACTCCATCATCAACACAGATAAAATGGGAGAGATCCTGGAGCGATCGCTGCACGTTGACAGCCAGATAGCTGCCCAGTACTCCACTGTGGAAACTATGAGAGTCATGTTTGAAGAGGTGCGTCAAGTGACACCTTGATTGTTTGACCTTTAGCGCGTACCTGCCTTTTGTCCTCAGTCAGCTCCCTCGGCTGCGCACTAACGAGCTCACTCTTACCCATCACGATAAATTTAGACCGCCAGCAATCCAAACAGACGAAGGAGAAATGTCAAGGTGTCCCATGAGTCCAATGACTGCGGTCCCTGTCATATTTTATTTCATGAGAATCAACTTACCGCTGTTTTTTTTTTGTTTGTTATTTTTGTGTTTCACAGATCTGTGATGAGACTTTTCAGAGGGTCACTAATGAGCAGGAGATCTACGAAGGTGACATCACAAATTTAAACTTATCACTCAAAAGTTCATCTTTTTTTATAACTGATTATTTTTTTCTAAATTAATTTCATTTGTTTGCTGAATGCAGCTCAGCTTCATGACCTGATGCAGCTGAAGCAGGAGAACTCTTACCTAACCACCATCGCCCGGCAGATCAGCCCCTACATCCTGTCCATCGCCAAAGTCAAAGAGAGGCTCGAGCCCAGGTGTCGTCATTATTTCTGCTTTATGTGGTCCAGCTGCTGCCATATTGCTTGTGTGATTGGAAAAAATGGAGCCTCTTGTTGCCTCTAAATGGCTTTGATATGAAAAACCTGGATGGTACATGTGTAGTAGTGGGACAGATAAAGAAAATGGTAACAACAAAAACAAGTATAACTGCAGTCTTTGTGGTTTTTTTGCTACTTTTAAAGCTGTTTTTCCTTCGTTTTAAACAACCATCTGACTAAACTAAGAGTTACTTTTTATTAAATTCTGTTTTTCTTGTCAGAAAATCCCATGAAAAGGCTAAAACCAATGGTCGATTATTTATTCTAACAAGTATTTTCAGAGGAGTTTCCTGCTTTGTGCCGCAGAGCCTCACTGTTGCTCAAACACTATTAAAAACACGCTGCTGCCCTGGATGACATGTTGCTTCATTAACGCGAACATGGCCGCTGTAGTTTATCTTAACTAAATTCCACACACGCCGTTCTGCTGCAGTAAAGACTCACCGAAGCAGCAAATTGATATGAATCCGCAGCAGAAAATAGTCCCTAACCAATGCGCTATTTACTTCTGTTTGCTTAATGCTTCTGAAAAATCCACAGTCACAAGCTGTTAAAGTTTTTTTTTTAACATCTATGATCTTTTTTTTTTAAGTTTAACATCCTCAGTAGGAACCAGTGAGCTTCAAGCTACAAACAGATCAGGAAAGGAGGAGAGCACTGAGAGACAAACGAACATGTTGTTGTTTTTTTGTCTTTCTATGGGATTTGTTGACAGTCAGAAAACACAGAATAACATGAGCCTTGTGCAAGAAGTTTATTAAAGAAATTTAAAAATGTTTTCCAGGCTTCAGGAGTCTAAAGAGCACCACGACGACCGAACAGAGACCATGCTGAAAATCTATGAAGACGGCATGATGGCCAAAGACTGTTCAGACAGGTACGGACACCTGTAGTTTTCATACATGTAAAACAATTAAACCCACGGTGTCTGATACTTCCACATTAAAATGTCTAAAAACTTTTACTTGTGGAGTAACTTAACCCCCAAATGTTTCCAAAAATGGTCAAATTCATAGAAATATGTTATTTAATTCAAGGTAACTGTGCTTTTTATTTCGTCACCTGTCACTGATTTGTGAGTAATCCATTTTACTGAGGGACAGGTCTTGTTTCACCACATGCTCACGTATTTATAAATACATCAAGACTGGATGAATATTCCTGTATGAATTCTGCAAAAATAATCTGTCAACAAGTTATCTGAATTTGTGACAATGAAAACCCTAAATATATACATTAAAATAACAGGTCTAGCTGACATAACAAGAGTGTTTGCCATGAAAAACTTGATCAAAAAATGAATCTGAGTGTTGGATTTCTGAGTTAAGCACCTGATTTTTTTCGGTCTCGGCAGCAACAACCAGACCTGTGCAACAGACCCAGACAGAGACAAGAGCAGCCTCGCTCTGATCCTCGACTCAGGGGAAAACTGTGTCAAGAGCAGCCGCCCGGTCAGGCAGCGGGTTCCCACGGAGACGTCCAACCACAAGGAGATGCCTTCATAAACACCGTGTCATTTGATTTCTGCCCCCCACCCTCCCCCGTCTCTCTCTTTCCCACCTCCCTCCCTGCTCCCGTGCAGCAATGTGCCTCAATCCGACCGTAACGAGCCCGGGATGGTATGTGACTGAATCTGCTGTCCGGATCTGCTGCACATAACGGTTTCTCAGCGGCGACGAGCTGTCAGCAGCTCCACTGTGAGCCCTTTGATGGACACTAAGTGGACACACAAACATGGAGGTCAAAGCCACACTGCTGTTAAAGCCGGACAAGGACGGCCTCGTTGTTTCTGAGTGGACAAACACAACAACAACAACAACAACAACATCATAAAGAGTTGGTTTGGTGTTATTTAAGAGACATGGACTGTTTTTAATGAGAAAACAGAGTGATTATAGCTTATTTCCCTGGTTTTGCCCTGTGATGTTGTGTGTGCTTTGGATGTTAAAATGATACAAAAATTCTCTGTCTTTTTTCTTGTGTGTGTGTGTGTTTGTGTTGAATTGCTTTCTGCAGTATTAATTCTTTGCATAAATGTTTTGATTTTTTTCTCCTCTTAGAATGGTCCATGTACGATCTTTGCTGTCTGAATACTGTGAAAAGACGTCACAGTGGGTCCACGTTTTCTCAGCTGTCATAAGATTAGAGGAAGTTAGAAGAGGAACAAATAGATACAACGTCACTCTGAAACATTCTGCCCACTGAAACGACATCTTTTTAGGTGAACTTATCTAAAGCTGCAATGAAGAAAGGAAAATGTGATCTTCCATCAATAGAACCTTGTATCATTTCCTGTTCTTGCTTATTTTATAAAATGGTACAAGGTTACGATTTCAATAGCCAGTCTGACTCTTTTTGTGTAAACTTAAATCTCTCCTCTATGTTTTTGCGGATTATTATTTCTGGCAAGAAGATATTTCTCTTCAGTAGGAAATCTTGTAAAGAGTTCATAGAAACACTGGCCTGCCATCTCCTCACCCCGTTGGCTAGTCTAAAAGCCACCCATGTAGAGGCTTTGGCCCTGACTGCCATCAGCCTTCAGTTTACCTATGTACTATTCCAGGAATACCTTCAAAGACTCTTACGACTAAAACCATTAGGGAGTTAAAGCATCTGTGTTAGTCTGCTTTCCTTTTTTAAACCGAACACTATTTTAACACCAAGGTGGTTACGTATAAGAAAATAATCCTCCGCTAATATCTCTGTGCACATCTGCTGTATGTTTGACAAGCTTTTCCCTGATTGCAAACTGGGCTCATCTAAAACCAGCAGCTTTAACTGAAAAGCTTCACACATAATATACACAGTTCAAGTCATACATTTCTCCTTGTGCACAAAAAAAACTGTATGGAAAGAAAACACCTGGGTGCTGTTACTGCACACTGCAATCATGTTTTCAAGTGTTGCAAAATTTTATTATAATAAATATACTTATGTATGTACATTATCTGACGCAGTGCTCTGGATGTATGTACAACCCCTCTCTATTCACATGTTGTAATGTATACATTCAACACTGTTTGCAAGAAAAAACCCCTGAAAAGGAACATGAACAGGCTTACAGTGAACATGTGTGTCATGAAAGACTGTAGGCAGTCTTTTAGGTCCCAAGGCTCTGCATGAAGCACACTGTGGTTCAATGCAATTAAGATGCCTACTACAATCTGGCTGTACAGATTTGTTTTTTTTTTTAAATGTATTAAAAACTGTGATAAAAGGAGTATTGAACAGTGCAGGTTTGATCACATCTAACCTGTGTGATGTGAGGAGCTAAAGTGTAACACTGGCTCTAGTTTCCATACAACATGACCCTATGTTTCCTGGACTAGATGCTCGCTTGAACACGTCGGAGTTTGCTGGATAGGAATTCATAAACTGAAAGCATCAATCAGCAGAACATCAAGGGGAATACTTAACAGTAGGCTACATTTACGCTTGAGCTTTTTCACTAATCCACTTGGATTACGTGTTGTTTGTATCATCCTGATGGCCAGACACTGTCACGTAATTTCATGATTTTTTTTCCCCCCATCTCCAAAAATACCACGACCCTTTGGCCTCTCAAAATACTTGAACCTCAAATTGTGCCCGAGGTCCATTCCCATCCGACTGACACACACACGCACACACACTAGCCTATGATCTATATTTTTTTTTTATCTAGCCTAGTGCAACTCCCTCAACTTCGCACAATACATTCACAAATCCGAGATACAGCAAAAAACTTCGTGTGTCCGCAATGTTTCAGCCACTCATGCCCACAAATAAAGCTCGTTCTCTCTTTCTCTCTCTCTCTCTAAAGTGGAGCTGCTGGCTCTGAGCCTGGGTGGGCGCACCCGTGGTGCAGCCGGGCAGGGTGTCCATCAGGGTGGGCTGCTGGTTTGACAGTTCAGGACATATTGACGACCAAATATCCGAGAACCACAGCGACCGTGACGATGACGAAGAAGACGAGCACGGCGCAGATGGAGGCGAAGCCAGCATCCCTGTTGCCCCCTCCTTCTTCATCTTTGGGCTCCTCTTCACAGATGGAGATGACACCCACGGAGGAATTTCCAACACTCATGTTGGACTTGAGCTCGGCGCCCGCCTCCTGCTTCGCCTCGACGGCCCACGGCGCCACCTGCACCTTCATCTCCATCTCCTCCATCATCTGGGTCACCTGGGTGATCTCGGACTGCAGGTCCCGCAGGTCGGCCGTGTCGATGTTGCTGTCCGCCTCATACTTCATGTTCTGCACGCTCATGGCCCGGGCCGCCACGGTGGTGGTGCTGCCCGTCATGCCCGTCTGGATGAGGTGTCTCGTCGGGACTTTGAGGGGGAAATCCTGTCCTATCTCCAAGGACCTTTTCATGTCCACCTCCAGGAGATCCATGCTGCTCGAGAACAGCACCCATAGGCGCTCGTACTCGGCCCGGTCATCCTTGCTGATGGTCTTGTCTTTGAGCAGAGTGGTCAGTTTAGTCCTGTTGGCCACCGCCAGCTCCTGCGCCTTTTTGCGGGTCCTCTTCAGCTCCTCTCGCAGGTTCTGCGAGTCCGAGGTGCTTCCCAGAGCGATCACCAGATGCCTGTAGCAAGCGGTCACTTTGTTCAAAGCGTCCAGCATTGTTTTGCACTCCTCTTTCCCCATGACTGATTGAAAAGATGCTCTACCTCCTCGCCGGAAATGTTAAATTGTAAACAAAAAAGAAGCTTGGAGAGAAATTGCGAGCTGTCAGTGACGGCGCTTCAGCCACTATCCTCAGTTTAGTTTCCAGTGGAGCACACCCCCAGCCCAGCAAATCCCCTCAGCGTACTAGTCAGAGCAAATTCCTCTCTATCCATGCTCCTTCCTGTCTGCAAGCAAGCAAGCACTGACAGCGGCTTAGAAATTAATGAGTCCGTAAATGGCTTTAGGCTTAGGCTACCTTTGTGTTTCCCCGCTCGAGATCAAGCAGCGGCGGAGCTCCTCTTCTGCAGGGCGCGGATGCTGAATGGATGTGAAGCAATCCAACCTCCAGCTTTTTGAAGAGATTTAGATCCACATTCAGCCACAGGTGGCATCCGCCTATGCCGCTTGTGGGGAGAATGAGAGAGAGAGAGAGAGAGAGAGACAACAGGGCACCTCTCCCGTCAGAAGCTCAAAACAAGTCCGTTAGTGTTCAAAGATGACGCGCGGCTGAGAGGATGGAGATCTTTAGGAGAGTTCAGCAGAGACGCTTCAAAGCGTCAATTGCAGGGAGCCAGAGGAGCCATTGTGTTTTTGGTGTGGGTTTGTTTATCTGTAGAGAGGGAGCTGTCTACTTCTGCACCCAATCGATGATGTTTAAATACCAATAAGCGCCTTCTGTGGTCACATGTGCGCACTCAACAGAGCCATGCAAGCGGGGAAACAAAGCATCAGCGCTCCCATTGGTTTGCTCACGCAGGCATCAAGTTGAAATGTGCTCTTTCATTGGCTGCTCCGTCCCTGATGTGGGCAGGGCTGTGGCATCTATCAGCAGGGATGCCAAATCACAAAGCCCTAACCTATCTGCCATTTGTCATTAGGATCCCTGCATATGATGTCAGCTACATTTCCGGAGACAAATAAAGCAATTGCTAATGACTGACAAGATATTCAGCCTGTATTTGTGTTTATCATTGCACTTAAAAAAAAAGAAAAAGTATTGAAAAAGCGAAGATGTTCCCAGTGACCCTCATCATTCATCATTTGAAGCACTCTGTTCCTGCTGAGTGAAGATTCATAAATGTTACAGATTACTGACAAAATGCAAAGCACCCTCAGGCGTGTGCATAGGTGACAACCTCAGAATTCATTTCCTCTTTATTTGTTTTCATAATTGCACGCTTTGCAGTCAATCAGACGCACACCTGCCTGCTCACAGTTCATGACAGCAGTGGTTGCACACAGTATTGGTTGGATAATGTGTTGTGTACCTTGTTGGGTACCCGCTGTGTTGAGAGGTGAGAGGCAGATAAGGCCGTGCGGTGTTTGCTCGGTTTGCTCTTTTTGCATTATTGAAGCGGATGGGGCCTAATGATACGTTGACTGCAGAGTAAAACTAATGGACTGAAGCAGAGTCAGAGGAGGATGCCTGAGGTACCGCTTGTCTGTTATTCACTTTATCACCTAGTTTGATGATAACTCAACTTTTCTTGCCCCATGTCTGCTAAACTCATTAAAACATTATGCATGTCCTTCAAATTTGATGCGTTAAAACCGATGCACACACACATCCGTAACTCCCAGTGTCGTGATAAGAATCATTTCATCTTACTGTGTGTGTCTCTGCTCTCTCTGTGCTGTAAACGGTACTGTTCAGTATATTTAAAACTTGCAGCTATGCCAGTAATGTCGGACTAACAAATGTCTAGGCTGAGTCAGATGTTTTGTTAAGATCCTGGCAAAGGGATCTTCTTTCCTTGAATACGTTTCCATAGCAACCTCTCACCTCTTGGCAAGCACTCTTCAGTTATTTTTTTTCAACAAGGTATTCAATTACTTACAGTGCAGCAAATTGCCAGCAGTCATTCCTATTGTCTCCCATGATATATTCAGCATTTCTGTTTAGCTGTGGTCAGGAAAAAGACCCACACATTTTTATTTTTACAGCAAGAAATTGAATGGATTTATTGGATCTATCGCACTTTTTAAAAATTGGATGAGTTTTAAATCAACTTATCAATGATCTTTGGATGTTATTTGGTATATTTTTCTATGTAAAACTGTTTTTTTTATTACAAAGGAGACACATTTTGGCATTCTAAAATTTCAGTCTAATTTAATCCTGAATTTACAACAAAGTCAAAGGCACTGAGACTCACGAGACATGTTGCTTTTTAAAACTACAAATCTGTGAACTTACACCTGTTCAGCCTCTTCTTTATCTCCTTTACATGGAACTGCTGATGACACAGGGACAGAATTGCAGGATTACACTTTAAAATTGGCCGTGGTGTCCGTCTGTCTGCTTGCACTCCTGTTATAAGATTTCTGACAAGCTGGTGTGTTAAAGTCAAGTGTTAGGATGAGCCATGAGACATGCTGTGGTCTGATTTCTCTCAGAGT
>JAUZTA010000015.1:4004050-4014830 GCA_034780835.1 Ctenochaetus striatus | reverse complement strand
ACCTCTTTCCTTTTTATCAAAACATACGTAAAAAAGGTGGTTTTACAGGGGAAGCTGTAGGCACCAGTATAATCCATCAGAACTGTGCAGTGTTTTCATACATTCACATCCACCTCATTGCAATGATTGATCAGGTGTGTTGAGGATGTTGGTGCTTCTTTCTCAGCTTTTGTTACAGAGCCATTAATGCACTTTTCATGGGAAAAAGCTCAGTGCATCACATGCTGGAAATATGCACCGTTATCCTCGCATCCAAACAACACTAACTGAGCAGTTATGACCACTTTTGTCTTCCAGTGTGTTCAGATTACACACTGAATGATCGATGGGGACAGGCTACCTGTTTTCCCTTGTTTCCAGTCTTTGTGCTAAGCTAAGCTAAGCTAACTAGCCTCAACTTTAATATGTACAGATACAAAGGTGGAGTGAAACTGAGCTTCTTTGCAAAAAAAGATTATAATAAGTGCATCAAGAAAAAGCAAATGCATCCATTTCTTGTTTGCACTTGCTTATCTCATTTAGGATTAACACTCAAAATGTCTGCAGAAAAAAAGAACCAACGAAGAATCAGCTGAGTTAAAGATAATGGCAGAAGCTGAGCAACAACATCACGACACGACCCTTCAAAAACAAAAATCGTCTCCCAGACATAAAGGAAGATGTGACGCCTCCATAGAAACAGAGGCAGCATGCGTCAACCCCATCACTTCCAAGGCCTGAATAGACCTGTCATGAGGCGGAGATGGCGGGGGGGACGGAGTATCTCTGCACAGCAGCGCCCTGTTTTCCTCTCACAGACTTTCATGTGCCGCTAACAGGTGGTCTTTTGAGGAGACGCGGGATGGGGACGATAATGAAGCACAATGGGTGGCATCCCGGGTTTTAAGCTCAGTCTCTCGTGTGTGATAAACAACCTCGGTGAACAACATAACCTCCTGCCAGAGTTTGTATTGTACGTGTGTGTGTGTTGTAGGCAGGGCACAGCAGGGCGAGCATCTGCTGCTGAGCGATGAGGCCAAACGAGTGGCCTGGAACTGACGAGTTTCAGTCCCAAATGAGATAACACAGCGTTTGAATGGCAACATTTAAACTGATCACTGATTCAGTTTGGAAAAACTGAGACGAGCTTCAGTTTGAACTTTAGCTTTAATGGCTTTAAAGGTACAATGTGAATAATTTACAAATGAAAATGTCAGAAACAACTTCATCTTTGATATTTTATTTATATTTTGTTTTGTCGTTGGGTTGTGTATCTAAATTATCTCATAAGATTCAAACATTGTTTACACTCAGAGAAATTTGGGATTTTTTTTAAGCTAACAGTGCATTTCATTTTGTTGCATGTTGCTAACAAGTTACATCTTTTGTTTTCATTCCTTAAATTAAGAAACCTCTAGTAGCAGAAAATACATATTGTGCATTTAAAAGTGTTTTGGGCTTAAAAAACAAAAATGTGTTAGTTATTCTCTCACTTAATATTAGTGATGTATGGAGCCCTAAAGTATAAAACCAGCTTTATCCAAGCTTGTTAAGGCTTTTGTCATACAGAAGTGACAGAAAAATTACGGATGCTGACGCTGGCTTCCTCTAGAGAAGTTTATCTAGGGCCTATAAACCGACAAAAACAATGGCATGTAAAAAAAAAAGTCATATTTAAACAATATTTAACAAAATCTCAATCTAATGACATTTGTGGACTCTTATATAATGTTGACATCCACACAGTCCTAATGGAGCAGACTGACTAAATTATGAATGTTAAACTCTTAAAAAATAATGTGTGAGAAAGTTTTTCTCTCAGGACTTTAAAATTTAAATGTTGTTTATCTAGTTATAAATATTTACTACTATAAAAAAAAATTGTCAAAATTTGGGACATTTAAGTTGTGAATGTTTTGCTCCTGTTCTCGGTAAATTAACCAGTGGACGAAGTCACTCTGACGTCACTCCTCAAGTGGCCACTGAAGGAACTGCAGTTTGATTCTTAAATTTGAGCTTCCTGTTTTAGCCTCAGAGGAAGCTGCTCGTTTTTTTTTTTCTCCTCTAAAAATAAATATAGAGCCATTTCAGATATAAATGTCAGAGTTCAGGAAAAGGCTTGATGAAAACCTATCCTCATTTGGATGTTGTACACCTTTTTCACAGTTTTTTACTGCTGCATCAAATACAGAGTGACTTTATGGTCAATCAGAGTTTCTAATGGCCAGAAGGGCGGCAGAAATGTGGGAGTGGTGGTAAATTTGTTGTTCACTGGAATAAAATCAAGAAAAACAACACTTTGCAATAAAAATGTCTATGGTGTTTGTGTGTGTGTGTGAGAGTTTGTGTGAGTGTGTGTGCAGTTACACATTTTAAGGTGTGTAGGGGAGCTGGACATCCTCTATAAAATGGAGAGGAAACGTCAGGGGAAATTTACAGTGCAGAAGTAATCGAGTAAAAAGCAAAAAAATAAATGAAAGTTTTTAAGGGACACGACAATTCTCAGAAAACTTTATGTCTCATTTCGCCATCAGACAGAATTTTTGATCTGAAGCTCAGATCTTGAGGTTGTAAATGTTGTGTTTATGGACGTCTGAGCTCAGGGGAGAAAAAAAAAAAGTACTGCAATATAAAACATAACGGATTCTTAAAATCAATGCCACTTTTTTTTGTTTGGAAAGCCTGAGCTGGGAGGCTAGAATTGGTCCATTATAGTTTACATTTTGCAGATAAAACACAGTATATGTGTGTGTGTGTGCAAGAGGCTTTTATAAGCATGAGTGTACAGTGTGAGACGGCCACCGGGGAGACATAAATCAGAGCCGAGTGTGATAAGTATGAAGTGATAGCTAATCTTGCAAGAAATTGAAAGTGGGGGCACTATTGGAGGGCTGGATGATGAAGCTCTGATGAGATCAGAGACCTCTCTCCAGTCTGTGATCAATCTGTCAGTCCCTTAAGCGTTACTCGTTATAAAAATATACTCAACGGCGAGAGGACGCAGGTCTGTTCCACAGAGAAGAGGGCAGGTGAGACGAACACCGGGCGACCCTGGTATTAAACTGCTGCATGTGTGTGTCTTTAAGCTTCACCTGCTGTGACACCAAACCTCCAGGAGCCATCTGCTCCTGTTGTTTTATCACTCATAGCAACCAGCAGGGCCATAAGGATCCAGCAAACAAAGGCTCCAGAAACAGGCTGTTGAGGCAGAGCTGTCACGTCGGGTGGAGAGGCCACCTTCAAGAGGTTTATATCTCTTTTCCTCGTCTCATACTGAGATTAGACGTTAGAGGAATAGTGAAACATTTTAAGAAAGATGCATGTGTGAAGATATCTGTCAGTTAAATACAAAGCTACATCCAAAAACCCATTAGCTTAGCTTTAATAAAGACATAAGAACAGAGGGAAACAGTCTGACTGTCCAACAAAATGCACCTTAAAGCATCTAAAACGCTTAATTATCATGTTGTATCTCTTTTTTAATCTTTGCAAAAACTGTAAAAATGACATCCTCTTTTTCTCACAGAAGTTACAGCTCCCAGTTAAGAAATCATCCGGCACGTAGGTCTTTTCGGGGTTGTAAAGCTGCACAGGAACAAACTTAATATCTCCTCTGAGCTGCATGATTCACTAAGCAGCAGCTTCGGCAAACATGACAGATAATAAGAAGATAAGTACATGATTAAATATAAGAGACACAAAGATAAATGCATGTTTTTTTTGCATTTTGTGTCTCAGATACAATTCAATCAGCTTCCAAACAGAGCCATTCATCTATGTCCGTAAGTAATAATGCTGAATACTTGAGGCATAAACACCGCCTCTAATTTTGGATGAAATAGGTCTAGTTTGCACCAAGAAATTATCATAAATATCAGCTCGACAACAAGCACCCAAATTACAGCTCTAGTTAATGCGTCTGCATAATAAACACCTCTGCCAAGCTGCAGTTAACACCATAAAACTTCATTTCCTCAAGGGCCATTGACTTCAGCAATATAAAAGTGCTTTGTCTCCAAAAAAAATCCACTGCAAACAACATCGGAAAGGGGTTCACACATCTATTGGGAGGGTTTTTGCAGCTTTTTAGGTGTGTATTAGATGTCAAAGGCCCCTGGAAGCAGCACAGGGTGATAAAAAAAAAAAACCACACACACAAAAAAAAACAAGAGCCATAAGGAAGGTCCATCTGTCAGCAAGTGAGCCGGAGCAGAGAGCAGGAGACACCAAGTGATTCGGGTGGTAATTTGGTTGCAGGTACAACAGATGTGAGGCGAGACCAGAACATTGTCACCGATGCAGAGTAACATCGGCGACATCCTGCGACGAGGCCCCTTATCTCCTGTTTGAGTGCATACACACACACACACACACACACACACACACACACACACACACTGAGAGACTTTCTCTCTGTGTTACAATCAGTGCATGCACACAGATACACACTCACAGCAGGGAAACCTCCTCCAGACACCCACACAGAGGCATGTTCCAAAAACGCTGTGAGACACAAACAGCACCAGAAGCACAGCAAGAGGCGTCCCACAGAGAGGAGAGACTATGAGAGAGACAAAGAGGAGGAGGAGGAGGAGGAGGAGGAGGTGAGAGGAAAAAAAAAGGGAGAAAAATAAGATGTAATGTGGCGAGAGAGGAGAGGGAGGAAGACGAGGAGAGGAGAGCGAAATCAAAGCGGGAGGCAGAGACAGAGGGAGGATTTATCCCGTCTTAATTAGAACAAAGTGTCAGTGGCATCTTTCATTTTTTTCATGGCAGATAAGGACACCAGATGAACCCCCCCCCCCAACATACACACTCACACACACACACACACACACACACAACAAGAAAGCTTTGGCTGCAGAAAAAAACCACCACCAACAACAACAACATCAACAAAACTTGTTCTGTTGCTAACCCGTGAAATCCGGGCACCTGGGTCTGAATCTGGACGCTCCGCATGGGAACAGTTTGACCAGTCAGCAGGGAGGGAGGTGGGCCGGGGGGGGGGTCCTCTCCTGTTTAGAGATGATCAAGTGAAGCATGTAAACGCATTATATGAACCCCAAAGTTGCTCTCACTCACTCTCCTCCTGGTGGAGGCGAGTGGAGGCGAGTGGCGGCGGTGGCGGCGTTGACTGCCTGCCAATGTTGAAAGAGTCTTGATCAAACAGATGCAGCCACGCTTGGCAGTGACGTTCAAGGCGAGTTTTTACACATCGCCGCTGCTGTGGTGGTGGTGGTGGAGGAGACTGGATGGATGTAGCCTTTTGGCTAAAAAAAACTCCAACTTGGGATAAAAGAAATCAAGAAAATGGTTTGTGTACTGACTGAAAACACAAAGTTAAGACAAACTCAAATCTTTGAAGGTTGTTTGAGTCCTTGTTCGGTGCTTTTGGGGCGAATATTCTGTGTCTGTTAGATGCTGAAAATTCACATGAATTCACTGTTTTTTGGGGTAAAGTACTAAATTAATTTCCACTCAAACATCAAATGAGCTCAGCGTGTCCTTGGGTTATCTTCTCCTTTTCACTTCTTGGTGGATCTGAGCTGTGTTTTGGCCCGAGGTCGACGCTCTGCGGGGTCCCTCCACACTCCTGATCATGTCTGATGCCTCCCCGCTGATTGACTTGCTGTTAATTAACATCAACTGTTAATGTGAGTCCACGAATGTTGCAACTCTGCAGCATGTTTCACGTTTAATTGCATGGTGTCACACTGAGATTCCCAACTTTAATCTCTCTCTCTCTCTCTCTCTCTTTCTTCCCCTTCTCCTTCCCTTTCTTTATCTGTCTCTCGAGCACACGCATTCACTCGCGCACTCTCACACACACACATGAGGTTTCACAGTCTTTTGGTGTGCAGTGAGCAACACTGAGCTGTCAGGGAGAGATAATCGCAGCAATCATTTCTAATTCTCCTCACCATTCATCCCAGTAAATTCCTTTGTGATGCTGATCTGATTTTGAAGCATGACAGCAGGAAACGCCGCCGTCACAAAAGTTAAAAATTATTATCCGGTTAACTCCGTTTTTTTTTTTTTTTTTTTGGTGTCAAACCAAATCTAATTGGCTGTTTTGCAAACAGTCATGCTTGTCCTCAGTCGTCTGTGTTGATGGACACTATCTCTGTAAGTCCAACTGCTTTTTTTTAATAAGTGAATCTGAGGTAAACTGTTTGCATTTATTAAGTTATTAAGTTTTGTGACATTATAAAGATGCAACACTCACGCGTTTTTACGCGCAGATGGACATGATGGCGTTAAGGTGTTACAGACTAATTATGTTAATGACTGTGATCAATGAAGCTGCAGAACTGAGACCCTTTAGACAAATTATTGATTAACATGAAAAATAGGTAGCTTTTATATAATTCAAACGCCGTAAAAAGTCACAGAAATTCATTTGAGCATCACAGAAACACCGTAAAAGAAACGTGACACGGGGTTTTGGTCATACATGTGGCTGAACCCGCAAACCGCTGATCACCAACCAAAGCTCTCACACTGGAAATTAATTATAAAGATGATTTCTTACCCGCGTTTGTTTGCTGTTGTTGTTTTTTTCCCCCCTTTGTTGATGTTTACGCTTTGGACGGCAGCTCAGTCATGCGGCTGCAGGCGGACAGCGGAGAGCAGCGACACACGGCAGCAGCAGCAGCACCTCCAGTCCGCTCTCCGTGCGCCCCGGGATGTGCCGAGCATCCGGACCGACTCCTGCTTCTTAAGAGGAGGAGAGTCACCACCGGCTTCGAGGGCGCGCTCCCGAGTGCGCGCCCGTGGCACGGCGCACCGCCTGGTTGTCTCTCGGAGAGGCTTGTCCCGGCAAGTGAGACACGGACGGAGGCAGTTTGTCTTGGCATTAGCCTTTTGTGTCTCTGTGTTGTTGCTGGTTGTACCCTTTTAATGTCACTTTTTCTGGAGACAGAAACCAAAATAACATGTTTTTTTAAAATTAATTTCCTATAAAGATTTTTTCAGTCTGTCCAAAATGTGACTGTCAAACTTATTGCTGTAGTTGCACATGATGTCCTTCAATGGATCCAAGAACAACTTAACAGCATCTCTTTATGGACAAAAGTCCAAATAATTTTGCACATGACTCTTTTTGTTATACTATGGTTACCATTAACCATCTGTTTTCTTTATTAATACAAGATTAGAGCTAAATTTGTGTTCTTTATCTCTCTTACAGACACCCAGTCCAAAGTTATTTCTCTGGTGCTTTTATTTCAGTTGTAATAAAAGCTGGGTATGTTTGGATATGAAACACTGGATCTATTTTTGTATGTTGAGTGAAACTTTGTTTCGTAAACTAGAAACTAAACTAGAAAAAAATGGATATCTTGTTGAAAAATTAGTTAAAAGTCATAACTGTAATGTAATATGCCAAAAAAAGACCCAGGCTATAGTGTTTGTTCTAATTATGCGTAAAGTCTATTAAATCTTTATTAATTTTAAAAATCCTAAACAATTAAGTCATTTATAGGTACATTTAAATTGAATAAATGGGTTTAGTTAACTTTTAAATTTGTGAGCTGCTTGAAAATCACTGATTTTCCACCACATTGATGGATTAAGCAGCCGACAATGTGGTACCTAATTGTTAGCTAATGGAGCTTGTAGCTGTTAGCAGCGGGCCTGAGGTTTAGTAACTTCACTTTTGACTGAGTTGTTTTCAGATTTTCTCATTCACAGACTTGTTGTCTTTGGCACAAATTTATCAGATTCCACATGGCTTTTTCTAGAGCAGAGAAAGGGTTTATATACATTTTTCTCTCCCCTCATATGTAGTTTTAGGCAACCTTCAAAACATTTAAACAAACTTTGATTCGAACTGCTGAGGTTCCTTTTAAATGCTACAACACACAACAGCATTTCAGATGAATGTGGCTCAGACTTTGTGGTGTTTGTGTGAGAGAAACTCTTGAATTTTCAACATGATATGAAATATTTTTCTAAACTCGATAGTCTGCATGGACCCCTGCCAGAAACCCAATACGGTGGATCAAAGTAGATTTTGTAAGAATACTGATTTCTTACCTACTTCACAACTTAAATACAGTTAATAAAAAAACCTTGTTGTCCTCAGCGGGAGATGTGACCCTGAATCCAACAGCTGTGGGACGAAGATGTAAGGCCTCATCAATGATCTCACGGTTGAATGTGAGAAAATCCCTGCAGAGCCTCCTCAGAGGAGTGCTGCATATTAATGTCTGTAGTTTTGAAATGAGATGCTTCACAAACACACACATTTGTAATGCTTTGGTGTCCACATACTTTTGGCCATGTAGTGTACACCACATGCCGGCTTAAAGGGTTTCTTTGTGAACTCCACATCAATCCTTTTAGATGAAAACAGATGTAACCAGGTGTTTATTCCTTAATGTATGATGACTGCAAATGACATAAACATCTTTGAAAATGGTGAAAAAGCCAAAGAAACACACTTCAGATCACCTGTGGTACCAGTTTGGTTTGCTTTTGGTGGATTTTCTCTGCGGTGAAACCGTGTGACTTCATTTTTCATGGCGCGTTCTTTCTTGATCTTACAAAGTCTATTGACTGCCGAGCTCCAGCAACACTAATTCAAAATCTACACTATGAGTCTGTTGTGTTTGGACGGAGTTAATGCTGCATATTTGCAGAATGATTGTCTATAAATCACTCGAGGGGAACCGGTTGACATTTCGAATTCTGCTCTGTCTCTTAGGTTTTTTTTGTTTTGTGTGTCCGCCCTGAAAAATTGCTTGTTAGCGTTATTGAAACCAATGAACAGGCTTTATAGTCATTTGGTTTGAATGCAAACAATGCTGACAAGCCACTTAGTGTGAGTGTGAGTGTAACACAGAGGGACCGAGTCTGCTGAAGGGAGATAACAGAGCAACATTTAAAATGCCTTCAGAAATGTGTATTAAGTGCTCAAACACCATCTCACATTGAAAAGGGTCCAATTTGGACTTTCTGGTTGAATTCATGGATCTTGTGTGTAAAGAACATGAAATAATGCATGTGTTTTTTTAAATCTATGTATCTATATTTTGTTTACAGGGTGAAGAATTTCTAAGGAGGCTAGTTTTCTAGAACCTACAGTGAGTTTTCTTACATATTAAAGCTCCTCAGTCCCAAGCTGATATTTCCACATATTGCTTCATGCTTACACACTGTGTCAGGCGAACTGGAGCAAGATATCACAACAGCACTGTGAAGCACAAGATGGCATTTGAATAGGACCCCTGTAGCTCCTGTGTGGCTCCTGAGAGACTGGAGAAGGTTTTCTCTGAGATCAAGATGAGAGTGTGTGACACTGGCACAAAAATCCTGGATTCAAACCTGTTTTTTTAAAACAGTTTTTTCTCATTGATCTGGATCCAGCCGCATTGCATGTATGAAGTATGAAGAGCAGCTGCAGGTAATCCAGGTGTTCTCATCTGGATATGCAGATGGGAGGAGCTTGATGTGACAGATAAATGATTCCTTACCAGGGGAGCATGAAAACACTGTGAGAACAGCTTAAGTAATTAAAAAAAAACATCAAATCTTCATTTAGAAAAAAATAATAAGGTATCCACGTATTTAAGTTTGTTGTGAGGCAGACTGATGAAAATAGACGTAAAAATTCACAACTTCACAGTACTTGACTCAACTTGAACAAATTTAGATCCAGTAGTAAAATGTAACTAAGTACATTTACTCACAACCTGACTGCCAAAAACAATTAAAACAAAGATTTCAGGATGGCCTCATCTTGTATGGTTGTAAAAAAAATCAATTTTTATACACATTAATGTTAAATAACATCAAGAAGGTCATGTGAAAAAAGTGGGGACCACCACGATTAATGTAAGAGCCAGAGGGAAGTGGACTAATCGAAGACTGTTTTAGCTTTTTATGACCTCTGAGTGTCCGAGTGCATTAATCTTCACCTTTTTGACACATCAAGTAAATCACTTGTCAGTTTTAAAACAGTAAAAAAAAAGTTATTACAAATTACTCAGGACACACAAAAGGAACTGGCTGTTAAATCTAAAAAGAGTTGATACACAATGTTCAGTGTTGTATGTTTAAGGTCACATGACCAATCAAATTGATGTTATTGTTACTAAGAAACCACAAAAGGTTCCGTTCATGTGTTGAATTCAAGGCTCAAGGAGAATAAAAGTCCTTTGAAATTGTTGTTTACTGTAAATACCAGTAAATACAGTAATTAGTGTTATGCAAACAGTAGCAGTCAATGCTGCACTGTGTTCTCAGGCTCTGTGCTGTCAGTGTGTTATGAGTAATTAAAAAGTTATACAGTGGGGGAAAAAAAAAAACAAGAGCAATAAATAGTTTGTGCCACTGCAGCTGCAGAAACAAGTCTATTGACACTGTAACTGTGCGCCTGATCACATGCTCCGCGCTTTCATCAAAGGGGAATATTTGTGTAGAGGAGCGTCACCGTGGATCTTCACTAAATACTGAAGATCACCTGCAAAATATCACCAACTGCGATGCAAAACATTTACAAAGGAGTTTTGTGTCTTCTTGCATTAATGTGGGGCTCTTGTTTGCGTCCATGAGGGCAGCGACATTTGAGGAAAACATCCCTGCTCACACTGAATATTCTATTATAAGGAAAAGACACAAAAACAAAACCAGCGACCTTGCATACGATACACATAGATGTCACTAAATCCACGAGGGCGTCTTGCAGAACTGGAGTGTGTGTGTGTGCATGTGTGTGTGCATGTGTGTGTGCATGTGTGTGTTTTGGCAGTTGGTGATGAGCGAGAGGAAAAGCAGGGGGACCCCCTGCCAGGCG
>JAUZTA010000015.1:3961436-3971717 GCA_034780835.1 Ctenochaetus striatus | reverse complement strand
ACCTAAAACTGTGGATTTATTCCACATTAAGTTAGATGTACCTTGTTTAAAGTATCGTTGAAAAAATGTTTGCACGTGTGCACAATAAACTAAGATAGTGACCTGCTAAACATCAGCATGTTAACATTGTTATTGTTATCGTATAGTAGAGTGGAGTTGCGCATGGTTTTTTTTTTCTTTACTTTCAGTATTTGTGTTAAGCTAAGCTAAATAAGTCTTGGATCCATATGTGAAGCGAACACAGGCATGACACTCGTATCCATTTGAAACAACTGACTCTGGAGAAGAAAGAACATAACAAAAAATTATCTAAAATGTTATTGTGGTATAGCGTTAGAGTGATCATACTCATAATTTATGGATGCCACATTTAACATTAAGAACAAACTGAACCACTTTCAATGAATTTAGACAAAATTTTGAGTGTTAAACGTATTAATACTATAACGTTAATCTCTGTGCTGTATATACAGTCTCCATAACACAGCTATAAACCTATATAATCACATGATAAACCACTGAAGGTTTCTGATGGCATCATCATGTCCTGCTACTAACTCCAACCTCATCTGCACCTTCTGACAAAATCAATATGTACATGTCAGAATGACACAAAACAACAGTAAAATTTAATTTAGCCATTGAAAAAGACAATAATATTCACATTTTGTGTTCACTTGTTGTTTTGAAAATGGCAAATCAAAGTTTCACCAGCTTTTAAGTAAATTAAGTTCATTTTAAAGATCATAAAAACTGTTCACATTGGTTTTGTAACCATTACACGAAAAATATTGAAATATGTCCAACACAATGACAATAAACTGATTTTTTTCCTCCACTTAAATCAATATGATAATTCATAAAGAAAACATCAACACACACGATCGTTCTATCTACAGTCATTCCACTGGCCTCTGTCCCTGGTAGAGAAGGGTTAGGTGAAACATTTCATATAAAAATGATGTGCAAAAAGTTGTTCTCTTAGGTCCCTCTTACAGAAAACAGTGTAAAGAAATAATATAAATATCTACAATAACCTTTGCACTTACCATTTTTGATTTTAGGATTACTGTGCACTTGTGGTGACTCGTCACTTTTGTGCATCTGTTTAGTTTAAAACGAGTTACTGCATTCGATGGAAACCTGACAGGTAGCGCACACAACACTGTCATTATCATATTAAAACTAACTTGAGGTATTATTGCACATTTTCCGAACCGCAACCCTGAAATCAGTCGGTTTCAGGTTTACACGCACAGTACCTGTTGTGGAATGTCACCAACACTGATTTGATCTCTGTCCACCTCACGTCAGATTGATTTGAGGTGCATCTTCTTTTCTTTAAAATGGTCTCTACACAGTCACCGCATCGCTGTAGATTTCAGTAAACATGCATAAGCTGTTACCTGGGTAGGTAGAACTGTAAACATCCTGCCAACAGTAAAGACAAGACCAAGAACAGGAAGCCATGAGCCATGAAGAGCCAAAACTCTTATGCTGCATTCACGCCATGCCAGCAGATCATAAAGAATGGATGAGGAGGGGTTCAGCATTTTGACTGCACAGCTACTGGAGGGCGCCGTTGGTTAGCTAACTCTTACCAAGTTGCTGCCATTCATCCTCCCTAAACTTATCACGTATGGAAAGAGAGGGATTTGTTTAGCTGTCTTGGACACTGTTAAATAGATCAGGTCAGATAATCAAACTAATAATCAGACTTTTAAGTTGATGGTTGAAGACCATTTTTTGTTTTTCACTGATGTTTTTGCTAGTGATGAGGAGGTACTCATAGCCATAAAATTAGAGGGAACTTAAAATTAGATGTCGCCTGTGGTTTTTAATTGGTTTGATTTCTGTGGCAGCCATGGTAACATGACAAGTAAGGCAGCACATTAAAAAATAAAACTCAGTCCTCATCACAAATACAGGGTTTGCAAGAGCGTAAGCCTGCTGCTGCTGTCTAATTGGCAACAACACAATGTTTGAAACATGTCTTTTGCTAGCCTTGTCCCATGACATCAAGTATTAACTGGTTAATTTAACCACATAACCAACTTTAAGCTATAATAAAACAGCTTTGGATTTTTGTCACAAATTTTTAAACTCAATTTGTAGGAGTGTGGCACTAGTTGCCATTTGATTTTATTTAGATGTAACTGCTAGTGGTTTGAATTTTGCCACTGATTCTACTGACAATTCTTTAATTATCACAAAATAGGAAACAAGATTGTGATGCCTCCAACTCAAAATTACAACTCAGAGGTTAACATTGACATGTTTGGAACTGAGCTGCACATCTGAATGGCATGGAGTGACTGCAGCGTAAACTGTGTTTCAAAATCAGAAGAAGCTGATTTTACAGATTAAAGCTGTGGTCAAAATCCTCCATAAACCTTTTGGCACATTGTTCCCATCCCTGATCAACACGGTTTGACTGGTTTTTCAATAGCAAGTAAATCAGGCCGTGTTTCCCATCATTTTTAGTACAAAAGCATCCACCGATTAATATTTTTAATTGTAAACAGAGTTTTTATAAAAACAATTCAAGATTTAGTATCAAATCTCAGTTGTCAATGTCTGCATTGCTACAGGTGATGTGTTCTGTGGCCCTGATGTAAAAGTAGTTGTATGTGATCTATCTATGCGCACAACCAGGTACATCACGCAGAACAGTATTGCTCCCCGAAATCTCATGGTTGGGGATTTCAGTCAAAACCTAATTTTTTATGATTTTATCAGAGATTCCATGAAATAAATGTAGCATAAGATGTGGCATAAAAGACATGATGCAAACATACACGCTCATCTGACCTTGTTCCATCATTTACCATTACAAGCGTCATGCACTGACACACACATTTTGTCCGGAGTGCTGTACAGTGGTGACACACCCACACATAAAGCTATCAGTTGAGGTGATGTACAGCGATTACAGTGAGGTTCCTTCTCTCGCACACATTGACTAAAGGAACAGTCTGGCATTTCTGTAAATCCTCATTTTTTTAACTGTCTTTCCCGGAGTCATATGTGAAGATATCAGTTTTGACTTTGTGCTTCAAGTACAGAGATAAAGGAGGACCCTATTCTTTATAGCTGAACAATTGAATTCACTAAAATACTCCAAAGAGACAGCAGGGTGGATGGCAAACAGTACACACTGTGATGTGGGTGCATAGAGTCTGCCATTCATCTGTCAGTTATAAATTTTGAACTGACATAAAAACATCTGCACAAAGGTCATGTATGTTCAGATGGAAATAACATCTGTCAGACCCTTATCGCTACACGTTTGTGTTAAGTACAGTTTGATCTTAAGCTAGCTTCATGACAAAATTTGTGACCAAACAGTTGCAAGTATTGTATGACATGTCATTTGAAATAGCCTGATATATCCAAGATCAACAATCAATCTTGCTTAAATCAGTCAGCTTTGGAGTTGTTGAAGGGTAAAGTTGGGGGTAACACCTTTACCAGCCAACAGTCTTTGTGCCATGCTTTGTCCTTGACCTATCTCCATTCTAGACTAACAGAGAGGAAGCTGATATCTGCAGTCACATCTGATTCTGGAAATGGCCGAACAGGGATGAGGATTTAAACAAATGTTGTTATTTTTAGCCTGACGTCACACACACTCACTCACACACACAGTTACAATTAGATGTGGTGTCCATGCAGTTAGACAGTGGTGACCGTCAGCAGGGAGCTGGGACACAGCATGTCCTCCTGGTTGTCCAGCCTGGTCCCATGAGTCAGCAGCTCCTCTACTGTTGTCCAATCATCCAACAGCTTCCTGTTCCTTAAACGACTCAGCTTCCTCTGACTCATTTCCAGGACTGTGTTGCACCGCCCTTCTGCAAAACCTCCACCTCCTCTGCTGTCCAGCATACCTACCTCTCCACCAGAAGCTCCTCCCACTCCTGTGATGGCAACACCGCGGCTGATGGCCTCTCGTACCGTTATTCCTCTGGCTTGCAGCTGCTGCTGCCTCTGCTCACGAGCCAATAGGAAGTGTTCCTTTCTCTCTGTTCGACTCCAGTACCGACCCATCAACATGTCAGTGTTAGTCTCCTCATCTGTGCTCATCCCGCTGCGCTCATCTGCCAGCTGAGAAGCTCGGTCTCTCAGGAGCTGGTTCCGTGAGATCCGAGAGGTTGTGTTGGGTTTGGAGCTAATATCAAGTTTTGGCTGCAGACCAATGCTGGGATTAGGGCTTGAAGTGGCATTCATATGTCCTTTCTTTGCATCCCATCCAGCAGCAGAGCAAGACCCTGTGTGTCCCTCTAGGGTACTGTAGAGACCTCTAGCTCCCCCACCAGCCTGGGACTGACGGGTGGCAGGTTTAGGCCAGGTGTCGTTGACGTCTCCAGTCTCAGGAGGGTGGACCAAACTCTGGAGGTGCTGCTGCTCTCTGATCTTTCTGCCCAGCTCCTGCTGCCTCTCTCTGTCCATCTCCTCCTGAATCTGCACCTCCCTTTCCCTCTCCAGCTCTATCTCCTTCTGCATTAGCCTTTTTTGTTCCAGTTCCCTCTCAATCTCTCTTTCCCTCTCTGTAACCACAGGCTCAGGCATCAAGCATCTTTCTTGTGAGTGCCACCAGTCATGTTGGACAATCTGGTTGTTAGGGCTGTTGTCGTAGCATCTCTCGTGGTTGTTGGCACTCCTGATATGCCCCACTGTGGCTGGGTGTTGTTGGGGTGAGTGGGCAAGGCCTGCTTGTTGGGAAGCCATCACACCTGCCACTAGCTCAGCTTCCTCTGGCAGTCCAGGTGGGAGGACATTACATGGCGTCACACCTCCACAGTGGTGCAGGGTTGCTGCACAATATGAGGGAGAAGCTGGGTGACTTGCCCGACGGCGGTATTCCTGCGGAGGGGGACGATGGTGCAGGGTCCGGCTTCTTCTCAGCATTCCCACTGAACTGGAGCCCTGGTGGTGCTGCTGCATGGGTACTAGTGGTCTTCGGTGGCTGGAGGGGGTGCTGCAGGTGGAAAGGACTGGGGCAGTCATTCGTGACACGGCTGCATGGGAGGGGTTGAAGAGGGCTCCACTACTGGAACTGTGACGGTTCAGACAGGGACGATCAGCTTTATGGAACTGGACAGAGGAAACCCTGAAAAAGGCAAACAGGAATATTTGAGACGAAGGCAATTGACAATTTAAGAGGCAGAATAACATTGAATGGATATTTATTTTGCATTTACTGAATAAAGTTATGAAATTCTTGACAAATTCATTAAGTACTTTTGGTAAATAAACAAGTTTATAGCTTCAAACATTTGAACTCTTTTAACTCCAGAAAACTTGTGTTAACCCTCTCTTAAAACTTTGTGACAAGGTGTAACTATTCCCCTAGCTGGTACCTGAAAAGTCCACGGTTTAGGGGTTCCATGACTGGCCCAGCACCCTCCTCCATTGCAAGCTGCAAGCGCTGACACTGAGGCTGCATGGTCAGGGCCTCAGGGATGGCCTCCAGCAGTTCACGGTGGCTCTTGGGGCAGCTGTCACGCCGCTCTCGCCTCTCACAGGGTTCACCCTGATGTTGAAGCCTGGCATTGTACAGCCGCATTCGTTTCTCCAGCAACCTCTGGAAGTGCCTGAACTCTCCAGTGCTAACGCTGTAGAAGCCCGAATCACTGAGCTCAGAGGAGATAAAGGACTCAGAGGAAGGAGAGCCACCACCTGCGAAGCCCCCACAACCTCCTGGGGCAAGGGCCCCATGTGAATGACAGTCCTCCAGGCCTCCTTCCTCTGTCTCCAGCCCGGAGAGGTCCCCCTGATGGAGGGAACCATCAGTCCAGCCCAGACCACTGTCTAGCTCATGGTGGAGGGGCAGGAAGCCCATTGGCTTGTCCAGCATGAAGTCCTCGTCATCAGTCTGCAAAAATAGGAGCAATTCTAAGAAGCGATAAAACTTTTGAAAAAATGTACTATTTGAGTATCAGTGCTAAACTCAGGTATCTTTGTGACACAGCTATTGAAAAACAAAGACATACAGTCCTATCTATAAGACAAACAGCTTTTAATACCTGACTGTGGCAGCCATTAGGTTCTTCTAAATTTGGATTGCAACATCCCATCAGGCAGTTCTGTCCCCTTGGTCCACGCCCAGTTCGTTCTGGATCCTGGGTGTGCATGATGTGACGAATAAAAATGAGACACCAAAACACAGTGCTGAGATGTCCATATGTTCTTTAGTTATTACTAAATTGCAATTTCCTAATAAAAGCTGTGTGTGTGTGGGTGTGTGTGTGCTTCTTATTGTCACCTGGAGGCCAATATCCATAGTGTCCCGTGGGGAGCTGGACAAGTAGCTGTACCGTCCTCCTTCACAGTGATCTTGTGGCAGAGGCAGATGGCTGTAATAATGTCTGAGACAGATAACAAAAACACAAAATCAAGACATTCAAGACAAACTCAAAATAATAAGCTGCACATCTCAGATCCTGTTTAACTTTAGAGTGAAAACAAACAGTTTGGGACAAAGAATTGAAAAATGGTCAACTAGTCTGTGTATTAACCATTAAGTTTTTTTATCAAGGTGGAATAGAAAACAAAAAACACCTCAAATCTTTTCAGATTCCTTTTGTAAGATGTTCTGTGAAACTTGGACACAAGGAAACTAACCTTACCTAACTCTGAATAAAGAAAACAACCATCAGAATATGCTGTAACTCTTATTTCTTTTTTCTCAATTTCATAAACAGTAAAATGTTGGAATATCTTGAAGTCTTCTATTTTGCTTTGTAAACTCCCATGAGGTATGAGCAATGCCCAACAACTTAAAACTATTCATGCTTAGGTGCACTGCAGCTTAAAGAGGAATAAAAACTTGAAATTGAATCATTTTTCTTTTTTTACCTTTTGAGCAAACCAAACTGGTACTTTTTAATTTGTTAAATGGAGTTTATCTGGAAGTTTCTCCAGAGTTAAAACACCAATCTCACTAAATGAAAATATGGAGCTTTTTGAAAAACACAATCTCTGTCCAGATGTTTTTTTAGCACAGCAGAACATTGACAATCCAAGTTCTGTCAGGTCATATTGTGTGTGTCAGTGTTTGTACCTGTCTTGGTAGGAGGGGCTGGAGGCATTAAGCCTCGCTCCCATCAGTGGGTGGGGCAAGTTGAGGTGCTGCAGGTTAAGGGGGAGGGGCTCCCAGGACGCCCTGTCCGCCTCTGTGGCACACCCCCTCTGACCCTTGATCTGCATGGTGATTGGACGTTGACTGGCCGCCAGGATCCGCAGAGCATCCCGCTGGCTCAGGTGTGCTAGACTTCGTGCACTTACCTGAGACAAGTACACAGAGGTAAAGATGTGAGCAAAGAGACATTACAGACAATAAAACAACTCATCCTGCTCAGCCTGTAGAAGGATAATGTTGTTTGTGGCTCTGGAAAAAAATAACTCTGACAATGTCACAGTGTTGTCATCAGAGCTATTTTAAGCTTAAAGACTACACATGTAGGACAGAAAAATTGTGTTACAAACTTGTGAAGTTGTGATGTGACGTTGTAAAGAAGTAGCTGCTTAGCAGGCAGGCAGAGTCTAGAGACAGGATGTTATCCAAAGATACAGAACACTCTGTTCACATAATATGGGCCAGAAGTCAACATATTTCAGCCTCTGCAGTGCTATCTCTCACTAGTCCAACAACTTTATGAAAGTGACAGACTGAATCACCAGAGGAATGTTTTAATTAAGCTCTGCATTGTGGGAAACCAGCATCATCGTTACTACAGTCAAATATTAGTCCTCATGCTGTGAATTTAATTGCACTTCATTGTGACTTTTTTTTTACAGTGTGAACCGCTACAAACTAAAAAATCCTCTAAATTAGAATTGACATTATGCAACTGGGTCACAAGAAACAACTCAGCCTGCAGACAGATGGTGGATTTATTCCAGTGTAACAAACAAACAGACGAATTTCAGCGATTCACATCAAATATGATGAATTTGGACATGATGTCCCTGTTTGCACCAAAGGGTTAACACCTACAAGCCAACATAAACCTCGTTCTGCCACGCACACACCGACAAGCACACACTCACACACACAGCTCAGCAGCCATCGAATTAGACGCATGAACAGTATTGTTAACTCTAGCACATCACAACCATGAGTCACCCTCCGCTACATTCAACCAGACACACACACACACACACATATACACACACAGATACACACACACACACACACACACACACACAGTTTGAGCTGAGAAGCACAAAATGGCACCTGTGTGTGTAGACAGAGGAGGGCAGCAAAACGAATGTGAGCCTTCAGCAGATGGTGATGATGAATGTGAACCACGTTCTTGCACACAAGAATTTTACTACATATTTACAAATAATACATAGACATAAATACATAAACAGACAATGATTTAAAGACATCAATAAAATTTGATATTACACACACACATATGCAGAGTCCTGCAGAAATCATGACACGATGCCATTTTACATCTGCATCTAAACACATACACACACACACACACACACACACACAAACCTAAACACTCCTCTCAGAGCTCAGGCTCGTCGTTATCAAATGAGACATCATTAAACACACTCAGCATCATTTGCAAAATTGTGGCAGGTCTTCAGAAGCTCACCGTTTGGTCACCCATCCACGGTCCAGAGAGCCAGCAGCCCATCGTCACGGCAACAGAGGACAGCTGCCTTGGTTCCTATGAAAATCAGCAATGCTGCTCTTCCTCCAACAGATCGTCTTTTCCTCCTCCTCCTCCTCACTCTCTCTGTCTATCTCTCCTCAGTCTGCACGTTCACTATCACTCTCTCCTCAGCATCTGTCCTGTCCTCGGTCCTACTCCCTTCTTCCTCTCTTCTATGTATCCCTCTTTCTTTCTCGTTTCATTTATTTCTTCAGCATCTCTATCCCTGCCCCTCCCCCTCCTCCTTCACAGTTCCAGATTGTAGCATCCTGCACACACATACACTACCACTCATGCATGCATGCAGCACTGCAAACATAAAAATATGCGCAGGCTGACACAGTGCGTTCAAGAGACGGAGAGGGAAACACACGCAGTCACACAGTGAGGATGGTGTCTGATTGGTGGCCTTTTCAGGCTCTCAGCCAATTAGATGCAGTGGTCTCCCTCTGGATGTCTCCCTCTCTGACTGAAACTCCTCATGAAGCCTCAACATGTGCAAAAGGGAGCCTGTGCTGCAGTGATACACTCAGTAACAGAGGAAACACATCATCAAACCACACATCTTCTGGCTGTTAATCCTGGATCCTCCAGCAGATGTTGCTCAAGGCAGATGTTGCTCAAGGAGATGTGGTCCCTCCTGCGTGCCCACAGGAGGTTTCAGTTCCAGACTGGGACTAAAATTTCTGAGAATCTTTCTGTACTCAGTGTACATAAATTTATTTAAGAAGAAAAGAAACAAAAAACTTGAAGGGAGCTGGGGACAGTTAGACCTGGGGTTTTATTTTTTAAAAATGTTCCTGTATGTACACTCACAGTCACGCATAAAAAACCCTTATTTAAAGAGGTTCTAAGAATCTCATTTGTAACTAATATACCTGTGATCTGTAAATCTTAAATCAAGTTTAACTGTCAGAACCTGCCCCCCCCCGACAAATAAGAGGTTTATTTAGAAACATCTAACGACCAAAAGAAAAAATAGAGAATTTTAAATACAAGACCACAGCAGTGGTAGATAATACTGAAGCCAGGCGACATGTTTTATTCAGTGGACTACTACTAAAAAAGGTGGGACAGAAGGACAGAATTGAGTTAAATATTAAAAAGAAAAGGTCTGATCTTGAACTATAAGAGAACAAAGAATAGCCATATATAACTGCTGCAGCATGTTGCCAGTGCTTCTTATTTTAAATAGATAATCCTTGTCACATTGTTCATAAAGCTCATGCATGTCTAAAACTGCAATAGTTCTACAAAACTAGTATAAAATCACTTGTTACAAGTCTAGATTTTGCTCAGAGATAAAATCTTTTCAATGTCAAATTAAGACTATATATGTATACCTACTAATTCATGATTTTATAAATGAGACCACTGGTCTAAACAGACTGTAATTTCACACTGGAGGTTTCCAACACAAGGGAAGAGATAAAGGGAAAAAACGCATTATTTTACTAATGTGTTGCTTTTCAAACTAAATTTTTCTCTAGTACATGAAATCACTATTATTTCCCTAGTCTTTGTTATCATCAGCTGGTAAGGCTAATGACAGTTTTGCCTGGCACATTTAGAATTAGCATCACTAGCATGATACCATGTATCC
>JAUZTA010000015.1:3783048-3795205 GCA_034780835.1 Ctenochaetus striatus | reverse complement strand
TAAGTAAACTCTGAGTGAAGATTCTTTTGCCAAAGTCCTTTTATTCCAAGGACAAGAGTGAACTTGCACACACACTTCATGTCTGGTATAAAATACATTTCTGTGCTTTAATGTTGAAGGGTGAGCACACAAACCGGAAATACTGCTGCTGAGGCAAAAAAACACTTCAGGTGTATGATGAGTCATAACGAGCAGTTCATGGATAACCAAGATGATGACATAAAAGTCTCAAAAATATAAATAAGAGAAAGAGCAGTGGAGAAACAAAACAAACTGGCCACAGAAAAAGCCAAAATCCTCAAAGAGAACAATGCAGGTTCACTTTATTCATCCTTTGCAGCAGAACCACAGTGGAGTAAGAAAAAGCAGCTGTGCATCACATCACAAATGAGAAACAATACAAGATGGACACAAACACAAAAAAATATTCGGAAGAACATAAAGAGACTTCATTTACAGAACCACAGGTTTGTGTAAAACCCTGTAAAACCAATTCAAATACACACACAATCACACACAAGCACAAAGACAGCTCATGCCTCCCTTGTCTTTGTCATCATCATATCCTTATCCTCATAAGATCCATGTTCCTGAAAAAAATGCTTATATTCTTCATTGAACTCTTCAGCACGAGACCCCCACTCTCTCCATGCACAGAACTTTATTTTATTTTGTAGTAGAGACAAACAATCCCAGATATCTCAGACTAAATTATAAGGAATGCGGCTAAAATTGGGTAGATTTAGGTTCTCAAAAATATAACACAGTTTTTAATGGGGAGCTAGAAGAAGAGTACACAAAATTTACTGAGATACTGAAATTTACTGAGGTACTAAGATACTTAAAGGGAGAACAGTGGTTATTTAATTCTTTTATTGTTATTATTTTATTATTATTAATTTAGAAATTAAATTCAACATAGGGATACAACTATATCATTTAATCTCATTATCTAATCCTTCATCAGCTCTTCAGTTGAAAAGGAGACATAAGTCAGGAACGGACAGTCACTCCCCATTTCAGGACTTGCACTAAAAGCCATGGTGAGAAGAATTTGTAAACTAAAACAACAGTTTTATGAGTCTTTTAAAAATATATGTATATATTTTTTCATCTCCAGAGATCACCATCCCTTGTCCAAACACTGGATTCTACAGGCAGCTTTCTACCATGTGAATAAGTGCATTTTACATTTATTATTTGCTAGCCACCACAAAGATCCTTACCATCGATTGGTCAAAACATCTTCAGGCCACCATCTGCTATTTAAACGTTACTATCTACATCTCCCAATCTCAAGATCAGGAACTAACATTTAGTTGCCATTGCATAGAACATAAACACTATCACATACAGGTTAAAACAGACCATCTACGGACTACCTTCAACCATCTGAAGCATACCATGCACCAGCTGTCAACTTCCCTTTTATTATCTGTTTATTCAAGGCGTATCTGAGGTTGGAAATGAGGGTGATGGTGTACCATCTGCAACTGAATCCGTCACTGTAACTGCTTTTTCTCGTGTTTTACAGCATCTTTGTGTCTTTCACTCACCTGCAGGTCCTGCCTCTGTCAGTCTATTGATCAGTCAGAGGGGAGAATCTCAGCAGGGGATTGACATCTCAGTGTCAGCAATTAAGATGTTGTTTCACCTCTGACTCACACTCATCCATCCCATCCATACATACATACAGACTAACTGGATACAATCACACCCTTCATAGAAATCAAGTCTCATTGAGATTTTTCTTTTATTCTGATGATTTCTTTTTCATTTCTCCAAACACAAAGGTCAACAACAAAGTCAGCAACAGAAACATAAACATCTTAATCAGCGTCCAATTTTCTAGACAGTGTTTTGCTTCACTTTATTGAGGCCTTTTTAAAATCTATTTCTTCAATTAAAAACTGCATGCACAACCAGTTAAACATTATCAGTGTACCTGCTATAAGGTTAACCACTTCCTGAAAGCAGCAGATGGTCCCTCATCAAACAAAACTACTTTCAGCAAGTTAGGATTAGACCCAAAAACTTCCTTAAATAACTGCATGTGCGTACTGAAGAAAAATAACTGAGTTTTTATTCCAAATATGTATAATGATACCTAACACAAAAGCTACAAAAAGCAGTGCCAAGTAACTAACAAGATATAGGAAATTAATGTTGAAATCAAAACTTTCTTATGAATTTAATTTGAATTTAACTTATGTATGTTGTGGATATGCTTTTATCTTGGTATGTATTTATGTTTTCCTATTAAAAGTGTCAATCTATTAAGTCCACCATCTTTCTTTTCTATTATCTTTGCTTTGTTCTAAGCTCAAGGAAGCAATAAGACTATATGGTAAATCCCAAGTGGATAGAACTCAAAATACAGAAAGCAGTTAATTTTACATTGTGACATTTGTTCAATCAAACCACTCTAATGCACTGACATAAACTTGATAATTAAATCCCTTCCTCAGATAGCTGACTTAAAACCCTTGATATTAGTCTTATTAAGATCACTTACTTTCTCTATTAAATTAAGTTAGACTAATTACTAAAGCCTACAATAAGTTTTACACTGCAACCACCACAGAACTTAAAGTAAAGGCAAGAGACAAGGGATACAAAACATTTATTAACAACCTCAGCAGACCTTAGCTGTGCCAGGAACCACCCGAAGCATATTTGGTATTGACAAGCTCCAGCTCGTCGTTTTTTTCTGTTTACGACCAGAAACACTGAATCATGTCAATTAATCTTATTAAAATGCAAAAGCTTTGACTCCATGTTGGCCTGCCAGCTGCTAGCTTCCATGCCTGTGTAGCTGGCAGTGAACTAGCCTGGCTGTTGGCATCAGTGTGGAGGTGCTTATGCTGGCAGATAAGACAACCAAAAACTCCAGATGTGATATGCCAGTGTTCATGGACCACACTCAACTGAAATCCACTAGACAGATAAGTGGTTCCACAGAACAGATATCAGCCACTGTTTCATTCAAAAATGAAGAAAATATAGAGAGCCTAGTTACTAACATTAACAGTGGTTTCATATTGGCTTATCTGTTTCTATTCTTTGGCTTAGTCTCACATAAAAAGCTGTGATAACTTGAGGAACAACCTGAAGCCATTTACAGGATCGAAGTTTAATTTGAACTCTCTTATCTTGCTCTAAAAATGTGGAATTGAAAGTCATCTCAATTCCAAACAAAACAGTCTTTCCGTTGCATAAAAGTAACAAGTGATTCAGTTTCTCAAATGAACCAATTAATCCGAAAGCTTCCATCATGAGGCAGTGAAGACAGACAGAGAGGGCTGATCGTAGGTGAGTATTAGTATTGTCCTTTTATTAGCCAAAGCAAAGGAGACTCCACATCATGTATGGTTACATGATCAAACAAGTTTGTTCACACTGACAATAGAAACAAAAAAAGAGCTTAAAGGTGAAAACATCCAGAATACTATCAAACATACATACAACAAAAAGCTACCAAACTAAAAAAAATGCTACAGACTCAGCGCTCTACAGTCCAAATACCTTTTGAGCATGCGCTGCAGAGAGGGAGGGGTTGATCAAACACAGCAACATCAGAAAAATGTGACAGAGAAAACAGATCCAGCGAACAAAAGTTATTATTTACAAAATAACACACGAGTCAAACATCTGTCCATCCCACATCCTCGACATATCAACGAAGCACTGTTGTGTCAGCCTTTTACAGTGGCTACAGAGCATGATGCCAGTATATTCTTTTTTTACCATAACACAGGGCATGTCAACATTTCACCATAGCAACAGGGCATAAACATTTGATCATGGCAACATAGCATTTAATCATAATTTTACCATAGCAACAGAGAATGTGAAGACTGTACCACAGCAGCAAAGCAATATTTCATTGTGACTGAAAAGCTTTTCATCTACAGCATGTTTTATCGGGCAACAGATTTTACCATAGAAACAGAGCATGTATAGATTTTAGCGTAGCAACAGAGCATGTAAAGATTTCACCATGGCAATAAATTTTATCATAGCAACGGAGCATTAACATTTGATCAAGGCAACATCCTGTGGCTTTTAATCATCATTTTATCACAGCAACAGAGCATGTATATTTGAAACCACAGCAGCACAGCGCATGTTAGCACGTACAGTAACAATGTCAAAAATCATCATGTTACCATAGCAACATAACAGGTGAATATGTTCAGCGTGTTAACTCTGGACATGACTTGACAAAAAGCTGCACCGGAAACAGGGTAAGAATGAACCAAAATCCTGCCAATGTCGGTATACTCATCAGTTAGTGCTACCGCAGTCAGTGGAGGGGCTGAGGAAAAGAGTAGAGTCTGGATCAAAGTCTTCCAACTCAACAGACTTCTGTGGGTGGGGCTTACCTGACATTATCAACACACAGGAGGAGGGACCTCAGTAATGAGTGACAGTCAGTGGGCAGGGCGAGGTCTGAACTGAGCTTTCAACAGTCGAGTTTTAGTCCAGAATTCAAAGGTATTGTTTGTGTTGGCGTTATTTTGCCTGGATGGTTGTTCCAGGAGGGTTTGTGCAGGGCTTTAACCAAGGCTTATCTTGACCTTGCGCGCTCCAATAGGTCGGTCATTAAGGTCCATGACAGCAGCAGTGGCCTCTTCATGGTTCTGGAAAGCCACCATGGCCTCGCCAGTGGGCAGGCCTTTCTCACTGAACTGCAGGCACACTGAGCCTGGCACCACCTGGTAGCCGTAAAAAAAGTCCATAATTTCATCCACAGTTACAGTAAAGGGCATGTTTTGAAGCTTTACAATTGTTGGGCCAGTAGCACCACGCTGACCATTGGGATTGGTAGATCCTCCAGGGGCTGGCTGAGTGCGGAGACCATCAGCCCCCGGAGTAAACACTTGCTGTCCACTAGTAGCTCCACCCCCTGGACGTCCTTGGTTGTTGTTGCCCCCTCCTGTTCGATTCTGTCCTGCTCCACCTCCTTTTCTGTTGGCATTGTCGAAGGGCACCAATCCTCTCAGGCTATCCTGGCTGAACGGGGCACCTCCTGCAGCTCCGGGTCGAAAGCCTGGTGGCTCCAGGATCGGAGCCCCAGGAAGACCAGCAACAAGTGGGGGAGCCACGCCCAGACTCACTTCCCCCAGCCCTGCTGCCAGAGGAGGAAGAGGAGGAGGGCCTGCTAGCCCATTTCCTGGTGTAGAGAATGGAGTCACAAAAGGGGCACCATTTAGGTTCCCCATAGTGTTCCTTAGGAAGTTAAATTCCTCGCCACTGATACCAGCAAATGGATTGATTTGAGGTTGCTGGGGACTAGGCTGAGCTTGTTGGTGCTGGTTCTGATTTTGGTTCAACTGGTTCTGATTTTGGTTGCGCTGGCCCCTCTTGTTCTGGGGAGGAGGATTCCTCTCAATTTCTTTCATTTGCTCAAAGGTCACCAGGTGGACAAAGGCATCACGACCATTGAGTTTTTGGCGATGAAGTCTCTCAGCTTTGCGGGCATCTTCCTCAGTACGCAGCTGGAAGATAGCCTGGCCTAAACCGTTACCGTGACTGTCAGTCAGAACCTTCAGGGTGTCCTCATATAGCCCAACACCCTCCAGGAAGGCACGGACATCCTTCTTGGAGACATTGTAAGGGATATTTGTAATGTGAGCGCAGTTCCTGGGAGCTTTCAGGCCATCATGGTTTTTGCCATCACCCTGTGCTGCCTCACGCTTGCGAATTGTGTCAATCTTTTCAAGCATCCCCTTTCGGCTAATTTTGTGAACCTGAATGAAGCGGGTGCCCATGTACTGCATGTGAGCACCTAAAGCAGTCTTATAATCTTGTTCTGTTTTGAACTCTAGGAAACCCTCTCCTGTGGCTCGCCCATTGGGCCCGTAAGCAATGTAGATACTGTCCTCTATGATAGCCAGATTGTTAAAGAACTCCTTTATTTGTTTCTTGTCTGCCTCATAGGGAAGACCTTTCAGGTAGACACAGAACTCTTGTCGGTGTGGTGATCGAGACCTTCCTCGCTGATCCCTGCCTCCTGCTCCCGACCCATCATTACCACGACGGTGCTGCTGGTCCTGTGAATCATCATTTGATTTGCTGTTATTTTGAAGAACATGGCCTGTCACGTTTTCATTGAGGCTAGCCCATTGACGCTCTGAGCCTGGGGAGATCTCAATGAACCTTTGGCCCATCATGCCACCTCCCCGCTTCACAGCCTCAAAGCTGTCCTGGGGTGAGAAGAACTTGACCATGGCCCTGCCAGTTGGACGACCCTGTCCATCTCTGAGCAGGCGTACTCCATCCACCCCCAACCCCCTGAAAAACCCCCTGACATCCACCTCTGAGCAGGAGAATGGGAGGTTCTGCAGAAGGACAAACAACTCATCTGGATTGACAGCTCCTGCTCCACTGGCTGCAGCAGCAGCAGCTTTCATTTGGGCCTGGAGGCCAAGAGAGGCCAAGGGAGAGAGAGGGTTGAACAACATTGGGTTGGGGGTTCCAAGAGGGAGGCCTGAGCCTAGTCCTGCTGGTGGTGGCAGAGATGGGTTGAAAGGAGGTAGGGAGGACATGTGGGGGACATGGGACATAGGAGGTACTGGAGGTCCTTGAGACAAAGGGGAAACAGTAGGGACAGGGGGGAGAGAGGACACTGGTGGAGGAACTGGAATAGTGGGCAGTGTGGGCATGGGGGGCATGGAGGGCATGCTTGGAAGTGGAGGTATAGGTGGAGGGCCTGCATTGAGCGACGCCAGAGCTGTGGTGATTGTGGGAGCAGAGCTGTAGCTGTTGGGAAAGCTGGGCACCACGCTGGCCACTGCCTTGTTGCTTGGTGGCTCCTGAGAAGAGCTTGCTGCTGTCACTGAGGCTGGGGTGTTACTGAAACCCTGGTTTCCATGGCTACCGCTTCTTCCCCCTGCCCCTGGCTGCACTGTGGGTATAGGGGCAGCCACTTGTCTGTTGGCATTTCCGGCTGTAGATGCAGCCGTTTCCACAGCACCTGCCCCGGCCTCAAACCTGCGACGGCTGAGTTCAATCATGTTTTGCATTTCTGTCTTGCTACTAAGCAACAGTGACACTTTGGAGCCCTTAATGGACCCGCCTGTACGCATCATCCCCAGCCGGGCATCTTCGTCAGTGGCAAAGACGATGAAGGCTTCACCATGCTCACCCCCTACGATGTGCACTCCCCCATCCGGGATGGTGAGCCCAGAGAAGAAGTGTCTGATGTCCATCGTGCCGGCCACTATGGGCAGACCCTGCAGTCTGATGACTACCGCCATACTGACTGCGAAACAACCCTACAACCTGGGGAGAAAGCAATACTACTGTCAGATGAATAGCAGAGAGAAGGCAGCCAGTGGTTTCCAGATGTTTTTTTCAGGAAACTCAAATCTAACTTCACAGGCCGATAATGACTCAGATTCTTCAGGATAACTTAAATTTTGTATTATCATTTTTGGGCCCTGACATTTGGAAACCAGTGGAAATTGGAAGGGGTCGGGGAATTGGGATGGAACATTTGCATGAAACTTGCAAACAGAAGTTCACACTGACCAGTGTCAGCCACAAGAAGAATGCTAAAATTGTTTCAGATCAAATCACATCAGTGTTTATGATGGAGCCCAAAACATATAATCTTAAGCAATAACAATGCACCACTGTTTTTTTGACATTTTAGATCCATAGTAAGGAATAACAGAACAGCAGTGATGGCAATAGACATATTTATTAACATTCTTTTATCAATTTTCTCTGACTTTAAATATTCATGCAAGTAAAAAAAAAAGCTTCACTGTGCAAAACAGACCAAAACATTTGCCATCGGTGATATCATTTGTTGCTGAGTTGGGGCTAACATTTTTGCAAGCTAGCTAACAATACCTTTTTTACCATGTTTCTGAGGCACGATTATAACAGAGTTTAGTCACATTCTACAATTTTCTACTGGAATCTGAATGATCTGACTGACAACTCATACAATTTCTGTTTTGTTTATGGAGACCTTTGATGTACCTCATGGTTGGCTATAGATAGATTTATTCCGTTATGTGTTTAAGTCAAACAATTTAGATTAATCTTTTTTAATTATACAAGTAACTTTCTTATGCAGCTTTTGTTGGAAATGATGACTGAACACTTTAATAAAGTGCTTGTATCTGAGACATCCATAGGCTAAATCAACAGTCTTTTAAACTTTAAACTGACCAAATGTCGGATAAAAACATTTTATAAAACTCAATTCAGCTGAAGATAGCAGCTTTCAGTGACTGACATGAGTTGCTGTTTGTGCTTGTATCTGGTTCAAATTCAAGGTTAAAAAATGCCACATATTGTTTAAACATTATATGATGTATGATCTTTAGCATTAACACAACAGGGAAAAAAACTACAAAACTAAAGAATCTTAACAGCCACAAGAGATTAAAACTAGCAGCAGTAAACCAAATCTCAAAATCAGACTGCAACAGCTTTCCAAACTGACTGCAGAAAGACACACTTGTTTAAAACCAAAGCCCCTCATGCTGAATACACTAAATATCGAAAACAAACCTTCCTTAGAGCAATTAACAAGAAAGAAACTCAGGTAAACTGAAGATAGGATATGCTAAGGTAAAACCGGCCATCAACTGCCTGGCAACCAGCAAGCAACATCCTGAAAACACCACGCAACAACACAGTACCTGTTCAGCAACCAGGAAGCCAACACAACATGGAGAAGTGCAGGACTGATTGTGCTTTCTGAATCCTCAAGCAACACCAAACCAGCAGGCAAAACTCCAGCAAATAGTTGCAGAACACCCCAAACAAGCAACATGTCAATCAGCAAACCTGCAATACATTGTCAACAAAACATTAGCACTATATTAACAAGAGCAACAGCGATAACTTATCAACCAGAGAGATAAGAGCAATATCATCAACATTTTTACAAAAGCAATGTCAATTACATTAGCATCACATCAATCAGAGCAATATCAGCATTATATCAAGAAAAGCAACATTTAGATTATGAGATTTAGAGCAACATCAGCAACTGATTGCCAGCACAGCACCAAGGACAGCAGCTGATCAGAGAAGAAAGCAAACAGAAGTGAAGTGCAGAGCAACATGGCAGCTGGCACGGATTAAAAACATGACCAACTCAGCAACAGCAGGTGGAGCATTTCTCAGTGCTTCCACAATTATGATCCATGATGGTCAGACTATGCATTACGGTCCTGAATGGACACCTGAACTCTGACATTTCAGTCACTTGGCAGCTCATAACATTTGCCAGCTGAAAATGTTAAAATCCTGGTCTGGGTGTGAGGCTGCTACCTACACAACAGCTCACAACAGCTCTCAACAGCTTCCAACAGCTTCCAACATGATGTCAGACATCAACATTATTATTATCATCATCAGCATTATCATCATCATCAGCATCACGATCATCATCATCATGATCATCAAGATCATAATGATTAAAGTTCTCAAACTCAGCAATAACAAACTATATCCAACACGGACACATATCTGGCTGATCACTTAATGCTTCCTCAAAGTTAAGTTGCTCTGGATTTCCAATCTGAACATCAACTCCTCTTTTTGGCTCCAGCCTGCTAACACCTTCACAGTGCAAAACATCAACAGCAGCAAAAAGATAAAACACAGCAGAAGAAGAAACAGCAACAGCCAATAATGTCAGAAGATGAAAATATTTAACTGAAGCTGCAGTATGCATTCAAATAAAACCAAGAAGCAATATCCGGTAGACAGAAGACAGAAAACTTCAAAACAGCCTGAAAACCAGAAATTATCAATACAGCAAAGTCAAGAGTATGAAGAAAAAACATTGCCCTGATTCATAATTTTAAAACTGCGATACATAGCTGTCCACATTCCCATCAACAGCATTTAACAATAAAATTAATGTATATAAATATGGAGATTGGAAACCATCAATGGACTTAATAAATTTGATATAAAGAATCTATTTCAGAACAAGGATGAGGAAGTCTCCACAAACAAGCAAACTTGAATCTTAAAGCTCAACACACAGAAATCTGAGACAGAACAGCTTTTTACTGAACCTTATTCGACATTTAACCACAGCTATATATTACAAACTTATCCATCTTTTTCAGATATGACCCCATTGACCAAGTCAAAACAAACACAAAAACAACTGCTGCACACAAACATGTATTGGGATATTTATTCTCCTTTTCCACAAAGGTTGACTATATGAGATCTCATTCACTGACCTAACTAAAGCCTCCAGATAAACATTTCATGTCCTGGATGTTCAGGCAATTTTATTTGCAGTCATATGTCAGAAAAAATTAAATGAGTTTGGACCTTGCTCTAACTAAAAATAGAAATACAAAAGAAAAGGATGATTTATTTTCATTACAAAACACTCGACAAGCTTATCCTAATAATTTTTGAACAACCATGTCTGATAACTCTTCAAGAAAAAAAAGTCCCCTCACAATGGGGGACAGAAGGCTGCCAAAACAACATCAATCACGAGAAAACATCAGTATCCGTGTCTCAGAATTTGAGATGGACTTTACAGCTGTATATGGTGTGGCTGGCCAGAAGCAGGGTTTATCTTCCTCCGATAGACAATAGTCATTATGGCTATATCAATACAGAATATTGGATATTCTTGAATTTTTTAAAAAATAAATTTTTATATGGTATTATACATCTTAAACAAAAGCAAACTGGCATCACAGAGCCCTGTGATTGAATGAAAAACAGCAATTTCTTTAGCATCAGTTTTTGACTCAATGTATAGATAAGGCTTGTGTCCTAAAATCTATTCATTTGTAGTTAAAGTCGGACCACATGACACCTGTCACTCATCTTGAACAACTTGGTACCTGTTCATCTCAACAGTTCGGTTCAAATTGGTGGACATGTGACGTCACTACACGGGGGCGTGGCTTCTGCTTTGTGGTCTCCAGTGGAAAGCAACAACCACGGAAAAACCAAAAAATGAAGCTATTAGCAAAACATTTCAGAGATAACATTCATAGGACTCTTCCATCTTAAGCAACCTGAGTAGTAAAGAAACTAAAGATTAGACGTTACGTAATAGAAAAAAGCGTGAAAACATCGACAATTGTGTCGGTTGGCTAGCTAACGGTTACTAAACAAAAGACACCAATTTAGTCAATCCTGCATAAATGTTTTAAACGTGTAGTTAACATATATCCGACATTAAACCTCTACATGAGAGCCCTCAGCGGTCATAGACAACTGGCTAGTTGCCAGCAGAAATGCTGAATATAGCTGGATTAGCTTAGCTACTTGTGCAGGCTAACGCTCTGTTAGCCATCTATGCCTAGCTTGCTTTGTGTGTGTTGGAGCGCATAGACGAGCAGAATACACGCATTTAGCGGCTCTTCTCGCTCTAAGCAACCGGTGTAAGTGCGTCACTGAGCGGACTGCACCCTCTGGATTCTTACCAAGGTATCTGTGAACTAACACACAGAGGTTTAACACATGGAAGAGGCTCTTTTTCTTCTCCTTTCTTGCTCACGGTGGATTACTGGTTGCCACAGCACGAAATGTCGGAACAATCCCCGCGATACTTGAGATGTAACGCGAGATCGTGGTCTGCGTGTCCCATGACGTCAGAACGACACCGCCACCCAGCGGCTGAACAGGGCTGATGCAAATATGTCCAAAAGTATATAGACACCTAAATCCATATGCGTTGGCGAAGAGATAACTAGATTTAATCTGTTCTTTTAATCAAACCTAACCGACCCAACCAACTTTGCCTTGGAATGATGTATTTGTATGTTCAGTTTTTATCCTGTGGTTGATGTGTATTTGTATACTCGTAAAACAATGGATAAACTATGAAACCTATTCAGGCAATACATGAAAATGTTCCACAAACTGTGGTTATTCCAATAAAAAATAAACATTCAATTAAAAAAAGTTTATTGCATAATCATGAAGCAGTACTTTATTGGATTATATATATGATGAGACAGTAGAAGCAGGTGTCTAATAAATATGCATAGGCTCATCTGACTGCATTTAGGAACACAATACAAGACTTTAAAAATCCTCTCAGACTGCAAGTACTTCAAAAGAGGAGAGTTTAAAATTTATTTTTCTTTTTTTGTGTTCCTACGATCAGCGTCATCTTCAGATTCACATGAACAACTTC
>JAUZTA010000015.1:3679822-3691486 GCA_034780835.1 Ctenochaetus striatus | reverse complement strand
TGGATAGATATCAGTTTTAAAGTTGTACATGGGTTCATCTTCATAATGTATCTACATGCACTTCCTGTTTACATGTTAAACTACATTTTATTGTACTGCAGCCAAACCTGTTCAATGCAAGACTTAGCTGTACAACTAATTAGTCACATATTGCAGCCACATTTGGAGACAATGTGACTAAATCACATAACTAGAAGCACCAGTGCAAGTTGCAAATATGCCCTCTGTTTTTTCCCCCCCCTCTTGCTGTAACACTTTGTCGTGGTGAGCCACCACAGCATCAAAAAAAAAAACCATCACAGAAGTAAACAAAATGTTCCCTGATCAATCATCATCAACTTCCTAAATACATACTTGGTTGCTGTTGCTGCACAACAACACCACAACCAGGGAGACCTAGTCTGCCCCAAAGGGAGGCCCTGAAGAGAGTTCCTAATGTGAAAAACTATTTGGAGAAGGGAGGAGAACTTTTAAGAGGATAATGAACGTTCAAGGCAGAGGAGAAAACGGTGGGAAAACAAAAGATATGTAGAAATATTTCCAAACACTGTCTGACAATGAGTTTATGAAACGTGACAAACTGTGCAGGGCCGTCTGCTGTCAGTCTCATTAGAGATGTGCTCACATCTCTAACCCAGCGCTAGAAATGAAAGTAATCACTAAGCTTAATGAAAAAACTAAGATCACCAAGATAATTGCAACATGCAGCAGTAATAAGCTGCGTTGGTGAATATGGCCCCCGAACTGAGACCTTTATGGCTGCTTGAGCGTGTACATCTTAATGGACACATTTTAGTGTCTGTTAAGAGCTGTTACAGCCGATCCGTGCCAGCTGTCATGGAATGATCAGGTATGTAACAGCTCAGGTGCATTTCCTTTCACAGGGACATTAACTTCCGGGCCGTCTTTATGTGGAGCTTTCTGCTTTTATTGTGAAAGGAGGTGTGGCAAGATTTAAACACACACACACACACATACAGTCCTTCTCTCCCTCCCTCTCTCTTACACACAAAACAAACATACACACATACACGCATACACTCTTTGCAATCCAGTTGATGGCCTATGATTGATGTCAGAGACTAAACCACTACAAATGTGTGTGTGTGTGGGTGTGACTGTGTGTGTTTGCACATAGTGGAGGCTCTTCTGGCAGAAAGATGACCAATGGGTGTGACCTGATTGCATAGATGTGTGTGTGTGTGTGTGTGTGCATATGTGTGTGTGCGCACCCAGTCGTGACAGTTAGGTCTGCTGTGTAATGGCTGTTTTTTAAAAGCAGTGGCTGGAGGCTGAAATTTAAACCTGAGCGTCTCTCTCCGCTGAGCTGGCCCATTCAGCCAGGTCACAATGAATGCCTGAAAAACTCAAACTTTAGCCAATAAAACAAATGATCAGACAAACACAAAGTAAATAAAAAAGACATGAGTAAAAGGGGGTTAGCATGATCACAAGCAAATCAAAAGCAATAGAGACCGACTGCAGAAGCCTGTTGGTTTACATCAAACTGCTCTGTGACTGTACGAGGATCATCTGGACTTTGGCTTTTGAAGGGTTCCACTTCAAAAAGCAACTGTATGTAAACACAGTAAGGCTCGCTTGACATTTTTACTTTATGAACATTACATCAGGTATCGCATGTTAAATCAATACTTAAGTATAGTGGCAATATACCACAATGAATAAATGAGACCACAATGTTTTGCTGTGTTTTTGTATTTAGTTGCATTAGTCTTTGCTTTTGCAGAAGCTCAGTTTAACCATTAAAGTTATTAGTAATGGCTAATCAGTGTTAATTCCCTTGACCTACTTAAAAACTTTGATTTGACTCCGTCTCAAGTTGACTTTTTCAATGTTCCAACTAAAATTGCTCCTAAAAATGTACAGAATGGTCATATATAATATGATAGCACAGAATTATGTTATTATTCAACACAGCAGGAAGCTAATGTTAACAGGCCTCAGGTTCAAATTCAGCATCCTCACCAGATGATGACCAATGTAAAAGATATAGAAACAAAGCAAGTTTTCTTTTATTGTGGGGAAAAGCTGCTAATTCCTAGTATTACACAGTAATTAAAAACAAATAATGCATAATGTACATTGTTTAGGTACAGCCCTGGTTAAAACTGTACATACTGAGCTTGTTAGTCAGGCCTGATATCAGCTGAGTATGAATAACACCACCATACAACTATTTGCGGAGTGTATCTCTTACTACAACCTCATGTACACACCACTTCGCCATTTAGACAGAGGCCTGCCACGCTTAGCTGTGTTTGCCAAGCAATGATTGAACAATCACTGTTTATGGGAGGGGTTGAGGGATCTGTCAATTATAAGTAAACTTATGAACTTGTTGCTTTGTACACATGCCTTCCCTTGACGTTTCAGAGTCACGCCAGCTGTGTTTAGTTGTTGTTAAGTAGATAATGATCACTTCAAGTGAACTCATCCGTGGTCTCATTTATTCAGTGATGACTTTTGTGATCACTTTGAAGCTCACCAATGTTAAAACAGTATAGTCAGACCCTTCAAACAGCTCTGCTGTTCTAAGTTCAGACTGGATGAACTCTACCCAATGACAAAGTCATATGACAGCAGAAAATTGACATCAAACCAGCTGATAAAAACGTGCAAATGTTTCCAATCTGGACTGATGAAACAGTGGAGAAGGAATATTCAGAAGCTGACAAGGTGATAAACGTCTTTCTAGACAAACTTTCCTCCCAGCACCTTACACACTTAGTGTTCTTGCATGACCGTCAAAGCTAAGTTATGATTTTTGTGACGTATGTAAGAAGATTCGTTTCATGTCTTACTTTTCTTGACCTTCTTCTCTTCTTCTTTCTCGCTGGCACCAAGTAGAGTAAAGATTATGCCTGTTTGAGAGTTTGGTCCGACAGCTGACACCACCATTCTGCCTGATCCCTCCATTACATGGGTCCCTGTGGAAAAAATTACAAAGCTACAAGTTACAACAAAAACATAGTTTATAACAGTCACTTCCTTATTTAGTCCCCTTTATCATTTTTAATCATCTAGTCTTCTTCTAGCTGCATCACCAAAAGACCCCAACAGCTTTTTTGTTTTACTTCAGTGTTGTTACAGTTTGCCAATATTATCAACTTTGGGAAGTTCCTCAAGGATTAACCCAAGGGCCTCTACTTTTTAACCTGATTCTCTCAGTGGTATCATCAGGAGAAAATGCATAACTTTCTATGCTGATGACACAAAGCTTTAAGACACAGAATCAGACATCACTAATGTTAGATGTAGTTTTTAAATATGAGTGTCTTGGTGCAAAATACATTTAACAGCTCATCAAGAACCCCAAATTACTGTTATTTGTTCTGAGGCCAAGAGTTAATCATATTTTTGACATATTTCAGTGCAAAGACTAGTTAATTGATACTGGAAAGACAAAATTGCGAAGACACAAACATGAACTCTCCAAAGTCCCAAAACATTTTTCAAAAATGGGAAACTGAAATGTCCAGCAAAAACCATTTTAGATTATCAAAGTGCAATTTCAATGTAATTGTAAAAATCAAAACACAAAAAACAAAAATAATCTAAGTCTCACAGAGCAAAGTGTTGACAATTCACAAGCCTGGAGGACCTGACCTCAAAATTTAGATATTCCAGAACTTGTTCTTCCTCTTTTTTATACACTCAGCCACTAAGTAAATTAACACTGTCATTAAACCTTTAGTCATGAGATGTTTTTTTTTTCTTATATACACTGGTTTCTAGTGTGTTGAGTACTGCAAATCATACAACCCTGTCGGAAAGGCACTACACAAATAACACTTAATCACCAGACTTGATAATTTTTTTTATTCCGACAGCTTGTCCAGTCTGATATGGATCTAACAAGCAGCTATTCATTTCAAGTTCTGATTCAACATTTTAATTTTGACGATTTTTTGGAAACAGAAAATTTGTTTGTTTGAAAGCAGTAAATATCAGCAGAGACACTTAAAAAAGAACCGTCAGTGTTGGTACATGTCATGAGAACGTGAGCAGGCACTTACCTGACAACAGCATGGGGTCTTTCTCCAGAGACTTGCGGACTTGATCCGACTCTCCTGTCAGAGAACTCTCGTCAATCTTTAGGTCGTTGCCTTGGATCAGGATCCCATCAGCAGGCAGCAGGTCTCCTGCAGGCACAGACATCAGAGGGTACATTTTGTTTATTTCCTTAAAGCAGAGTAAACAGATTTTTGCTCTCTACCTCAGTTCTCTCATTCCGCTAAGTAGGCAAAGAGAAAAAATCTTTTTCAGTATCATTTCAGATCAGTAGTGTGCCTACTGTTTTGTGTCAACACTTTTGGGAAGGACTCACTTAACACAATAATCAACCTGTTAATAGAGAATTGGCTTGTTAATTTTTTTATGCTTGATCCAGAGTAAGCTGAGGCACTTTGGTAAAACTCTCAAGACTTTAAAACTTGTGCATCAATGTGAAAATAATAAGACTAACATTTAACAAAACATAAAAAAAATATAATTAATCCATTCATGATTGAGTCTGTCCAGAAACTTTTGAGGCAGATATTAACATCACAGGTTTAATATTTTTTTCGGGCATCTGTGGTCTCATACCATATTTGATCTGAGCGATATCTCCCACCACTATCTCGGCAACAGGGATCTGGATGACTTGGCCTTTACGGATGACGGTGAATTTCTGTTCCTGCTCAATGCGACTCTGCAGCCCGCGGAATTGTTTCTCCTTGGACCAATCATTGAAGGCCGTCACCAAGACCACAATGATGACTGAGAACAGAATAGCAGCACCCTCTATCCAGCCAGCCTGGGACTCGCCCTCGTCCTCGACACCGCCTGCAGCCTGACCACATGCTGCAAGAAGACAAGAACATGGTAATTTTATTACTTTCAGCAAAAACATATGTCGAGTGCAAAACAAGTTGGAGGATCACTGTCACTAAAAACTTACAATATTTCTAATTTCACAACAGTTTTTTTTTTAATTTTAATGTAAATGCTCTAACACTAACTTTAATTGTTACATTGCCAGAGACTCTGACTATACTGACCTTCACTGTCGCCCCCTGGAGGATGGTAAAAGGACAGGCCCAGTGAGATGATGGCAGCAATTTCCAGAATTATTAGTGTAACATCCTGCAGAGCCTCCCAGACCAGCTGCAGGAACGTCTTCGGCTTCTTCGGTGGGATGAGGTTTCGGCCAAATGCCGCATGACGTTTTTCCAAATCAACGGGGTTACCAGACAGACCTGCAGGCACCAACACAAGATATTAATTCACATCAATACAAAATTTATTATATATCAAAAAGAAATAAATGGAGTGTATCTCTGCCTTTTGCTAATTTTTCAACTTTCTGGTGAGGATTCACTCTCAGAATTTTTTTTTCAGTCAATATGTGAAACAGATTAGTATCAGATTCTCTTGGCCAATATGATAACTGATCATTCACATTATGTACAAGAAGCTATAAATTCTAAAACGTGGATGCCTCACACACATTTTAATCCTTGCAGCCCAGATGATCAATACAGTTAACACAGTTTCTAGGTATGCATCCAAGATTACTGTCAACAATTCAGTATCTGACCTAATCTGAAATATGGTCACAATCTCCTCTTTGGTATCTGAGTTATGATGTTAAAAAATGGACAGGAAAGTTTTTTTACAGAACATTATGATGTCAGATGTCAACATCATGATGATACAATCACTCTACTACTTGTTGAGATTAGTTCTGCTGAATAGAACAAAAAAGATTTTATCCTGGATGAGATAAAATAAACCCTAAGTCACAGAAAAAAAAACTGAGAAAAATCTAAAAAAGGGAAAATCTAATTTTATAAATTAGAAGTTGAGTTTTTATCTCTGCTTATCATCCCACACCCCTTCAGATTTGTCCTGCACCTTGTGTGGGTCCCCATCCCCAAGCTGGAAACCACTGGTGTGTGTTGTCTGTGGCAGAGATGAGTCTATGGCAGCCTGAGCTGACCCAAACCCTCCCTGCTGTACACACAATCTGCTGCTCCACCAAAGCCAAAACACTTCACGTCAACACGGCACCACCTGATCAGACCAGCCCAGTCTGGATCAGCTGGCTCACAGAAAAATACTGAAGACCTCCCTGAAACATTCATTTAGAGATCAAGAATCAGACAAATGATGACTTTCATTTTCCAGTGGTGACTCATATCTAACTGCTTATTCATTCTCCATATTAGGACAATAATAACAAAAAGATTTCATAGTTAATGCTTACAAGGGGGCACAGCAGGAGGGCTTTGTCTCTAGAGATATTTACTTCTGTTTTTTAATTAAAAATCTGATTTTAAAAGCACCATTAAGAGTACATTTATTATACTCTATCAATTAATAAACAGTAATCAGCAGCATGTGTTTATTTTCACTTTCTGATACCAGAGGACTTTCAGAGCTAAGCTCATCACCACAGGACCTCATTAACTTTGACTTCAATAAACAGCGTTTGTTTACAGCAACTTCTAAAAGGATAAGTTTAACCGAAAAAATCTGTTTAATTCTTTTGTGTCTCTTCAATAAATCTGAGTATCTTTCAGTAAAACCTCAAAATCTGTGACTTCCTCTGAATGGTTGTGTGGGCAGCAACATGGTTGCTGTGGATTCATGGTGGAATTGGGAGATGTGCAGTGAAACGTGATCCGAATGACAACAGATCTCTCTGCCAGGATTCCTCATGAAGAAGAACCCTGTAAGTCGGCACGAATATGAGCTCAGAGCTGTTTCTGCCTTCCTGTGTTTTAACAATGACCTCTTTATCCTCTCTAATGAATCTCTCCAGAGGAACCGAGTGAAGAGTTCCCCTTTAATCCTCTTCAGGACTTCTCTCTGTCTGTCTCTCTTTGGACACAGTAATCAATGAAAAAAAAGGATACTATTTCCTGCTATTTTGGAGTTTTTCTTTTCCATCATAACAAATTTTATGCATTGCCCAGCCCTACTGAATGTTCTCTTGCTGTGACTGGTTGAAGGTCTATCCAAACTGCATTTTTCAAGAGGTATTCTGGTCAGTCTCTGTTGATAATACGTCCATGAAATTGAAAAGATGAACAGAGAGGTCCCGGGCCAAATCACATTTGCACACTGTTATTGCATGCCAAGCTACCTTGACACAAGAATGCAAGCAGCATTGCCAGCTTTATGAATCTGCCGCCAGAGTGGCATCAAAGGGAACATGTGAACAGCTCGACCTTTGTTTACGTATCAAAAAGAACAAAAAAACATAAAAGCTTGGACTTGATTCCTTTTCAAACAATTTAATGCATGAAAACTGGCTTGAGGTAGGTACAGCCAAATATGCATTAATTGAGGGGCTCCCAGTGGGCCACTGATGTGAAATATGCAAAACGAAAGACTTTCAAACTGAAAATAAGGTAAAAAGCCACAATTTTAAGCCAGCACTCTGCCACAGATGGATGTATGAATAAATGACAATGCAGCTTCCAAATCACTTCTGACTGTGTAGGTTTGTGGTTTATAACATAAGCAGAAACATCATCATAATGAGCTGGTGCACAAACAAATATTTAAAAATACAGCAGTTGTCAAAGTGATAATCATCAGCATTTCACCACACTGTGAATTCTCAGTTTGGTTTCATCATTGATTGATGTTGAAAGTTGCTTTCTCACTTAAATGAAGAAAACACAATCAAAGTGAACCTTCACTGGCTGTCTGATCAATACAAGTCTATTTTTTCCTGGTTTGATGTTGTGATAGTGACAGCGGGTTTCATCTGGCGCCTGGCATTGGCCTGTTGTGTTACTGAGCATCTAAGTGAGATGCAGATTAAAGCTCCAAGATGATGTTCAGGTACCAGCAGGGCAGCTGGTTAAACACTCAACTGTCACATATGCAAATATACATTCTATTTATTCTATAGCTCTATCAGCTAACATGCAGCTACATCTTTTACCTCAAACAGTTTTACCTCAACTCAGTCGCCCTCTGACAGATGTTTATATAGCAGTATATATTAATGCCCAGTCTCCTTATTTTGTATTTTTTATCTGAAACAAAGACAGGACTGTTTCTCTCTTATCTGCTCTTTGTTATCAGGACTGCTTCCTGTGTTCTTTATCATCCTTGCAGGTCCTCCATCAGTCCTGTCTTTGCCTCCATCTTTCCAGACATCATCCTGCAGTGCTTTGCTCTTTAACTAACAGTTACCGACACATACAGAAACAAGTACCAATCTGACACTTGAACATCAGCTGTATCTGACCAGTTTCAAGTATAAAAGCCAAGAGTATTAACTGTTAAAATGTTTTTATACACAACACAGAGCACATTTACAGAAAATGCCGTTGCATATGTGAGACATCGTCCTCAGAGTTGACAAGGCTTCAGTTTTGGAAAAAAAATAAATAAATAACTTTGAAGGCATTGTTATACTCTTTTACAACAGACCACAAAGTGTTTAGTATCTGGAAAAATTCTGAAGTTTTTTTACTGCATCAATTGTTAAATTAAGTCATACCAAATATGCATACATCGTGGTGCTAAGGGTCATTCCACCCCAATACAACAAAACCCTTTGCTCCTACTGCCGAGAAAACATCTGTTTCAATGCCTATATCTATAATATGTAACACAAGAGAAGTTTAGGTGAACTGCAATACTTTTCCGGTGAATTCTCTCTCTCTTTTTTCTCTCCTTGAACGAGAACAACAATCATGTTGTCATATTTATGACGGCCACTATCGAGGGGAAACTCGACGTAGCAAGATAGGCTGATAGTGGAAGCACTGCAGCAGCAACACTGCCTGTGCGGACACCACAGGGATGAGAGCCGCAGCAATCTATCGAGACACACAAATACACAAGCACCGCTCATGCTGCCAGTGTGTGTCTCAGCCTTTATGTGTTATTCTCCTTCTTACTGATCGCTCAGAGGAGCATCGTGCTTTAACTGACAGAGACATGGCTGACCTGAGGCTGTGTGTGTGTGTGTGTGTGTGTGTGTGTGTGTGTGTGTGTGTGTGTGTGAGTGGGTGAGTGAGCGTGTTAGCTACAGTGAATGAGACCCGGGTCACGCAGATCATGCTTAATCTCAGATTGGTTGCTGACTTCTCACACCACACTGCTGTAAAAGTTCTGACACGCCAGCAGGGCAAGAAACCTCTGAAACAACATATACTATACTATACTACTACTGTGTGTGTGTGTGTGTGTGTGTGTGTGTGTGCACACTTATATAACCTATCTGATGAACATTTATCATTTTGTTAATATTTTGGTTTCTATGCTTATAGATTTACAGTTATTATTATTATTAGAAAATCCAGTTTTGGTGGGGCTGTAACCACAAATGACAATTGCAGAGGTAAGATGTTTACAGAATCACAAAGTCCACATTTGTCTTTAGTTAGCAAAAAAGTGTCACACCACTTTGTTTCTGGTTCTGTAATTTAATTAGTGTAATATCTGTGTGGGCAGGCTTTCAAAATGTTCAGAATATCAGTTCAGTTCCCTTCCAGCCACACAGGCAGCTGGGATGCCAAAGTTAGCTTACTCCCATCTGAAATCTGAGCCTTCCCAACGTGATTTGAATCACACAGCAATGAACTGAGATCTGAGGTCACAGAACTACCTGCTGCTGAGAGATTTGACAGTCTGGTCGTTTGTCTTTGCCATAGTTAAACCTATAAAAATCAGCTCAGCTACAAACAGATAGATCCTCTCCTTTAGATAATGCAGGACAAACACAGCATGAGTGTGCAGCCATTCCTCAGTGTAACATAACCAGTGCTGTGTGGCCTTGCTGAAAGGGTGATTATGCAGTTTGATGCTCTCTAAAGGTGCTCCGATTGACCAGCCACAGTTTGGTATTTGCCAATACTGGTATTAAATGATTAGAACAGTGGTCTCTTTGTAGGCTGATAAGAAGAGCCAACCACATGGCACAAAACACTTAAGAATGTTTATCCAAATGCCACTAAAATGCCAAATCATTAGAGCGACACAAGACTGATGCACCATCCCAACCAGGTACAAGAGTAAATGTGTTTTTCTACAATACTGATTTATTTTTGGATCTGTGTGTGTCTTTTTGTGAAGCTATTTGGAACCCAGGTACTCTGGAAATGAAGTTTACACAAGGACGCATGTCCTCGCAACACGAAATACACTTTGCAAAATGAAGAGAGGACGATCAATGACCTCCAAAGAGGCAGCAGACGGATTCATCAATAAACATTAACCAGCAGGATGCAAAGCTGCAGCTGAGCCTCGTGTGGTTTAGGATGTATGAATGAGTGAGGTCAGATTGAAATGGGGACAATGAATGTCAGCTCAGTGCAACTGTGTATTTTGTAAACAAAAGTTATGAGTATTTGTTGACATAAACAGTGAATTGTTACAACAAAATAAATGAAAATCATGATGAAAAATGAAAATGATGATGTTCTAAAATATGACAGACATTCAAAGTCTTCTTCAAAAACCTTAGAAACTTCAGATAAGAAAAAAAAAACATCTGATAGAGTCTGGCAAGTACGGTATCATTAGAGAATATTATTAAGTATTGTGATAAAACTTGGGATTAAACCCAGTATTTCTCAATCTACTAACTAATTTCAGTGTCTTAGCTATAGTAGTCATCTGAAAGAACTGGCTTTTTTAATTTTTAACCAGTCTCTGAAAATGCAAACACAAGTTCTCACTTCCTCCATGCTTCTGCTCAGTGTATGTTATGGATTTATTATGCGTGGGAAAAACACAACCAACCAGAGGCAGCCAAAGAAGCACCATTCTGTACTGTGTGCCAAGGTGACATCTATTGTGCATGTTAAATCATTAGATAACAGTAAACAGTATGTTAATTTCCTTTTAGGACGACATTAAAGGCTAATACAGATCAAAGTTCTTTGTGTATTCAGGGCACGTTATCTATTAGCTTGCTTTGCTCTGATGAATTGTTTCGTTTAATTTGTTTCATTTAATGGAGACTAGCTTAACAACCATTCACTCTAAAAGACAATTTATGATTTCTTAGGACTCATAAGCAGACACTAACTCATTCAGCGAACACAAAACATAATCCAGTAATAATTTTAGCTTTGTACGAAGCGAAAATGCTTATCTGCTTTAACAGTGCAGTTTCTAATATATGTTATGGAATACATTTTAATTTTTATGATGATTATTTATTAATTGAAGATTTTAATGAGTAAAATATAATACCAAATATACCAAAAGACCTCGGTAATATATGAAAAGTCTGTTAGGTCAGGTAACAAACATTACAGTGAGGCACTGGAAGGCTTTGACCTTTCCCATAATTCATCACACAGTGCAGTAAGTGGGCCCTTCACAGTCTCATAATTTGATTATTATAACAACTGTAACATTAATAATGTCAACGAGACTGTTTCCTGCAACCAAACATGTGCAAGAATTGTTGGGTTGAAGACATTTTCAGAAAAAGAATATGACCAATTAGGGAAATATGATCAGGGCTTCATTATCTTTTTTCAAGATGAACATGTCCTCCAACATGACAAACAGGAGCATACAAATTAATTGAGGAGAAAACTTCTAATACACAGCTTTTATGAGCAAACGATAAATAATGCTATGCGTGCACAAATGTGTATGCACCAAGGGTAATGCTAC
>JAUZTA010000015.1:3568843-3580157 GCA_034780835.1 Ctenochaetus striatus | reverse complement strand
AAGACAAAGAAGTCAAACTCCACAGTAAATTGTTTCACGTAGCATCTAAACTTTGACAGATCGCTAAAATCTCCGCTTATGTTCAACCTGCTGTCAAAACAGCCTGCATTATACAACACAACCTGTGTGGACACACTGATTGTAAGTGAGGCAGCAAATTCATGTTTAACAGAAAAAAAAAACAGCTCACAAAGTTCACAGCAGTCTGTCAGTCTGCTGACAAAAGTGTCAACATGTCTACATTTTCAGTTTAAACTCAGATTATCCAGTTTCTGTCTAACACTGAACTCAGAGCAGATCAGACTAATATCCTGATAAGCATTAAAAAAATACCAACTATAAAGGAATCTAAAAAATGACGACTTCTACAATGAAAAGATTAAATCCCTCACAGGTGAACGGCACTAAAATCCCTTAAAAAAAAAGAAAAAAATGAACAAAAAACACATTTTACGTCTTATATAATCATCTAACTCTAGTCAGAAGACTTTCTGCTCTTACAGTAGTTTCACACATCAGTTCATGCAGGTACAAAATAAAGGATTATAACAGTTTATTATAACTTGGGTTTAATTTTCGTTGGTTTGTCCATCATATCTATCAGAGATAAAACTCCACTTTACTTATCAAGTGAATAACTGAGATCTGAGAAAACAAAAAAATAGTTCACTGAAAAAAGTCTGATGAGTTCTTTGAGTCAGAAAACAAATCTGTAGATTCTACAAACTTAATCTGGAAAAGAAAAATCCAGAAACACTCAACAGTATATGAACATCAGAACATTAAATGTACTGAATGTGTTAATAAATGCTGTTATATCAGCACTGATCTGGTTTCAGTCTCTCCATCAGTTGAACCTGCTGCAGTGTTTTGCTCCCATTCCCATGATGATGGTTGACTCATTCCGACTCCCAGTCGTAGTTCCAGTTCCTCCCAGAGGTGCAGGCTTGAGGTCAGGACTCTGCAGGCCAGTCGAGCTCTTCTACACCCATCCGGGAAAAAAAAAAACTCTACGTGGCTTTGTGCACGAGGGAATCATGTTGAAAAAGGAAAAGGTCAAACAAAAAATGTCAGGAGCAAGCTGATGTCTAAAATATCACTGACTGCTGTGGCATAAAAATATCCCTCTATGGGAACGAAGAGAGGTGTCCACATACTTTTGACCAGATGTGGTTCAACTGCTCGTGTTTCTCAGACTTCTTAGTGAAATCACTTTGCCACCAGATCTCCACTATTAACTTGATGTGTTGAATATTCATATCACTGACACAAATGATGGAAAAACTTACAAAAAATTAGACCCAAGTTCTTATAAACCTAAATGATCCCTCAGAGTGTCATGTTGTTAAATGCAGTTCTGGACCTCAGCAGGGCGTCCCGAGACACGGCGAAGAGTCTTTTGCTCTGTCGTAGCAAACTGCAGGTTCTGTCGCCAACATGCTCTTCATCTCCTCTTTGCTTGAAGGAACCAGGGAGGATGGAGAGAGCGATGTGGGCGAGGAGAGGTTGGAGTTGGCGGTGGTTGAAGCAGATGAGGATGAGGAGGAGCTGCCGTCCGGGAGGCACTCTTCACAGCAGCAGCAGCAGCAGTCCATGAAGGCCTGACCCAGCGAGCGACACAGGAACAGCAGCAACACCGGCGTCGCCGAGCAACGTAGAAACAGCAGGAACTGTCCAATCAGACCCAGCGCTGGCAGAGCAAGAGCCGGGAGCGCAGCGGAGACATGGGTGGAGACGTACGCCAGGGTGATGTTACAGATGCTCTCAGGCAGGTTGCATGTGATGTACAAAACGGTGAGCGCCATAACGGTGGAGCGCAGCCTCTGCTCTCTCACGTGAGGCTTCTTTTTTGTCGAGGAGGAAGACGAAGAGGAGGAGGAGCATCTGCTGGTCATCTTCTCACCGCCGGGTTTCTGCGGTAAACGCTGGGCCAACACTTGCCTCGTCACCAAGTCGCAAGCCAGAGTGAAGAGCAGAGGCAGACAGATGTAGCACCCGAAGAACCACCACATGCGAGCCTCGTGGTAGGTCAGCACCAGAGAGTAGATGCTGTCTGGGAGCTCAGCAGACGGCTCGCGGACGCAGATATCCACCTTAAAATTCTCTGTCCGGGCCCTGAAGGCAGCCATCAGCGAGCCTCCCGGCTGGCTCTGCTGCAGGTCGGTGGGGAGCGTCGGCAGGCTGACGGTCTCCTGCAGGAGCTGCCACAGCAGCAGCTCAGGGGCGGCCAGCACCAGGGAGCCCAACCAGATGACGGAGAGTTTGGATATGATGGACTGACAGGGCTCCACCTTCGGCGTCTGAAGGGGTCCGGGGCCCGTGGCTGCATGGAAGCGATCAATACTGAGAGCGCAGAGGCTGAATGTGGCCACACCCAGAGAGGTCACCTGACAGAGAAACGACAGGTGTGAAAATGACAAATTATAAACCTTATCTGGGTCTTCAAGTGGCATTCAAGTGTTCTTTTTATCTAGTTCTTTAAATATTTAAACATTTTTTTCCTGAAGAAATTGTGTCTACTCATTTTTGAGTGGTGTCATTTTTGCACAGCGGATGAGCCTCAACTAAAACTGCTATGAAGGAGCCGATCAGAGTTGCATTAAATTTAAAAAAGTTTTGTTGCTGCAGTTACAAACAAATCACTGCATCATAGTGACTGATTTATATCAAACTGACCCAAAATCCAAAAGATAAATCATAGAAACTGCAGATTGTATCTCTGAGCTGAACTGTTTCTTACAAAAACGAAAAAACTTTGGAAGTTCTCACCTCACATTAATGACAACTGACTTGTACCTTTGACTATTTTTAGTCAAAAAACAGGTATTTTTTCCACAGATGTTCATTTATTATACTAATGAATGAACCAAAAGTTTTATATCTATTGAGACCTAAAAAATCAAACTGTGAATCACCTGAAGCCATTAGTTACACATGTACACCTTTTACAAAACCTGCCTCTTTTCAGTTTTATAATCAGCGGTGAAACTCTGATACCATACTGACCTAAAAATAATTAAATAATACACAGCTTGGCCTCTAACCCTCACAATATTATTCCAACCATCTAATTCAGTTTTTAAGCTTTGCAGAGCTTCTTCCAGATTAACATGCAGGCTGTTCTTCGCATGGATTCATTCAAGCTGCAGATTCCAGTCAGACGTGACCTGTTAGCACAACTGAGGGAACAAAACAAGACTCAGGATGGTGTTTTTCTTGTTTTAAGGCTTTCCTCTGCCTTGTTAGTCCTTTAACATATAGGTGAATTTGCCAGAGTTACAAGAATAAAAACCTTGGTTTTAGAAAAAGCTTTAGAAAACAGAAACAGGGAAATAAAGGGAGCCACAGAGGGAATAAAGCGACATTATGTTACAAGAGCTCTTAGCTTACAGACTGGAGACAGTTATTGGTGTCTCGTGCACATTAAAGTCTTTGGTTTTAGCCAAAAACACAGACTATCATTACAGAGACTTGTCCTCCCTCTGTGGGTGCTTAATGACCTCAAACAGTTAAGACACAACTCAAGATAATTAACACAGAGCTCTAATTAGCATGAAAATAGTTGAACTGACGGAGCACATGGGCAGCTGGCAGCCTGACCTGCTTTCAACGCTGCTCAATGCGACGCTCAAAGTACAAAACAGCACTTTGAAAAATGTTAATTAATTAGCAAGAAATGCATTAATTAATTTGCATCAAAATAGTTGAAGCAACATAGAACAGAGGAAGCCGGCAGTTTGACCTTGTTAAAGACGGCTTCGCACAAGCTGTTATTACGAATTAGTAAAACTCCACTTCAGAGATTTAAAGCTCTGTGGGCGTGCAGAGCCGCTCAGAGACAAAAACATGGACTCCACAGGCTGGCAGGCTAATGAAGCCAATGAAAATCCAACAGTCACCAACCAGGAGCTCCACATTATCACCCTGCAACAGTCACTGACCAATTAAACTGAGCTACTGATCGGCTCAGCTGTAACAGTTAGTCAATTGGACGATCTTTAAAATAATTGGCAACTGTTTTGATAATCAATTAAGTGTAAATGTCATCTCCATCAAACAAAAAAAAACCAAAGAAAGATGGCTCTCACGGCTAAAATAAGAATATTTCCTGCTTTACTTATCATTGTAAATTGAACTTTTTTGACTGTCAAACAAAACAAAATTAGATTTTTCATGATTTTCTCACGTCTCTTAGATGAAACTATTGATTGATCATTAAAATAGCCAGCACACTATCAAATCTCATAATGAGCTCTAGCTGCAGCCTTGGGCATGACTTGTCTTGTCATCCCGAAACCGATTTCTGCTGAACCAAATCAGTGCTCAGTGCAGTAGGTTCGTTGATTGATTGATAAAAGGTCAGTTGATCAATTCTCAGCTCCTCCTGTCCACGTCTCTAGATGTCTTTGAGAAAACACTTTGAATGCACCCAATCCATGTGATGTAATATAGTTACGCAATAACAGTATTTCAGTATCTTACAATATCCTTCTTATTATGGTGACAATGATTGAAACTTCTTCCCACCAATATTTGAAAGCAGGTGATGTCTCAGGACGCTCAGATACTTTACATTTTTTACAATCAGCTGTTCAACTATGCATGTTTCCAGTCAAATTTAAATTAAAGCAGTTTTTCATGGACATTTGTCTGAAAAACAACAGCTTCATTAACATAAAACACTAAACCACACTCTGTCTCAGAGTGTTGTCTCTATTTTCAGAATGTGGAAAAGAAATTTGTTTGGGAGTTAAAATGATTAGTTAATAATCCATTTGTAAACAATCAGGCCGAGATAATGTAAAACTGCAAAACATCCTCATGTTCCAGGTCTTATAACTGTAAGATTTGCTGCTTTTCTCTGTTTGAAAACAAACTTTCAGTTTTGGACAAAACGAGACATTTTAAAATTGTCCATGTGTACTATGCAATGTTGCTACTGCCCTTTTAAAATCATTTTTAAAATTTTACAGACTTAATGATCAATTAAGGAAATAATACACTAACGGTGTCCACGATGTTTCCAAGCCTTCTTCGTGCTGCAAGTACAGAAATACAAGAGGAGAAAAACTAGATACATTACAATAAAATCAGGATCTCAAAATAACTGCTAATGTTTGCTTTTAATCTGGCTTGTTAACATGATGTAAAGCTTCCTGTCTCTTTTGCTCTTTTAAACTTCTGGAGGTTCATCCTAATTCCCGAAATGATATTTTGCACTAATAATGTACGGAAGAAAACCATGATTTTCTTCTGTTTTAAACAGAGGGACCAATAATTTTATTTTCTCTGTCAGTGGTGATGATATAGTTGTGAATCTCTGAACTCTGAACCTATAAATAAACATCCCAGGTCCTGATAACCGTGTCTCAGTGTGTCTTTGTTGGGGTTTTTGAGCTGAAGAAGAAGAGTCTCCTCATGCGGGGCCCTTCCAGCCTCCCCTGATGGTTCATTCCAGACAACCAAAGAGGCCAAACAGACCATAACAGCACGTCTGTTTGAAAGTAAAGACTGCTCTGAGTCTGAAACTGAGCAGCAACAAGACACAAACAGGCCATTCATCTCGAGAATGGACGTCTCTCTATTAAACTGGAAAACATTTACAATGAGTTTAACATGGGTGTGTAAAAACAACTGTGACAGTGTGAAGGCTAACTTGTGGGACTGATTAGTTATCACATTAAGTTGTTTGTTTGAGCTGTTTGACTTATTTGACATTGCTTTCTTTTACTTTGGCTGGATGATATGTTGTTTTATTGCACATATAAAACACTATAAGACTTAGTTTCAAATTGATTCAACTAATGGTTGGTTTGTTTGTGTTGTGAGTTCACTGGAGCTTAAATAATAAATAGTTGATTAATCAAAGCGATTTAGGCTTCGATTGATTAATCATTCCTTATCCATCAAAAGCATTCGTTGCTTCTCTAATGTGGGATTTTGATGCTTTTCTTTCAATTGTATCACTAAATGTTAAAAATCTGTGTTTTAGACCGCTGTTCGGACAAAACACGACACTTTGGAGGTCACGTTAAATGTTGGTAAACATAATAATAATAATAATAATAATAATAATAATAATAATAATAATAATAATAATAATTCGAATAAAAAAATCCTTATTTGTTTTAAACACTTAAATAGGAATAAAAGTTTTTACTCCTTAACTTGTTTCTACTGAGTTCAACTTCCTCTCACCTCCAGATAGGGCACGAGCCGACAGGACAGGTCTCCTAGCAACCGCTTCAAGGTGAGCTCGTGGAAGATGACCACGGGCAGGCAGAAGAAGAGCACGAGGAAATCCCAGAACGCGAGTCCCGCCAGGATGCAGTTCCACGCGCTCTTCAGGTAGAAGTTGTGCCACACGATGCACATGAGCGCGAGGTTCCCCACGATGCCCGCCGCGAAGAGCACGAGCGCGAGCAGCATGACTGCGTACGCCCAATACGAGCCGTCGGTTACCGGGAACAGCGGGTTCAGGAGCCCGGACTCGCGACCCGAAGAGGAGTTACCCGGTGGGGCGGAGGTGTGCCGATCCGCCCGCGGTGTGGTGAAGTAACCGCTCGGGTCGTCGTACCGGCGCGGATGCCCGAAGCTGCTCGGTGTGTGCGGGTCTCTTTTCCCAAAATTCCTCTCTTTGGCCCCCCGGGTGACTCGTTTCAGGTCGGGAACTTTAGCACTTCCATCCCGCTGGTCCGGTGAGGGGGACTCCTTTGTCTCCGCGGCGGGCGCGCCAGCATCCTCCGCCCGCTGCACCTTCACCAGCGACCCGGGCTGAAACTCCCGGGCTGCGTGGACATGACGGGGCTCCGCGGTCCGCAAAAAGAGAAGCAAAAGAAAGAAAACGGGGCTCATCTTCACCGCTGAGCTGAGTGTTATCCGTCCGTGTTTTCTGCCTCTTTCACGGACATACGCAGCGACAAAGAGTCCATAGACCAGCTTTGTCCGTCTGGTCCTGATGGAGAAGTTTTGAGTCCGCTGTGCACTTCAGCACTTATTCATCAGTAAGAGAACTTGAACGCAACGGGGAGCTTCTTCCGGTTATAAATTTCAAAATAAAAAAAGAAAATGGGCAGGAAACAAAGGCAATATCTACATTTTTAAATTTTTATAAAACACAAAAATAACTTTTTTTTTTTAGCCCTTTAACTACTTACATAAGTCTGATTTGTATGTACACTTGATTGTAAAAACATTACACAAATACATTGTAATTGTCTAAACGGAAGTAGATATATCGGACAATTTTAACTATCTACAGTGTAATATGACAGTTTAGACGCTGCATGATTAGTCAAGTGATTACTTGTTCAAAAGAAAATTGATTGGCAAACGATTTAATATTATTTTAAACGTATTTAATTTTTGAAACAAAACAGTCAAACATTGAATACTTCAGATTCTCGATTTAGAAAATGTTCTTCTTTTGTGGGTTTTACTTTATAACAAATAGTTTTGGGTAAAACTGAACCTTTGATAATTGCACATTGTGCTCCAAAAAACAGTTTAGTCAACCCCTGAACATTAATACCTTCAAGAAGTGACACAGAAATAACTGATGTGAAGTGTAAAAGACCAGAACCAATGAATAATAAAAATCAGAATATACAGATTATTCAAGTTACTTTATTAATTGACATTTTTATAACCGGTTTGGTCCCTTGCTGCTGCTGATTGTCCAGAAGTTCACTTGCAGCATTGTTACCATAGCAACTAATGAGACAACCAAACAAGATGACCATAAAGTATCTCTCAGTGTTTACGAAAAGAAAAAAAGAAAATCTGATGATCCAAAACTTTGACTAAATGTCTGTCTCTCCAAACAGGCGACTGTTGAAATCAGTCTGAGGCACAAAGTGGCATCAAAAGGAGAAATTATCTGTCCGATCCTGATTCTGAAGTCCAGGCAGGTGAGTCCACATTGAAATACGAAGACTTTAATTCCCATAATCCTCAGCTCTTCTGAGAGGACTTCAATTTCCTCCGGGCGTCCTTGTGTTTCTTGCGGTACTCCTGTGGAAACAGACGGGAAAGGAGGAATATCTCTGTTATGTCTTCTTTATAACAACAACAACAACAACAACAACTTTCTTGGTAGAAGTTCTTTTGATCGTCATTTGAAAATATTTCTAATATTGAATTAAGATTTTCACGGTTTAGTACTCAGAGTTAACATGGCAGAACTCTGTAATGTAATAGTCATGTAAATTGATGAGTACCTGTCTCAGCGCGCTCCTCCTCTCCTCCCACTGCTCCCTCTGCTCCTCCAGGTGAGAGGATCGACAGAACAAACTGGGACCCTCTGATGGAGGAGAGAAAGAGGTTCAGATCACACAGCAGGAAAAACATCAACTTTAAAGAAACAAAAAAACATTTCAAAGACTACAGTTCTCTGTAATGTTGATTTCATCCCAAACAAACACTTAGACACAATGTTGCCACATTGGATCATGTTTGATAATAATTTGATATTGATTAGTTGACCACAGGTCAACAAAACAGAGAACATTTACACTTTTTCCTCAACGTTAATGCTAAATGATAAAATCAAACAGAAAAGTACGGAGTGCTATGATAACTGACATTTATTTTTTAAAATTTTTATATCTTTGTCTGTCTTCATCCTACCTGTCAACCTGCTGTCATCGGGGAAGAAGAAGAACAGTTCTGTCTTTGAAGGAGGCTCCTCTCTGTGAACAGAAGCACAAACACTCAGATTTAGTTTCAGAGTAACAGCAAAGTGTTTTGATAACTAAATCATGGGTCAACAGGTAGATGATAAGGCTTCAGTCATGTTCAAACATAGTGTGGACCATAAGTTTTGTAACTTTGAATGAATTGTTTTGGTAAATTTTCATGCAAGAAAGCCAAAAGTTTACCACTTATGACTTTTACCATCCCGATGATACTCAGCATCGAATACATTTAGGTTTTCGGCCTGTTTGTAAGATTATGAAAATATAATTTTGGCTTAGGGTAACTGAACCAGCCATTTTTACATTTTTTTCCTCTTTTTAAAGATTTCAAAAACTTATTGAATTAGAGAAAAAAAACTCCACAGACTTAGGTATAACAACACTCTTTGACTTTAAATATGGTCTGATAACATGTCAGACAGTCAGAACTAACTGGTGTGAAGAAAACAGGCTTTAGAAACAAACCTGGAGCAGTTAAAAACATTTTAATCATTAATTTTTCTCACTCTGTGGTTCTTGTGATGACAGCACTTTGCTCCTCATCTTCCTCCTGCTCTTCTTCATCCTCCTCTGAACTGCTGTCATGGAAACGTGGGTCTTGTTGCCATGACACCTTTGGCGCCTGGATGCTCTCTACTTTGTACTCCACTGGCAGAAAGAGAAACAGAGATTAAAAAATTTGGAAAACAAATCTTCTCCCTGACAGTCTGAGATTAAGTTCTCCAATAAAACCCACCCGTCTCTTTGCTCTCTGTTTCCATATCCTCTCCGAAGAATGAGAACTTGAATCCAGACGACTTCTCAGTCTCTGTGCTGGGATCAGCTGAGAGGAGAGATGACAGCAGGGTCGGCTGCTCTTCTTTTCCCTTCTTCTCTTCTTCTTCCTCTTGGTCCCAGCATGTTTTCTCTTCTCCTTCTCCGGTGTTGTCAGCCTTTGCCTGACCAAACACGGCTTTCAGGTCACCAGACACATCGTAGTAAATGTCTTTAGAAACCTCTGGAAGTTTCTGAGCCTCTTCCCTTTTCTTCTTCCTGGCTGACTTGCTGTGAAAACAACAGTTGACATGACTTAAATAAATGTACAGCTTTACAATGTGAACACAAAGCAGTATTGAGTATGTTTTGATGGGATAAAAAATTTCCCTAAAACTGTAAAAACCTTTACAATTAAACAGAATATGAAAGTTTGCTTATCCTTATTGACATATACTCGATTAAAAATAATACAATATATTATATTAAATGTTTAACTTCATTAACTTGATAAGTTTTTGTTAAAATATATACTTCATCTGCATTAAATGGCAGCAACACAATTCCAACTAGTTGGGCAGGTTAAACAAAGAACTGTGGAAGTTGTGGAAAACACCTGTTTTTACATCTTAAACCTTGATTTGATTTGGTCAAATCTTACTGATATTCTGTCTGGTTAATAATGTCGCCGCTGGTGCTGATGTACATTAACAGATCAGGTGTATGTTTGTACCTTTCCTTGATTTCATCGGTTTTGGTCTCAAATGTGGCGTGATCTTCTCTGCTCGGGTCGTAATGCAGCGCTGAGACATCTCTGCAAACGCACACAGTTTGTTATTCAAATTTGTTTCATATTAAATATTAAATATCACAGGTTAGAAACAACTTTGGCCAAGACTGTGTGCGTGAAAATGTATGTGTGTGTCTGACCTGAAGGTCTTAGCCTTGACTGCCTTCTTGCTGCTGGTTTGTTGGCTGCTGCCGAGGACACTCTGCAGGATGGACAGGTTCTTCTTCCTCTCCTCCTCCAGCGCCTCTTCTTCCTCCGTCACACTCTTCTTTCTCTCTGAAGCACAAAGTGTTGCTTTATTAACCAGGAAGAGATGCTCCCATGTTTCACTACTCATTTGCACTATGGACGTATCATCCTTTTGCATCATTGTCATGGAAACGTCGTAATTTCTTCATCACTGTCTTGACCAGTTTTTCTAAAAACTATAACCGCAGTACGCCCCCTCACAAGCCTCACCTGACTCTTCCTCTTCAGCCTCATCCTCCTCCAGGAAGCGAGAGTCCATCCGGAAACGCTCGTCTGTCCCGAAACGAGACTGCAGCTCCATCAGCTGGACAACACACAAACAAACAACATCAGAGGCAGCCGTCCAATCACAGAGCTCCTCCATCAAACTTCTGCTGTACTGGTTGGATGTGGTTCAGACATGTTTTGTGCTCAGAGGATGAACCGTGATGACTCTGTGATCCTGCTGACTTTTCAGCTAGCAGGTTCTTGCAAGAATGTGCTTCAGTAATGAGGATTTTATATTTCCTGCTTTGAACAAAGACTGTGAGGTAAACACACATGTAAACACACAGAGTAGCACGGCCTGAACTCCTGTTCTCACCTTCTGTCCTGCTCGTCCTTCAAACTGAGGCCTGATGTCAAACCTGCCGCCATCCTCCTCTTCGTCAACATCCTCCTCATCCTCACTGCCGCTAAACAGCTGAGGAGCCGACTGCTTCAGGTGCACCTGACCAAACAAGCACGAGCACAAGCACACACACAGACATGATCATAATACATAAAGATCTTCCACCTTCTAACTAATACATATTTTTTTTAGATAAAAAGCAAATTATTTTATATT
>JAUZTA010000015.1:3511647-3530238 GCA_034780835.1 Ctenochaetus striatus | reverse complement strand
AGAGACCAACCCTAAGTAGACTGTCAACTGAGACATGACGGTTTGGATCAAACTAATGAAGACATATGGAGTGTATTACTGGTTGATTGGCTTCCAGTGTGCGGTGGTATTGGATAGTTGTTCTCCATTCTCTGGTGACTACTAGATTTGTTATCCCAACATTCCTGGCATTTTCCTTCTCCCAGACAGAAACTGAGAGGCAGTTAAATGTTGGCTCAAAGGGGATTTACACAGAATTTGAATCTGTTGCAATACTAAATATGAACCACAATCAAGCCTTTAGTTATTCAAGTGACCCCATGCTGTTTAAACCCTTCACAGTGAATCAGCTGTCTTCAGATTGTCAGCTGAGCGTTTACCTTCTTTATTGTTCAGAAGGTAAACCCTTGCTTACAGCAAGACCCTTTGCGTGACTTGAATGCTGCTGAAAGATAAAAACAGGGGGAGCCATAAAGTCAACATGTGTTTCCTGGTATCAACACATACATCACTGTTGGACTTAAGGCTTCTGATGATAAGATTAAGATGATAAGATCTCTGTTAAGACAAATGTTTTTGATTTTGACATCAAAACTTAACTCGTTGCGCTGAAAACTATGTTTTTACTAACTCATGAGGAATTGAATTACACAAAGCAGAAGGACTTTTTAAACATTCTATAAGGTTTTCATTGAATTATTTTCAGTTGATCTTAAATCATTACACCATAATTCCTTCTCCCATACTGAAAAAAAAATATTACACCAGATACATTGCGGATATGTAGGCTGAACTGTTGCACTGTCATTCTGTGCCACAGCGTTCAGTGATTGATATCAGTGAGTTTGTCACCATCTGAATTACTAAAGTAAGAAGGTTTTCTTGTTTCTTCAGTTACCCTTATTGAGCAGTTTATTAACTTTGTCAGTGCTCCTCATTAAAACTAATGAGCCTCACAGCTGGCTGGCTGACAGTGCTCTGTGATGAGTGCCATATGATGGGACTAATTGAAGGCCTGTGATCTACACAAGTGTGTGAACCAAAGCATAACAGGAAATGTGGAGAGTGTTGCTCGTTGAGTGAGTTCTGGTGTTGGATTGTGTTGGATGGTTCTCTGTTCTCTAATGACAGAATATTTACCCAGACATTCCTCTTGTTTGACTAAACACAGACAGACTCTGGATAAGACTGAAAAAAAAAACACGTCGTGCTGGTTACAAACTGGTACTATCACCACACTGCAAAAAGATAATTGATTCTATGGAGAAACACATTTTTTTCAGAATTGAGAACGTAGTTTTCTCCCATGGTTCCAAGGGAAAGGGAAAGGGAGTAATAAAAATTACAGAAATACATCGTGATCAAAATAGTTAGTGATTAATGTTCCGTTAATTGACTATTTGATAAATAAACTGATAGCCTAAGCACAGTATATAAGTCTTACAAAAATAAGGCAGCTTTTAAGTCTTAAGTTGCTGAAATAACGATTTCTCTTTTCTATATAAGCTTGTCTCATGGTTTTGGGGCAGACTTATGTGCAGTACAGTACTGCAGTACTGTGTCCATGGATCATACCTGTCCAGTGATACATTAGCCTACTTTGTCATCTCCATGCTACAGTTACAGTTCATTTATATTATTGTTTGTGGTTAAAGTCAATGTGTTTTTCATGTGTTTGTGAAGACAGGGGAATTCTGGGAAGTTCCCATGTTAATGTAATTATCTCTGTTTAATAGGACGTTGTGGTCTTGAATGTTTCCCTCTGTGCTAATTGTGATGAGGAGAACACAGCTTGGTCCTCAGCAGTAGACTCCATCTGGATAAAATGTCTTTTTATTGGACTGCTCTTCAAAAAGTTTTACTTTAAGATCACTACCAGCTAAAATAACAGTGTCTGTGATCCTGTCAATGACTGTCTGTCCATCATTGAATTTCTCTGTCTGTCTCTGTCATTTATAGTCTCCCCTATTTATACTTTTATTAATGCTACAGCATACCCTTGGTACATTTTTAATGCAGTGTCTATAAATTTAATGCCAGAAACATCAAGTCATCCTTTGTTTTGCTTTCTAATATACAATACATGCATGTACTTGATTTAAGTATTGTTAATATCTTATCTTTTATAATATCCTTTAATATCTGCATTGTGTTTTTATCAGTGTAGGCCACCTTGTAGAGCTCCTTCAATTGAATCCAATCAGAAGCAGTGGAGAAAAATCTTGGAGACTTTGACTTTAGAGTGTTGAGTTTGTCTTAACTGTGATTAAAGCTGGATGGATGCAGAGTGCTTTGGTTATCCTGAGCTGATGGGATGATGAGGAATGACTGATACTGGTGGAAACTAATTTGTTATTCTTCTCCTTGATTTTGGGCCACTTTAAAACTTCCCTAAAACAAAAACTTCTTTTCAGGTGGAACAACAGGATTCACAAAAAGGAAATAATGGAGTAATGGAGTATAAAAGTATAAAAGTCCTATTTTTTCCCAAATCACTATCAGCTTAAATTCCAAACAAATGCGTAAAGTAAAAATGAAGACAATTTTTAAAAAATCCTGACCAGATGTGAGCTATCACTTATTCATTGTAAGTCATGATAAAGCTGTCAAAGAGAAGGGAAAATAGTAAACCCAGAGGAGGAGCAATTTTTTTTAATAATTATAATGTAATACTCCTTGACAGGCTGCATCCCTTTACATTCATGATGACACTGACACATGCTCAATTAATGACTGTTTATTGGAATAAGCATTTGTGCTTAATGTGCCCATGAGATGGAAATTGTTCCTGGCACCACTTGGTTGCTTGTAACAGACACTTGTGACTATTTAAGTGTTTTATTTCTGCAGTCTCTTTTACATCAGGATGGAAGTTTTTCAGAAACCATTATTGATGATGTTATTATATATGACAAGGAGTAAAAGTAGGCCAGTCTGGTCCAGTGCTTAGTGCTGGTACACAGTACTGGGAAGAGGAGACAGCAACCGCATGCCAAAACTTATATACAACAACCCGTCAGAACAGTATTTCCAACAAGTAAACACATCTGCTAAGGTTAGGTCAACATAAACAACAGTTAGTTTTTTTTTTTTAGAAATGCTTCTAAATTGTTCCAGTGTGTCTGTGCCCAAGATAGGCCTGTGGGTTTTTTAATCTGTGCTGGAACAAACTCTGCCTTTCCCAAACTGTTTAGTTCCTGAAGGCCAACGTCAACTTCTGATGCAGGTGATTCTCTGTTATTTGAGTGCTGTGGGATTTTGGCAGACAGTTGTTTCTTTCTAAAATCTCTCTTGCAAAATGGCTGACAAAATAAGTTGTGGCATTTCCATGTTAAGTTTTATTCCAATAATGTGAACAACAGGTCAAACAAGTACAATGATCTCTATAAGTTGGTCTGTGACTATGACATAATTACCGTGCATGTTTCAATTTTTACTCAGTAAACACGCAAAGTGTCTGGAAAGGTGTTTTTTATAAACTGTTTTAATCTTTATTTTCACACCCATACTGTGCACTTTATTGACATAATTTGCACCAAACAAGTGAAAAGTAATGATAAATCATTCTACACTAATTTCAAAAATTTTTGTGGTCGTCTTTCTCATTATAAGCATATTTATTCGGCTCTGACAAAAAATGCTTAGAAGTTAACTCCCACTCTAATGTACACATTGAAAGAGACATTTTGGTTTTGAAAGTCTTGTCAACATTAGTGAATTATTTTGTGGCACTCCAACAAATCACTGGCTATACATGATGTCAAGTGTTTCTAATTTCTTTTTACACCATACAAGTGATTAAAAGTTGAGCATAAAGCATGTATTGATTGTATGAATTATTTACACTTCTCATATTAAGCATCTTTCTGAACCAAGGGTAATGACGGTTTTTAACTGGTGCTTGTCAGACAAAAGTGATTCCACCAGCTGTAGTATAAAGCTCAATATTAGTGTTCACTTGTGAAGCAACATTTTTTTTTTTTAACAGGTGTGATTTTACAACCCTTTACTCCCTTTTTATCTATGGTAATGCTCCAAGTTACATCTACACATACCACTCACTCTCTCTTTCACACACACAAACACTCTTTTTCTCAAACACATTCATCATAGGCCAGGTTTTTCCACTCCAGTGCCAGACAGCAATTGGCTTGTGGTCCCTATTGCTCATTTTTCATGTCAGTCTTTTCTCTGCAGAAAGCATCACTACTTGTATTCTCTCACATGAACAAACAGGCCTTTCAGTCTTTGCCTCTAAACATTTTAATTTCATTGGCCTCATTTAGCTTTGGCTCTGATCTGGATGAGTTGGTGGTTTACGTTTTAGTTTTCTGTCCGTCTGTGCGTATGTGTGTGTGTGTGTGTGTGTGTATGTGTGTGCTTGTGTTTTTGGACAGTGAATGTGTGTTGAGTGAGCGCTGACAGACTAAATGTCCAGTTTTTTCCAACTTGTTGCTGTGTTCTTGGCATTCTAAGTGTCTGATTCCTCTGAAAGCATCCACTGCAGTCTGGGGAGACTGTGTGCCTCATTAGTTGTTTGGTTTTGTTGGCAGAAACCCTGCAGGATTTGTCGTGTTACGTTGCAACACTTACCTAGACAAGTGTTATATCTATAAATCTTAACTATAGCCCGGCATACTAGTAAGCTGTCTCTCCCTGAGAGTTGCTTTGGACTTAAAATAAGACTTATTTTTTCTGGTATGAATGTGGCTCCTACTACATTGTGGCTTGCGTGTGGTTTACTTACTACAAGGCTATCTGGCTTCCCACAACCAGCTGGGACCAGGCTTTCTCTCATTTATTTTCCTTGAATGCCATGCAGTCAATCCAGTCAGCCAGTCCACTCTTGATGTGGTTGCTCAGCATCAAAAGGTGTATATTGACAGTTTGTGTCCGAGGCAGAGTTCAGTGACCTTTAAACTTGTTAAGCAGATTTTGCTGATAATTCTTTTAAAATATGGAACATTAGATTCAAAACATTAGACATTCCTCTTACTGGAAAGTTAATGATAATTAGAAGGTAGAGTGATATTTTAGTTGCCTTAAGTATATTAATGAGTTGTGAAGAGACTGATGAGGTATTTGGGTCTCCAATCAGAGGACTAGCTAAAAGCAATGGCTCTCTCCAACTTAATGACTCTACCATTGCCCTCTGTCTTAGTTTATACAGTGGAAACCTGAGCTCCCTCTGTACCTCCTCTGCCTCTTTTGTTCGCCTCTATGCAGCCTCGTCTTAAATTGTAGTATAACTAAAGTTTCTCACTTCATTTGATTACAAAAATGTAAAAAAAATAATGGTAGAGAACCACAAACTCCCACTGTTTCTCACATTTCTTTAATGGAAAATACTTCTGACACTCTGAGCATCAAAAACTTAATTATCTTAGAAGTTGAGCTGAGCAGGATTTAGTCTCATTTTTCTTCACCCAAACTCAACAATGCAGCCAAGTTTGAAAATGAAACGCTTTTAACTGGCATTGTAAAGTCAATTCATTCTGACAAGTCATATTGGATTATGAACTTAGCATATGGCACATTTGACACTAGTCTAGATTTAAAGAGTTCAAAACTATTGTGAGATTTTTTTCAAAAAAAGGTAATAAGACACTATTGTTTTTAGACTACTTAAAAATCTGCTGCTGGAGCTTACACCCCATCTACAGCTCACCCTCTGAGGTTGCGACATGTTTATAGTCTCATGGAAGTTCGATTATTACGTTGATATAATTGTCTTTATGATTTTTATTGTTATTACTATTATTATCTGTAGAAATTAGTAATTATTAGTAGTCATAGCGTAATACACAACTGTTTGATGGGTGAGGAAGCCAGGATAGCAATCTGAGTTTGTTCTTTTTGTTGGTTTTGGATTTTAACTGCAAAAAGGGACAGCTGATTTATCTCCCCAGGCAGTTAAACAACCTTTAAAGTAGACACGTTCTTTGGAAGGCACAATAAATTCAGCACTTATCGAAGATTTACAGTTTTTACTCCAAAAAGAAGAGAGTAGGGAGAGAATGATAAAAAACGACAGAACAAAAATGTCAAGCAGTTTTACACCTGGAGGAACCTGTTTAGACCAGGTGAGCAAGAGGTAGCTGAAGCAAGAAATGAGGTGAGAAGATGAGACTGAGTGACATTCTTGTAATGTTTGTTGCAAAAATGCATGATAATGATCATGTCAACACAGGATAACGTAAAGAGGTAAAACATGACTGAGGAATGAAGGATGTGAATGACTTTAAGTTTGTATCTGGGACACGATGTTGACATGATCAAGTGATTGATTGATTTTGTCAATTTACAGAGTATTAATTGCTTATAATCAAATTATAGTGTTTCATTTATCAAGTAAAACTGTACATAATCCATTAATGACACAAATCTAGCCAGACAGAATTAACTTAAAACTAACTTCAACTCGATGATGACTCTAAATTTTGCTGAGCTGATAAGTGAACTAACTTATCTGTTTGTTGTTTGATCTGCAGTCTACCTGTGAGTCTTTCTCACACATCCCCACCTGATTTGAGCCATTTGTCTCAATTTCTTTTCCTAACTTGTAAAAACATTTCATTGTGTTGTACTACTCCAATTATTTACTGCAATTAACATAATATTGGTGATGTGCACAATTATGTTAAATGGCATTTTGAATTAGAGGGATCCAGATGTATCTTACCTTATTTTTAATGTAGTTACTAGATGAATGTTTAAATAGATATTTAATAAATAACTTTTGTTGTGTAACTTTGTACTTCTACTTGGTTTTCCTAAGGCTTAATAAGCTAAATGTATTTAGAAAAACTCTAAATTATTTTGACATTAGCAAAAAGCGTCTTTTTTCAGGTGACAGAGGCAACCTTTGTTATACTGTAAACTGCAAAAAAAATGTGATAAGTTTCTTTATTATTTAAATCTGGTTATTGCACGCAAACTCTGTCATGTAAACTGAAGCCAAAGAAGGTTGCATAACCGTGCTTGCTTTTAATTAGCTCTTAGTATAAATCAGATCTTTTTAAGCTGTTATAACCCTTTTGGTCCACACTTTGAAGGAAGCAGCAGCTATCTTGGGACATAACACTTACTTACTTATAATGGGCTTATTTTTTCTAATTAACTGACTTCTCTCATCATGAGTTGTGGGTGTAGGGCAAAGTAGACGAGAAGAAATGATAAGAGTTAAAACAAAGATAGAGAATATTAAAAGCAGTAAAAGCAGAGGGTGAAAAGAGGTAAAAGCCCCAAAGTTAGGACCATTTTCTGTGTGTGTGTTTGTGTGCGTGCGTGCGTGTGTGTGTGTATGTGTTTGTAAGGCTATGAGACGTGGCAGAATGAGGCCTGGCCAAACAGCAGATCTGTTCCATATGTTTCCTGGAAAAAGAGAGCGAGGGAGAGAGAGAGGCAGCCCCCCCACTCCACCCACAGTACAATGAGTCTTCATTTAAAAAGACAAAATAGCGGAGAAGGAAACCATCCGCAGCACTGTGCTGTTGAACTGTTCTGAGGCTCAGTCTCATTTTCTGTACTGCACACATATCAGTTTCAGATGAGGATGGATCTGACAAGGGCAACTTCATGGTGTTGGGTTTCTGGGAGTCTGGGGGAGCTGGCTGCTGTTTGACAGAGGCCTCCCAGGGAGATTGAGAGGGCAAAGAAAACACACACAGCCTGTTACGTTTTCACATGGGTTTCATCACATTAGTCATTTCAGTGTGTTTCGCTTTTTGAATTGTTTATGTCAGTTGGACAAGTATGAAGACCTTTTTGTGTACAGCATAAATAATCAGCACTTCCCTAAATATATTTTTGAGCAAATTTCATGGCAACCAAATATAATTGGCAAATGCATTTACTTATTTAATGATTGTTAAAATCAAAGTGCTTTTCTCTTCATTATTGATGTTTCGTGGTTTTACACGAGACAGAATTAGCAATGCATGTCACACAAGATTAACCTGTTTTTACATGAACATCCCATTTCTGGAAGTAAAGATGCATCATACAGGCCGTAGGGATGAACCTACACAGAATTATCACCTCCATGCAGTGTTTTGGCATCTATCTGCTTTCTTTTGCAAATTCACTTTTTTGTTTCATTCTCTGTTATTTTTTTACAGCCTTGTTTTTTCAAAACTCCAACTCAACTCTAAATAAATAACATACAGTATGTGAAAATAAGCGGCTGTTTGTTAAGCATTTTGAAGAACACATTCACCATATCAGCTCTAAAAGAAGATAATATGTCAAAGTTGTGTTGACAGCATTTCTGAAAAGACAAATTTTAGAATGTAATTTTCAGAGCAGAGAGGCCTTAAGTGCAAAAGCCTGGTCACCTTTACTTTAAAATCAGAACTTAGGAACATCCAGCAGAACTCTGCCTGTAGATCTGAGGCTGTGCTCTTCCTCATAAGGGAGCAGCAAATCAGGTACATAACATCCATGAAGTGCTTTTAAGTTTATTGGTTAATTTTTAAATATCTGATCTTAAGCATTCTAGTCACAGTAAATACAGGATAAAACATGCCTGCTGCAACCTGTCCATTAGTATTTGTTGAAAGTAGAGCAGTTTGTACTAGCTTAATATATAACATACATTTTGGCCTACAACACCAAAATAATCTCCACGTAATGATGTAACAGCATGTATTACCATCATGAGGTGAGATCAGACGAGAAAAGACCCGTTTCAAGCAAATAATGAAGGCTAATTCAAGACACCGCCCAATCAAAATGTCAACTGGGACTGGCTCCAGCCACTTCATGTAAGGATAATCAACTAAAGCCAATTGAAGAATGATGAATGATTGATGCAAATGCTGCTATGACCACACCTGTCATCATTTAACAAATAAAGATTGCACATAATTCTCAGCAATTTATTAGCTTTTGCAAATGACTTAAAGTCTGAACATGCACGCACTCAAACTAAAACTAAGCCCTCCTTGTATCATTAAAATTTTGAACAGCAAACAAAAACTAATTATCAAGTAAAAATGTAACATGCACAGCTCAATCTGCTGACAAGACTTTTTCTATTCATTGTTTTTTACTGTGTCTTAACAGATCTCCAGAATGTAGCAGGGTTGAGTCCTGTGCACCATCTGTTCATTTAACATTGGTCTGCTTGGTCATTTTAATGTGTGTTGGATAAGTTTGAAATACTTGAGGAAGTCTAAAAAAAAGGTTAGCTGTTTAAAAGAAGACCTGCAGGGTGCTTTCTGTAGTTTAAAAAAAAAATTCAATTTCCAACACACCATTGAGACAGGCAACACATTAACTTTTATCCATCCAGTCATATGGAAAACCTCTTACGCAATGCTGCATCATAAAATGAAGTAATATAAATCCCAAAATGTCAAACTATGCATTTTTAAGTCCATACAAAACAAGGCTCAGGATGTCTCCCTGTCTCAGTTGCAATGAATTATGATTATGGGTATTAATATTTCTTCCAGTCCAACAAGTTTGTATTTTAAACATTGTTCTTTTAAAAGTTTTTGATGGCAATCCAGAAATGTAATGCATAAGACAGTCTCCCATAACCCTTCCAGACACTACTGTGGCTCTATCTCTACAAATTACGTTACCAAATTTACATTACTCAAGCCTGCATTGTTCATTGTAAATTTAGGTGCAAATAAAAAAGTTTTCTAGGATACTAGATACCTGGATTTTGGGGATAAATAATGTGAAAGGCAGTATTTCCACGTGAATAAATTGTACAGCCATAAAACATGGGTAGCAACTGTCAGTTCTTTATTGTTTGTTGTAGCCTTTTCAAAACCTCTCACTATTTACTATTTTCAAGAGAGGTTTCACTATTTTAGGGGTGAAGGGAGAGTAAAGTGACTTTTTAACCATAGCAAAGTGTTGATAAAAATAGCTACATTTAGTCAAAAATGGTCACCTGTGCTGTTCCTTTCACTGCAGGAATAAAGGAATTGTCCCATGAGACCACAGTTTCTAAATAGACTTAATGTCTGAACCATTTACTTCCTGGGTGTCTTCATTCTCCTGGACCAATCTCATTAGTGTGCAGTGACATCTGCTGGTGAATGCAGGAATCACTCAACTGCTCTACATCAGATTCCTACTAGAGAAATCAACACTGGTCCCAGTAATGACATTTTGCTGGAGGGACAAAACTGATCTCTAATTATACTCCTTACAAAGAAAAGACACTGACATAACCAGTTGTATTTAAGAATAAACTAAAGAAGGTAATCCTCAGGACAATATCACAGTTGTAACAAGTTAAAAGGGAATTTTTAAGAAGAAACATTGTTTAGAATTATGGCTGGAAAAAAAAACTTTTCACTGTTTCCTGATGACTACATTATTCAAAAAAGTAATCCATGGTACTGTTAATTGTAGCACCTCTAATAATTCATTATATATTTCTCTCCTCATTGGTTTAAGAGTCGTTGGTTGGTTTGAGAGGTATTTTGAACACAGTTTTGCCTTTTTAAACACCATCATTTATTGCCTAAAATAATACGTTTGTACTGTAGAGAACAAGAGGGTGTGACAATAATAACTTACCAATAAAATCAAATGTCAACTTTCCTAACACAAACCCACCTTCATTTTGACAAACATAAATTTGACAGACATAAATAGGGAGGTGTCTGAGGTTTTATTTAAAAGTATACGAAATAAATATAGCACCATTTCAGAGGAGATATCACTGAGAGTAAGAGGAACATGTTTATAAGAAAGATCCTCTCAGACATTTTGGGTTAGGAATTGTGTTACCTGCTTGTAGTTTCAATAATTTTTATGTATTTTTATGTGGTTGTTATAGTCCATTAAAACATTGTGACAATGTATTATCCAATCAGACATTAAGCTTTTAGCTTCTAAACTGAAACAATAAAAACATGCAGTAAGATAATATAAAGCATCCACATAAAGACAGACATCAGATTTGACTTCTTGCATCAAATATTGCCACCAACACTCATTGACTATACAGACTTTTGCTGGGAGCAAAATGTGGTTGAGTTTTAAAGGAAAATGGTTTTAAGCTCCTTTTATGTTACAGCTCTAGCCCATAATAACTCTTCTATGAAAATTACAATGTCTTAACTTAAAAAACATTCATAAGATATGTAAAGAATGACAAATGAGGTTGGTTATCGTTTTTTTGAAGTGTTACTAAGTAAATCAAATCAAAAAATTCTACTGAATCTCAGTAAAATTGGTCGTGTTTTTGGAAAGAAAAGAACAAAAAAAGCTTGTTAAAAAGTCATCAGTATGTAATGCTACTCAAGTCAAGTCACTGGGTGTACTCGAGAAGTGACCAGAGGGAGGCGCTTTATTCCTGTGAAAGTTTACACAGCATAAGTGGAGCTACAAAAGAAAAATATAATCTTACTGAAAGCACCATCTGAAGGTAGACAGGGCCTTTGTGTTAAATGGCATAATAACATACAGCTGTTTCTAATATACTACACCTCCGTATACTGACATAAAAAAATTGTCTTAATCTTGTAGCTTATGATTAAATATTCGTTTTAATCTTCAGCATCCAGACTACAGCTTTGTCACTCCCCAGGCCAGGAACTTGAATGCAAAGTTGTAACAGCATTCCACAACATGTAGTACAGTTTGTAATATACATCAATACAATGACATTTTTGATTTCCTGAACAGCTAACTTTAGGAACACAGTTTCTTTTTTTATTATCTTAAAGATTTCCAGTTCCTTACTCATAATATAACAAAGATGTTTGCAGTTTTCTCCATTTATGAGATGTCTGGAACATACCATTTTCACTTCTACTTTCTGAAATTTCCGAGCTGAACGCCCCTCCGTCCGGTCACACAGCGAAATGTGGCTGGTTGGATCTCCCAATATTTAACAGGGTTGGCAAACAGACTAATGCCTGTGTACAGATTCTTCTTGATACTTGCCCTGATGGGACAGAAGTCATTGACTCCCACACTGCTGATTTTGTTGCCATGGAGGTAAATCACCTAACAGAGAGAGATTTGTTATTTAATCAGTCATTTATCTGCCTTATCAGTCATTTATCTGCCTTATCACTAAACAAAGCATTATTGTGAGCTCAGTTTAATACTTCTTAACAGCTTCCTTGGATGCTCATAACCTTTAGATTGTAAAAGACAACAATCTGGGTGTAAAATATGGTTGGCATCACTTCATAGCTCTAGGTTGCTAAGTTGAAATACTTATATGAGGGCTGAAGTCTTGGATATGGTGTTATCAGAAATAACAGTTTCCTTGTCCTAATGTCCTTCTGTGACATAAGTAACAAATAAAACTGTGGAAGAACTCAGCATGTTTTTTGCAGCTGGGACACGGTTATAAATTAAAGCTCCAAAAGTTCAAGGGACAATATTTTACCCCTCAAAAAGTCATTGCTTGGGGGATAGTAATTTACAAAAGTACCATAACCTTGGGAATGGGGCTTGCAGTGCTTATATTTTTTTATTGCTCAGTTTTCTCAGCATTTTATTCAGCCATCGTTTTTAAAATCTGTAGTCACAAACCACTCTATATTTTATTCATTGTGCATTAGCGCAGCTACAAAGAGATGGCATATGATGACTGAACCTTCTTCATTGTATAGTCGCTTACAAAAATGACTTCATTCAGCATCATTTTCAATACATTATGGGACTAATTTGACTATTCTCAGAGGATCTTTACACTGTGATGGAAATCTCTTGAACTACCTCTCGAGAATCTTGAATTTTCCCTCAGCCTGTTGTTGGTGTTACTACCAAGAACTGCAGATGGCAGGTTAGGCAAATTAAACTGCTAACGTGAAAAAAGCAGTGGCTGTTTTTGCTTACAATTTTTGCATGCAGCTATGACAAGAGAGGCTTGTACTATGTTGCTAATTGGTCTGTTGTATGCTTTCTTTTTTAACATAATGTTGATGTGTCGAAGCACAATGAACAAAAAACAGGGTGAGCAGGGGGGCATGACTGGGTGGATGGAAGTCTGGACTATGTACCTTTTTTAGCTTTCTACCCGTATGACTTTTAAAACTCTTCAGTCTTAACGAGATCAGTACAGAGATGGGCCATATTTAGTTGACTTGCACTGTTATCTTTTAATACTGATCCAAGTTTTAGATTTGTTGCAAAATGTTTATCTCACCTGAAGGTAGCGCAGGGAGCTAAGACCTGGAGGGACCTTCCTCAGACGGTTGTTGTCCAGATGGATTTCACGAGTGTTTGGGATGCTGATAAGACTTCCGTTTTCTACATACTTAATCTGATTAAAACCTAGTCCTAGCCTGCAAAAATGACAAGATAGTTGACATGGGTCACCACCAGTGAATAACAATCATTATCAAATTACAAAGTGAAATATGAAATCCTTTGTATTACACAGAAATTAAACATCGTGGCTTTTTTACTCTACAGTTTTGTGTTTTGTTTAAGTAAATCATGGAATGTCAATTTAACATGTGAGTATTAACGGTAAATATTTCTCATGTTGACAAGCAAGCCCTAAATATACAGTAAAAAAAAAGCGCAGAATGTTAGTTTTAATTATGAAATGTGGCTGTTTTTCACCTTTGCAGATTTTTATATCTGATAAAGTCTTCTACTTCCACCTTAGAGATCTTGTTGTAGTCTAAGCTCAACTCTGTCATGGAGGATGGGAGGTCTGGGGGATAAAAAACATAACCACTGTCAAGGATAGATGATTGAGAACAGCTGTTTAAATCAAAGTTGTTTAGCTGTACAGCTGTAGTAAGACTGCAGGTGGATGACTGGAGGAGAAAGAAATGTTTACAATTTATATTTAAAATCAGTGAAACAGTCACATCAGCTGGGTTATATTATACCTTTTGGTACAGCAGTTAGTTTGCACTCTGCCATCCCAACATACAGGGTTGACAATCCGTTAAAAGCTCCCAGCTCAATCCCACTGTTGGCCAGGGGGTTGGCACTCAGCTCTGTTTAGACAAGCACAAAACAAACAGTTTCACCTAATAATGATCCACGTATCATCTTATTACATCAGAGAATAAACTCCATTTAAACTAAAGTAGATCTACTAGTTTCTCATAAAGACCTAACTAACTATGTATTTTAGAAATCATCCCCAAACCGCCTTGACAAAAGTAGTCTTAGGAGGGCATTTGTTTTGGTAAGTTTTAAAAACAGAGATGCTTTAGTTCCCTGTACACTTTGACTTTTATTTTATCCTTTTACTCCTCTAAGTGTTTCTTATTAAGTTAAGTCACAATTGCCCTCAGTGGTCTAACATTCTTGGACTTGAGGAATCCAAATGAGCTTTTCAATCCCTTTTTCTGCCTTGAGCTTTTTTTTTAACATGCTTCATTTTGAATGAAGAATGTCATCTAGCAAAGCTGTTAGCTAAATGTGTGTGTGTGTGTGTAAATTGTATCTCAGATCAACATGCAAGTGGTAAAAAGTATTCTTGGTGGTTAACCAACTCATTGTTAGCTGTTGACATCCTTAAATTTGAAAGACCTATTGATAACAAGAAAAGGCTTGGCTTGATTTAAATATATGCGATTTAGCATTCTCTGGTTTAGAAGAAGCCCACCCAACACTGCTGCATGTTGAGTCACTTTTTACAAAGTCTTTTAGCTAGTATTTCATTAAACTAATCTCCTATATAAGACCCTCAGATATGCTGTTGCAGAGTGTACAAAGTGGACTTCTCAAAGACAGGAGTAGTGTAATTTTGTCACAGCATTATCAAAACCTTTTTGGGTCTGGGTGAATGATTGGATGGGTAGTTTGGTTGACTTTCTACCTCTATGTTTACACCAACCCTAACCCCTAACACAACACAAGTTTTTCTTTACCTGCCTGAATTTAACTTCACTTTAACCAGTCAGACTGAAGTTTGCTTGTTGTCTCTTGATCACAATCAGTATTGTTTCTTCAACCATTACTACCATTTCTCCCTAGCCTTAACAAGTAGCGTAGCTTTTTTAATCAAAAAGGTGGCAAATCAGGTTTTTGGGCTTTGTTGGTCCTGGACAAATATGCAGTTATCTAACTAAACCAAAGACAGCAGAGTAGCAGCCTTTTCTGACATCTCTTTATGGATAGGTATGTTTTATCAGCAAAAGTAACAGCTTAAATTATTAGGTTGTATAAAAACCTGCAAACTTTTCCTTGGCAAAGAACTGGACATGATATTTGGACGGCAGTGTTCAAGAAACCATGTCTTACCCAGAACGTGGAGTTTCTTCAGGCCTTTAAATGCATCCTTCTGAATTCTGTTAATCTTGTTTTCATGGAAGCGGAGCTCAATGACATTGGGAGGCAAGTTTGCAGGGATCTCAGTCAGCAGGTTATAGGAGAGGTACAGCAGTCTGAGATGAGCCATGTTTCTGAAAGCCCTGGGGTGAATCTTAGAGATCTTGTTGTTGATCAGAAACAGGCCCTGTTATGTGGGAAAACGATTAGAATGACACCAGAGTTAAACAGAGTTTTGCTCCATTTTTTACAGCAGGTGTAAGAGTGGAACAATTGCACCGTTTTGCACTTCATGACATGTTTATTCTGATTTTTGACACAGTACAGTATAGTTTGGAATTTTGGACTTAGCTTAAAAAAAACATCAGCTCAATCAAAAACAGATCTGCTGTTATTGCTCCTACCTCAAACTGACAGTTGCAGAGAGAGACATTTTCATCTTGTAATGTAAACATGAATTGAGTTGATCCAGAAAAGTGGACCTGAACCAAATTGTGCTGATGTGTGTACATCATTTGTTCATCTCACTAAGTAGTTTTCATTGGTAGGAGAAAAGCTGATGCTTGTAAATAACCTTAATATTATTTTGATTCTAAGTATGTGTGCAGACTGATCCAATACTATCAACATTACTTAAAAGTGAAATTAGGGATATGACTGGCATTTATTTTTCCCTATAGTTCTTTTTTACTTTTTTAGCAAAGTAAACCAGTTATGAATGTTTCTCTTACATAGAGCTTGTGGAGGCCTTTAAAGTCATCCTCCTTAATCTCAGTAATATCATTGTTTTGGAGGTCTAGGATCACAGTATCTTCAGGAATCTTCTCGGGAACAGATATCTGACCTGGTGGCAGAAGCACACATGCCTCATTAAAAGACCGGAGATGGATAAAATTGTTGAAAATCAAGGCTCATGCAACACAAAACCCATATATAATACTGAGATGCACAAGTGAAGAGGTCTAAGACAGTTAACTTAAAAGAATTTTGCAATGGCTGACTGACCACATGACCAAATCAATGAGGGAGAGAAGGTTAGTCTAAAAGGTATTAGTACCAGTCCAGAAAAAGCATGTAATGAAAATGGTACCTTTTTTCTCTGTAACGAATACATGATAGGAAATAGACTTACTCTTGTAATTTTAAATAGTGAACTTAACACCACACTTGCCATTGATAATTGCCTTTAACAATATCCATAAGTGTCTCCTCACCTTGATCAGAGCACTGCACCACTCTGGGGGAACAATGGCAACCAGCTGGACAGTTCTCATCATCATAATCGTCGTCATCATCGTCGTCATCATCATCATCGTCATCAACGTCACCTGCATCAGCCATCATGATGTCATAGTTTTTCAAAAAGTCCATGACGTTAATTGGCTGGTAAGGTTTTGCATTGCCTAGTGTCAGCAGGCAAAGCAGAAGCAAGACCTTCATGGTTTTACTTTAAGACTGGGCAACCAGGCAGAGCTGCAGGAAAAATAAGAGGATAGATTAGCTCTAAAGCTAAAAGACAGGGCTGGACTGTGATGTCATTCAGGAAAATGACCCGTCCAACAAAACATTTTGTATGGAGTTTATTCCAAAATCAACAAAACAGAGCAAAGATACAGAACCATGATATTTACCCCAGTTTGCATAGTGTATATGTAATATCTAATGTAACAGTATTGACAAGGGACAGTTTCATGACGGCTAAAAACTTGCAAGCTGTGTTGTTCAGTGGCCTGTCTTTTTTTATGGTGAAGTCATTGTGATTTGGTCAACATCCATATTCAATTTCTCAGTTGTTTACTGCATGCATTTTAGAGTGCTGCCTAACTTCCGTTATTGACGTTATTCGTTATTGACAGTATTTACTGAGACCAGAAAACTCGGGGGAAAGACGGACAAATGGAATTTTTAGCTCTCTCAGTTTTATACATTTCTCAAACCACATGCACATTTTTTATAGAGGCATGTTTGGCAGAGTCTACTCTCTCTAACAGTGTCAAAATCAGGGCAATAGAATCTCACTCATCAGTGCTGATGCCATATCAGACCAAACAAATGTGTTATTTGTGCTGGAATTGAGTTTCAATTGTATAGCCACTAAATTAGCCTAAAGAAAAGTGATGCTAAAACAGTGCATGGTGAAAGGGCATGCAGAGTTCCTGGAGTGTTTGGTTTCTGCTCCTGTTTTCTATTCATGTTTCCATGAGACTCTGAAAACCTTTACTGGAAAGGAGTTCTTGCAGCCAACATAAATGTTTTTCCAGCTCTCACCTATTCAGCATCTGTGGTGATTCACAAAAGGATTTATATACCTTCCTCTATTACACACATTAACACAGGCAGCAGAGACAGACTGAGATCGTCTGGTTGCGTGCTTCTTGTAATCTTGATGGATTTTGAGCCCTTCAATGAGAAGTCAGTCCACCCACAAATATGCGTTATTGGTCGAGCATCATGCTGCGACAGCAAATACCACACAGCATAGACCCTTCCTCTGCACCAACACTGACTTTTGTTCCTCGAGCTCATTTAGTACAAAAAGAGACTTTTTTCTTGATATGTGTTTGGCAGCCTTTAGGATGTGCTTCAGAAACCTTGTGGAATTCTGAGATGATTCTCTAAGTATTGTGTTTACCTTTCACCTGGTAAACAAGCCCTGTTAAAGTGATCCAGAGAATCTGACATTACATTCAGTCTGCTGCAGGTAGTGTTACATTTCAAGTCTCAATTATACTCAGTTATGAAAAGGTTTTTATAAAACATCCACACCAGGGAGATACCCCCAGCCTTTACCCCCCTCTAATCCCTGCTAGCTCCATCAGGACTCTCATGCAATATTTCACCACTTGTTTTTCATAATCAGTTTGTCAATTTCTTTGATTATTGGATTGTCAGAAAATAAAACATTTGCAACCCAGACAGAGCTCAAGATGACAGTTGTGTATGTCCAACCCGAAGTCCAAAATCTGAAGATTTTTACAATAATAAAAAAATAGAAAGTCCTCACATAGGTAAGGGAGGAACCAAAGTATATTTTTATCTGAAGTTTTGCTTTTTAAATAATACAGTTTTGTAATTGACAATCAATTACTGATGTTATTGCTAAATTATTTTCTGCTAATCCAGTATTTGATTATTCCAGCCCTGTCTGCAATATGCTGATGGTAATTTAGGAAATTTGAGGGGATTCAGATATTTTCGCGTTGGAATTCATGAGTTTGTAATGATTGTACTCAGTGGAAAAATACTAAACATTTTTGTCAAATGAGATGAACTTGAACCAACCCTAAAATCAAGTAACACATACATGACCTTAGCAATACAATTCAGTATAAAACCCAACCATTAAGCATCATCTTTCCTTCAGATTTTGCCCAAATTGTGGTTCAC
>JAUZTA010000015.1:3469912-3498526 GCA_034780835.1 Ctenochaetus striatus | reverse complement strand
AAAATATCTGTACAGAGCACAGCCAAAATGACTTGACATGCATTTTTAGTAAATTCCTGTCACCACAAAGAATCATGGCTTATAGTAAAAGGTCTATTTTTGTCAGACCTGTGGTTGATCCAGGCCATTGGGGCGATCCTGGTCTCGTCCAGCCGGTTGTGTCTCAGAGAAACCACATTTAGACTGTGGGTCTGATTGAAAACTGTCTCTGATATTTCCTCAATGAGGTTGTTCTCCAAGTAAAGCTCCTGGGAAACAAAGCAGACAGAAGAAAACAAATTTCTGACCTCAGGGTGAGAAAAGAAAATGTTTTTTTGTAAAAAATTTTGGCCCAAAACTGGAATTTAGTGCCAGATTTACTGTGGGATCCTATAAGTTATTTAGTTTTCTTTTATTATTACCTTGAAACTGAAACTTGAATTCCTTTTTGCTCTACCTGTCTTTGTTAAAACTATCAACTTTTATTAAATGACAGGCTGAAAAATGAACCCAGACACCTGCCTATATATTCTACATCATCCTTAAAGTGATCATAACTACCCTAAGCAGGTGAAAAAAAAGCTGTTAAATGCATGAATCCAAAAGCTAACTAGGAAAGAACAAATGTGAAAGGCATATCACATTCTCAAATATTCTATATATTCTATATTGTGTTTTGGATTTGCATGAAGTGTATAGAAACTCTCAGAGGCCATAACATGAGCAGCAGCATGTTGCCGGTGTTTTCCAGTGTTTGTGGTTAACCAGAGGCCATAATTGCAGGTTGGGTGGATTGGTTTCCCACAGGTAGAAGCAAAGTTTACTCAGCGGAGAAGTCTTAAACATCAGAGCCAAAAAGAAAATACTGATGCATCAGCAAACCTAAAATTCTGACTGACTGCAGCCGGCTGCTCGGAAGACCTTTGTGATTCAATGCAGATAGATTTATTTCAAAACAATATGTTGCTTGTGAATTTATTAATATACTTTTTACCTTTTTTAATGTTGTACATATTCCTGTCAGTTCTTGTTCACAAGTCCATTAACTCTGTGTAGAGCCTCTTCTCCTCTTGAGGTTTCACTTGCACTGGCTGTCAAGATTGGCAATCACAAGTGTCTAAACAGCTTATGAAATTCATTCTTTTTCTGCCCCTTTTTCTTTTATTAACTAAATCAAATCAGCAAAAAGCTTTTGGCTTCTGGAATTTATGCCGACTCAGTATAAAGTTTGTGAATATTTTTAGGGTAGAAGGGAATTCACTGTGAATCCTTTAAACTCCAGTGGAACCATCATGGATTGAGCCATGATGACTAAATTCACCAGCTTTGGTTTTCTGGTAGCACTACTATATTGAGGCATTAGCTGGCCGGTGTTTTTTAACTCAGTAGAGAGCACTGTACTGTGAACTTCTATGACAAAAGTCAAAAGCTTGGCTATGTGAGTTGTCCTGGTGTTGGAAATAAAGAGGTTAGAGCCAGAGAGGAACAGTAATATTTTAAACTCATACCAGCAATGTCACAGGGAGACCCTGTGGTACGGTGCGGAAGTAGTTTCTGCCCAGTCTGAGGTAGGAGAGCTGGATGAGGGGGGCAAAAGCCAAAGGACTTACGTTCCCCTCACTCAGCAAATTTCCCTCCAACTCAAGGATCACCAGACTGCTCAGATCTTAAAGACAGAAAATAGGTAAATGGTTAATTTCTCTGCAACCTACTGCACTTTGCCAGGGAGGGTTTCTTGCAGAAAGGGACTCTACTGTGTATACACACAGGTGTTTGACAGTTTGGCAGGAAGTGACTGACTGACAGCTTGTCTAGAATAGATTATTCTGATGTTAGCATGGAGTATGATGTAGTACTGTGTAACCTTGGAAACTGTCTTTATCGATCTCTGCCAGCTTGTTCTCACTGATCTTCAGCTCCTGCAGGGTGGGAGGAAGGTTAGTGGGCACAGCTTCTAGAAGGTTTCCTTCCAAGTACAGGCGCCTTAACTTCTTTAGACTCTGACACACACAAACACATACACAAAAATACATAAAAACAAAGTTACTAGTGATACTAGAAAGTGGCTTTCATTGTTTAACTTGTTCTCTGTTACACCTGTAGAACTTTGGGATCATCTTCACCATTATTTCACATACATTCTCACATTTTTTTTTCTCTCTGGTTGATTGTATTGCCTTAGAAGTTACTTATGTTTGTTTTAAATGCCTGCTTAGGTCACTTAAGGCAACAAAAATCATAATCAGAACCTTATGAGGTCTTAAATAAACACCAGACAGTTAGAAAAAACAGCTGACTTTTGTGTCTTACTTTAAAGGCTTTATCATCAATGCCGACAGATGTGAGTTTGTTTTTCTTCAGGTTGATCCATTCCAAGTTGGGGATGCCATTGAAGGCCTCTGCTGGAATGCTGCTGATGCTGTTGCCTTCAGGTCAGAAGAGCTTTAGTCAGTTAACAATGAGAGCAGGAAAATTGGCCTTTTCTTCCCTTCTATGTGTCATCGAGTTGGTGACTGTGTTTGTGTTTTGCAGCATTTAATCCTAAATGCAGTGTATTATTTTGTGTTCAAATCATTTTTTTGGATTCGGTACCTGGTAGATAAAATGCCCAACTTTGCCAAGAGGCAAGTCTAATGAGTCTTTAGTTTGGTGTGTGGGCCATAAGTAAAGACTATATTGTACTTCTACAGTAGGCAATGTGTACTAGAGACAGAACATCAGCAAAAATGCTGTATAAAGAAAATGCTTGAAGCACAAATACATCACAAATACATAGCTAATAATAAAAGGTGTAATAATTAACACCATGTCTTTTTTTATTTTAAACCTAATCTTTGTGATTTTGTTCATTTTATTTTTGTTGCTACAAATTTTAAAACTTGAGCCCACTGTGGTTGGTAACTGGACTCAGATTTGTTTAAAGTCTTACCCTAAGCCTTAAAGAGGTGAATATTCTCAGTGTTGCTGTGTGTTCAGCTCTCTGGCTGTATTGTGTTCACTTACCCTCCAGACTGAGAGTTCTGAGCTCAGGTATGGACAGAGGAGGAAAGTAGGTGAGTTTGGCGTTGTCACATGTCAAAGTGGCATCAGAAATGCTACAGCCTGGAGGGAGGGGTCCTCTGTCAGCTATCACCACTTTTCTCTCCTCCCCCTCCTCCTCAAACTCTCTTTCCTCCTCCAACTCCCCTTCCACCTCCATCTCCTCTTCCACCTCCATCTCTGCCTCTGTCTCCTTCAGCTCATCTGATGCTTCAGGAGGTCTTGGGATTGGAGCAGGAAGGAGGTCTGGTTCCTCTGGTTCCTCAGGTTCCTTTGGGAGCATTTGAAACACATCTCCTCTCAGCCACACTTCTTCCTCCTCCTCCTTCTCCTCCTGCCGCTCCTCTACCACCTCCTGTTGCTCCTCTACTGCCTCAAGATGCTCCTCTACTGCCTCTAAATGCTCCTCTTCTGCCTCCAGATGCTCCTCTACTGCCTCCAAATGCTCCTCTTCTGCCTCCAGATGCTCCTCTACTGCCTCCAAATGCTCCTCTTCTGCCTCCAGATGTTCCTCTAATGCCTCCAAATGCTCCTCTCCTGCCCCCAAACGCTCCTCTTCTTCCTCTAGACGCTCCTCTTCTGCCTCCAGATGCTCCTCTGCCACCTCCAGACGCTTCTCCCTCTCATCCTCCTTCTCCGCTAGAGCCAATAATTCTTCCCTCAAAATCTCCTCTTGTCTCCTTCTTTCCTCTTCTAATCTCCTTTCATTTTCCCTTGCTTCTCTCTCCGCTGCCTCCTTCTGCCTTCTGTCTTCCTCCTCCTGTCTCCTCTCCAGCTCCTCATGTCTCCTCTCTAGCTCTTCCTGTCTCCTCCTTTCCACCTCCTCCATCTGCCTCCTCCACTCCTTCTCCTGTTTCTCCACCTGCAACCTCAGTTCCTCCGCCTCCTTCCTCCTCTCCTCCACTAATTTTCTTTGTCTCTCTGCCTGCTCCTTCCTCTGCTTCCTCCTCATTTTCCTCGCTTCATCCCTCTTCCTCAGGCGCTCCTCCTCTTCACGATGCTCCTCTTCTTCCCTCCAGAGGATTCGCTGGATCTCCTCCTGGGTCAGTGGGGTCACAGACTTGCCTGGATCACTGAAAACTGGGGAGTCACCAGAAAAGTCAAGGCTGAAGTCAGGTTCTAGGGTGGGTGAAGTGTTGTGTGGGGGCAGCCAACCAGGGAGCAGAAGGTACCCAAGAGGAGAGGGTGACGGTATAAAAAGAAGGAAAGAGGAGTAATAGAAGTAGGAGAGTGGAGAGAACAAAAGAAGAGACAGAAAAAAGAGGAAGAGAAAAAGAAAACTAAAAGAGAGTGATACATGATGAAGGATGGAAGTTGAAGAGGACAGACAGACAAGATGATAGTTGGACAAACAAAGAGGAGATGGACAGACAGAAACAGCTCTGTGTTAGTGTTTGGACAGACAGACAGAAACCCACATTTGTCCAGACAGACAGGTGTAAGACTAGCTTGTTGGCTAGCTACAGATAAAACTGTTGTTGGACCAGATCCCATTGAGCTATAACAGTCCAAACTTAGCTCCAACACTTAATGCTGTTACATACTAATAAAACTATGTCCTAACAGCGACATCCGGCAAATATTTAATGAAAAGGGCTGTCGAACAGCGTAAGGTTAAAGGCATGCATCACTGGCTGTGGAACATTTTCACTGGTTTGATGAACTTTTTTTCCTTACTTTACTGATGATTTCCACCTTAAAAGCTCTGAAAATAACCAGATGTCACCAGATGACAGACCATAGCTTTTATTCTGGGTATAAAACAGCTTTAAGGGTATTTTCCTTTACAGTTAAGTACATACATACAGTGCACATAATTTATACAGTGTGCACATTTTTCTAACATTATAGCTGTTCAGTTAATGCTATATTCATCTCCGCAAAGTTAAAAGTCACAAACAAAGTGACTTTGAGAGATTTTTTCCCTTGTCACCTTCATACATGCACACATTGACTTTGCACTGTATGACTGTGAGCAAAGAATTAGTTACTGTCAGTTCAACTATAGCAGGTTTTGTCAGTTTTACAGAGGTTGTACGACAGTTTGCCCGTTACAACAAAGGACGCACACACAGCAAGGAAGTAGAAAACTCATTAACACAATGTCGTAATCATTGTATATGGATGTTTTCTTCTGTATTTAGAAGTAAAGCCTTTCACTTGTAACTGAAAACATATTGTTTAGGGTTAACCTTGTTTTTAAGGTGAATTTCCTGCTTAGTTGCATTGAATCATACCAGTTGGCTCATAACTACAGTGTATAAAAACACTGCACATCTGTTTGTGATGTTTCTCTATGACAACTCAATACATTTTCCATCCAAAGCCTTCAGCCTGTCACCTCCATCAGCTGTCAGCAAGTTCCACACTGAAACATTAAACATCTATGGAACTGAGCCTGACAAATATTTGCAGTGCTCAGCTACCACACAGCATAACTGTATGAGCTGCCTGACGTAAAACTTGTGTTCCCCTCTCACCTGTTTCTGAAAACAACTGTCTATCACCTAATTAAAATCAAAGGTCAGACCCCTGTATTTTAATAGGGTGGTAGATAGTTTACTGAATGCTAATCGCTATTATCCACTCTGAGCTAACATGTAGGCTTCCTTCTTGGGATGCTGAGTAATTTCCAGCCACTGCTTTTGTCATTTTTGCAGTTAATAGCACAAAACAACTTCTTATCATAACTTCCCCTTTACCTCACACTTATTCCAGTTTGTTTTCTGCCTCCAGCGTGTGGACGCGATAATGCTGATTGACAACTTGCCTGTACATCTTTGTTTCAGATGTGCATCTAGTCCTGATTGTAGTGAGTTTGAATTGACAGTAACGTGAAACCAGCCCTGAACATGTTGAAAACAACATGTGGTAGGTCCCTACATACAAACAGACATGTTTGAACTTTGACAACATGTGTTAATCAGACCCAAAATGTGCGAAACACATTTTTTAAAACCATGATGGAAAGAAACAACATGCTGAGGTCTCGGAGATGGAAACAGTTTCTTTTTATTTATTCCAGGAGTAAACGGCTTGAACGCCAGCCTTTTTATTTTAAACCATGCTGAGGGCTGAATTTAACAGAAAATCCAAATATGAGTCCAATGAGAAAAAATCAGTGATTGGGATACTGATCACACCAATCAGACTTTAATATTCATTTGAAAACTCATCTAAAGGCTTAGTAGATGTTTTCAGGAGGAACTGTCTAAAATTTTGTTTCTGCTGAATTGTAATACTTTCCATTTTTGTTCTGTTGGAAAGCTAAATTTATTACTCTTGCCCTGGGACACATCTTATAAATTGACTAAACATGATTATGTGGTAGGAAAGTTTCATTTTCTTGCAAAACTTAAGTTTTTTTGATGCAAAGTGTTAAATCTTGGTCCTGATTTTCAGAAATGTTGCACATCTCTGTTGCCTCATGATGTTGCCCCATGGCTCTCCACATGTTGTGTTTCTACCTGGCTCCATGCATACAGAGCAGCACTCCCCAGGGGGGATGAAGGGGAAGTGGCAATGCATTGTGGGACAGGTGATCTCATCACAAACCACCCGCCCTCCGGTACACAGACAAGTCACACAGGGCTCTGGAGACCAGACAGCCTGGTCGAACATGGTCAGACCCTGGTACACACACTGGCCCTTCTTACCTGAAACAACACAGACACGTTACAGTCAAATCAGTAGTTTATTGTAGTTCAAAATCTCTATTAACAGATCGGACAGTGAAACTAAATCCTCTATGACAATCTTTAGGCCTGGAATGAAAAATGGCAGGGATGTGTGTGGGATGTGGATAAGCTGGGAACAAAACAGTTTAAAGACCTTTATATAGTCCCAAACAGACAGAAACAGAAAGATGCCAGCATGCTTCCATTTATTTGCTTCTATTTTCGATTGTGAAGAAGGATTATATTGCTCATAGTTGAGGTATATTATCGGGCTGGCCGTGCTCAAGTCGTGCTTCAACAAGGAAATAACAACCTAATGCTGCTAGATCCTGCTTCTTAAGTTTTTTCAGTACTAAAGATAGCCAGTCACTGTTAAGAGCTGTGTTTAATCTGCACATTTAGCTAACAGTAAACAGCTAAACTGGACAAATAAACAACTTGTTGTTTCTGGCTGCATTTTTGTCCCCAGATGATTAAAGGAAGGAGACGAAGGAGTTGAACCTGAAACAAAAAAATAAAAACTAGAGACATTGTGGCTCTGTGTTATGGGCCTCCACCATTTGTCCACTAAGACTCCCCCTTGACTGCCGTGAGAAAATTGTTAGCAAATGATAAATCATTCCTGTCGACATAATTTCCATCCCTGAAGCTTTTAAGAGAGCAGTTAATGTTTGTTTTGTTGCTAGCTTAGTAGATTTTCCATCAACCTGACAGCGAACAGATGATCCTATGAGTTTTCTTATGAATATCGGACATAATTTACATCTATAACGATTTAAAATTGATTTGTATGTTGGACACCACCATAAGCCTAACTTGGCGACCCTTGTCACCCCCCTCAGCAGCAGCAACAACAGCTCCTGGTGCAGTAATTGCTGTGGAGTGTAGTTAAATCTAAAGCCTGTACTTTACCATCAGAACCAGACAAAGCAATGATTTGTAGAGTTTCCACTCCTTCTGCATTAACTCCACCTTTCAACATCAGACCTGGGCCAGGAGGAGGCTTTGACTAGCAGTGAGTCAGTAGAAAAGACTGTAAACCACTATGATATAACAGGAAGAGGCCCTTTGTGTCTATTTTAAGTCTGCCCTGCCTGTCATCTCTGTTTTCTAATGGCATGTTCTTGGTTACGTCCATAGAAACACAGGTAATTAAGAGGCTCAGGTTATTTCTCTTAAATACTGTCTCTCCTATCTCTGTTTTTCTAACCCGTGAGCAGTGAGACTGTCACCCTGTCATCTCTACTGGAGCACACATACTTTAGAGCTTTTCTTTTCTCTCTTTATCGTCCAGTAAATTGATGGGTTTTGTTCAAATAATACAGCAACCACTGGACTCTGCTGTGGCACCGTCATTCTACGCTGTTCAGCTCACAAATTAATGTGTTTTTACTACAGGTGGAACAAGTCATTGAATCACTGATTGACAAGTGATGAACTGACAGTGGTTTTGAGTATTAGTTATTATTTTAAAAGCATAAACAGCAATCACTGGTTGTTTACAGCTTCTCCGATGTAGAGATTTTCTGTTTTATACCACAACAGACTTGTTGGGTGTAAACTGTTGGACAAAATAAGATGTTTGAAGATGTTCTCCTGAGCTCTTCAAGTCCACAGATTGCTTTATTTTATCTTGTTTGCTTTAGATAATGTAATCTTGTAGTGAATGTCTGGTCTTATGAGGTCTGATGCAGTAAAGGCTGATAGAAAGAATGATAAGATTAGTTGTTTCCGGTATGTGATGATGTATATGGAGGTATGCCATACTTAGAGGTCTTTTCAGAATATACAGAGTTAGATATTCAGTCTTGATGATGGGAACACGGACACATTTGCAGGAGGATTATGATCACTCTGTTTGAACAATCACCAGGTTGAAAGCTCCTGAAAAAGTTGATGTTATGATCACATTGTTTCCAAAAAGAGCAATTAACTTTCACACTGAAGTACCTTGTAACATTTAAAAAGGTGGTTAGCTGTGATGTTGGGCTGACATCTGTAACTTTCCGTTTCTGTAAACGGCAATCCGATCTGTTTGGTCGGTTTTACATCAGTCACTTCTGACTGCTTGTTCTCGGATCCCAAACAACAATGAAAACAGAGCCAAATGGTTCAAATCTACATGAAAAGAAATCCCCCTGCAGCTCTCAACAACAGACTTCCCCCAGCAACCACCTCTCCTTCTAATTACATAATGCTGACTTTACTGTTTTAAGCTGAAGGGCTTCCACGTGGCTTTGAGGTTCACTCTGGAGTCTTTGTCTTCATCTCTGTGTGGGATTTTTTCAGGACTTACTTTCTGACAAGCTCTTTTCCCACTGATGGCTTTCCCTTCTGTTCATGTAGGAATGTTATAATCCATCATTAAATTACTGAGCTGTATAAACGGGCAGTTTCATTATGAGAAGAGGACAAAGCCTCTGAGCTGAGCTGAGCTGTTCTCCCATTACACTAACTCACTGTTTGATTAAGATGTCATGTTTTTATTTAATTTTATTCAGATTTTATTGCCTAGAAAACTTTGTTATAAAATCTGCCACTTGGAGGTTTAAATGCAAAGATGCACTCTGTCTGTTTCCATGTTGGTTTACACATAAACATTCAAACATAAAAACGCTGAGACTAATTAACTCGTTAAATTGTTTTTTTGCAAACTGGTCAAATTTGCTGCGCAGACATGGCGCCTGCTTGTGCACATACTTGAAGGTTTAAACCTACATGTATTTGTTTTTAAACAGAAACTGCTTGAGGGGGGGTTATTTTTGGATTCATCATCAGGGTTTTAATTTGTGCACACAGCAAAGTTTGAAACATGTCTTTCCTCATGCACATAAACAAACGGCTGTTATTCAGTGACTTTCTCACGGTTCCTATATTGAATACTTTGGGTGTAATGTTTATATATGTCCATTTCGACAAACAGATGGATCAGTCAACTTGTTTGATTTGTAGCATTGCATAGTTTTTTGATATATTTGTTAGGTTACATTAAATTGAATTGTTGATTAAAAAATTTAATTATTCAGTGGTTCTAGGTCACGTCTTCATTTGAGGAACTGGTTGGTTTTGTTTATTGTAAGTTGAATATTTGAGTTTTGGACGGTGTGTCAGATTTAATGTTTTTCCTTTGAACTAACTAGAAACTTTGATGAATGTAGACTTAAGAATAATCCTGGAAAAAAACTCCTGAAAATAATAACTGTAGCACATTTTGTGCCAAACTTCTTATTCACTGATGTTATCACAAAAAAACAACAGAACACAACAGGATTCGTCACTCTCATATGGCCAGTAATCCATAATCAAGCAAATTGTGATGTTAAATTCAGTTGATGCTTTAAGATACTATGGATTATTTTTAGAAAATGGCAAGTTGACCATTTTTGCAGGGTCTCTTATACAGAAGTGTATATAGGAGAAACTATTACGAGGCTGGTATCAGATCAGGTGATCAAGACTGATGAGAGTATGTCCAGTGATTACTAATCTCACTTGTCGCTGGTCTCACTAACTTGAGTCAAGACTGAGCTACTGGTCTCAGTAACCTTGTTTAAATATTGGTTTTCGGTCTCACTTACCTGAGTTACGATCACGTTACTAGACTCACTGACCTGGGATAACGTTGTAGGTGGAGTGCTGCTCCTGCAGATTCTTGTAGGACCCGAGGTACAGAGACTGTCCTTGTTTTTCTCCAGGTTCCACTGGGATGCTCGGACTCGGGACCAGTCTGATCTTTAGAGGCCTAGAGCGCCCTGCTCTGGTCCGCCCATGACCTGCAACATGATCATATGAGTTTTAATTTGCATCTACTGTGTCTAGTAACCTCTAAAAGACAGAAAGACAGCAATATGTAGAGTCTGTGGATACTAGAGACAGTCTGGTTATCAGTTTGCAGATATGGTTTGTCCCACATGTGCGGATTTATCGAAAATTTGATGTCAGCTGATGTAACAATTATACCTGAGTTATAGTGACTAGTGAAGCATAATATGATGTTAAAACAGAGCTTAAACCTGGCACCCCCACCATGAGCTCAGGATTTGTGAGATACGGCATGAGGCCTGGATGCGGAGATGAGGTTGATAACAATCTCCCCAACCAACTACACAGCAGCACTGGATAACAAAAAGAATTGCCAGTGTTTTCCTTTAAAAAGCAAACTCTTACCTTGTCCTTCCTTCTTCCGCTTCCCTCGGCGGTTCCAGCCATCCTGGTTGCGAGGTCTCTCTCTGGCCTGGGCATCCGGGACAATCAGGGCCACCAGCAGCCACAGAGAGGCCACCATCAGACACCACCTCATCCCTGCAGAGCAGCACAGACCAGGTTCAGACTGCCTCACAGAAACCTCTTCTGCCACAGAGGGCAGGAGTACGAAAAGACCCGTGCTCTGTAAGCACTAGTATCAAAAACTATCTAAGTACCAGTAGTTCAAATGTTAAATGCATTTTAAACATGAGCAGTCTTACAGTTTTCAGTGATCACTGCCATTAGGACATTGTATATCACATTTGGTCAATGAGATATACAAAAGACAAAAGGAGATCTAGAATGGTTTATTCTGCAGAAACACTGCAGTGACCCTATGTTTAAGGGGTTGACCATGAACTGTTATATCCAAGGTTTTAGTCCAAATGGGGGCCTTCATTTCCTGTCAATCTTCATCTTTCTCTTTCCTCATTTCCTGTCCACTCTCAATAAACACATAAAAATCCTGAGGGGAAAAGACTTTCAAATTTTAGGCACTCTTCGAAATAAAAGAATTCAAACCATGAATAGCTGTAGAAACTAGCTGCTAAAACGACCAAAACCAAACACACAGATCCATGTTCTGCCTGAAGAAAAAAACACAGAAAAGACAAAAGAAAAAGACAGAGGCTTTTACCTGCAGCAGCTTCTTGGACAATAAAAAGCTTTCAGTGCTGCTGCTGGCCCTCATATAGCTCCCTGCTGGGGTCCTAATGGCTGGTTCCTCGCGTGTGTGTAATGACTAGTCTATACACTGCAGTCCTGTCATTATTAAAGCAGTGACTGAGGCTAACACACACCCTCACACACCTGATACTTTGCCCCCCACCCCCCCGAATCAAGATGATGTTGAACAATAGGAACCTCTGGTCTGTTGAGTCAGGTTTGAGTGTCCTGACAGGGATTTGTAGTCCTGTTGGTCTGAAAGACTGAAAGTTTCAGTTACTGTCCATTCACTGACATCCTGTTTCCTATTCTGTCACTTGTTGCTCTGCAGAAAAAGATAATTCTCACCAACCTTGCAGGTTCATGGGGCTTTTTGGCTGAGTGTAGCTTTTAGCAGTCCACATAGTGGAGCATTTGGCTAATAAGATACTTTTCAGGAGTTGGTGGAGCTAAGTTGGAGCTTAAAGAAAAGTAAAGATTAGACTTAGAGTCCTCAGATCGTGCAAACACTGCTCCAGTAGTATTATACTGTTGCTTTGTTTCTGCTTGATGACGAACAAGGCAGCTGGATTGCTAAAATGTTTACCACATCTACTTTATAAGGTGAAATCAGGATAAGAAGTGTTTGCAAATTGTTCCCCTCACATTTATGTTGGTTCAAGAAAATGTGTTCAATTAAGAGTTGTTATTTGAGCAAGATGACCTCTAACAACAGCTGCAGACACTGTTGGCTTTATATGTGTGTGTGTGTGTGTGTGTTTAAATGTGTACTTTGAGGTCTTATCTCTGCACATTTGTTTTTTGGAAAGTTTTGCTTGACAACCCAGACAAGTTTTTCCTCCTGTGATTAAACAAGTTTTACGATAATCAATCCAACAGTGACACAAACACAAACATCTGCTGATTTTCATAGTTCTGTTACTATCAGCAGAAGTGCAAACGACTTTTGACTGACTGCGAATTCTGTTTTAAATTAGCCTGGATGAAAATACCACACTGATCAAGTTTGAGTGAATGAGCCACATGAGTGAGCGAAGTTTGATCCATTCAGGTTTTTCATCTCTGAATTTTTGGTAATCGTTTGTGATCTCATTTAACAGCTATTGTTGTAATTAAATGTGCAAAAGCACTGACATTTTCTCCTCAAAAACAGCATCAGATGTATTACCACCACCCTCTGGGCTGGAGTAGCATCTGCACTGATTTGCATTCAGCATCAGCTGAAGTATTAACAAAAGTGTTTCTTACCTGCAGTTTATCGACACATGACAAGATCACAAGTTTAAATGGGGCCAAAATTAATTGAGCATGTATTACAGTACTTTATAAAAGAATTTAAACTCATGATTTTAACAAGGCTAAACAATGATTCAAAAACCTCAGCTCCCATGATGTTTTGTTCAGCAGCAGTGCACATACTTCAGGTCATTGTAGGTCAGTCCCCCTTATACATAACACCCGCCCACACCATCTTCAAATTGATCATTCAAGTTTTCCTTTGAATGAAAACTTAAGTCTTTAGATCCACAAAGTGGAGGTCTGAACATACCATTAGCTGGTTCTGAGACCCTCCCACCTCAGCTCAGTATCAGCCAATAGGAAACCAGAATTCACTGCCGACCAGGAGACAGAGAGAGGGACAGAAAAAGGGATTCATGAGTGCTGAGACAGAGGAAAGTAACTGGAGGGAGGGGAGAGAAATGGAAAATATTCAGCTGCTCAGTTTCTGGATGAGCAGGCTCAGACGGTGAGACTTCCAGCAGGCGAACAGCAGACGATAAAAATAACCTGGAGGCTGTTTTTGTGAGAGGTTTAATGGAACCCAGACAGTATTTAAGCTTAAGCTCCCTCTGCTTCTGTTTCTACTTGTTTCCCTCATTGTTTCACTTATTAACTGGGCACAGAAAATTGATAGAAATTACATTTGAATGACTTTTGTATTTTTAATCCCACTGACTTCTCTGAGTCATGTGTTGGTTTCACTTCCCAGTAACAGAAGCAATTCATTTTTGGACCATTAAATGGCATTTTCTTTACACAAAAGATTAAGTTTAACACCACAGAGATTCATAGTTGCCATTTGTGTTTCACATGTTCCACAGTCGTTTCCCTCCGTCACCTCCAGGTTTGAAACAAACTGGAGTCCAGTGACGCAACTAACAGCGACTTTCGTCATCGAGTGGATGTGAGGCTGGTGGAGCTGTAAAGGGAGACTGTTTGTTTAAATGTCCTGTCTGACAAACAGTCCAAACCCCAACTTTACTCTGATATAAAACAGAAAAAAGTAGCAAATCCTCAAGTTAGAGAACACTACATAATAAACATTTAACCAAACTGTTCAAAAAGTTTTTAAAATTTTCTCCTTCGACTTACTTTTTTAAATGAACGGTCGTCTCTGCACTGAAAATGTCCAAACACATGTTGCTGTGGCCTCAAAACGACAAAGCCAAATGACAAAACTTTTGACAAATGTTTCACAATTAGATTGCATATTTAACTGATTTCTCAAATTAATAGCATGTGGTTTTTTTCCCCCTTATGAATCGATAAAAGTTATACTGTTTGATTTTGGGTTGAGAAACAAGGCAACTGATTGTTTTCAAGTAAAACTGTGACGTTACAGACCGTCGTCAAGTCCAGAGAAACTCAGCATGGAGGTTCTGTTTGGCTTCATGGTTGCAGGCAGCCACGTCAGTTCAGCCTGTTTCTCCAGCTTCTGTAACACTGCGTATCTACACACACAGATTCTGAAGCAAGTCCTTTGAAAAATAACAGTTCTGTGGAAAAGTGCTAATAAGGCAAAACTAGGCTTGAAGCAGCAATGATTAAATCTGAATGACAATAGTTGGCTTTACAGAGAGCCTATCATTGTGACTATAACTGGTTTTAAGCCCAAACAGAATAAAAACACTCCACAGAAAAAACAAATCAACCAAAATAAACAGAACAAAACTGAAATGCATTTCAAGAACGGTTAGTCATGAGGAATAGCACCACGTACACGATGAAACTAATTACTACCAGGCTGTATTCTTTCTGTGCACGAACTCTGTCTTGACATAAATGTGTGATGACGTATAAATCTCTAACTTAAGGTTTAAGAGGTCGTCTTCTTTACAAAAAAAGCTGTAATACACAATACAGGAAATGGGAGCTGTGATGGTTGTCTTCATCTGAAATCATTAGTCCCTCCAACAGCCCACCAAACATCATGAATGACTGGTGGTCTAAAGTGTTTTTTCCTCCATTTAAGGTTTGAAAATTCCAAAAGCACAACAGTCCGTCTCCAGTCTTTGCTGCAGACCTTCATCCACAGTTTTCTGGTCTTAAAATGAGGCAGAGCCATCACTAAAAACGCCCTCTTGTTCTAACTGTCTCCTCTTCCTCACTTTCAGCAAGAGGTGTTAACAAGATATTTTTCGATTAGCAGCATCACAATAACTATGACTACTGCATTGAAATGATGATCAGTCTAAGTCTTCACTGCTGATCAATCACAGAATTTATTCATTTTAGCACTTCACACTCTGTTCTGTTTAGATGTGTCAGTGCATGTAAGCACTGGGCTGTAATAGATTACAGCTTGTGCAAACAGTTGACCAGAGAACACTAATCCGAATGATTTCGATCAGAATGTCAAAAAGTGTGCATTTTAGCTAATGACCTGGCATGTGATTGCTAACTACATGCAGTGGCCAGCAGGAGGCGTCTGCTCTGCCCCTTGGAAACAGTTCAACAGTCCGACAGGAACTGTTTAGTTGCAAAAAGTTTCCAGGTCTTGGCTCAAGAGCATCATGTAAAACAATCAGTCAGTGAACAGAGGAGAAAGAAGAGGATTTCTGCATCAAAATCACAAAAAAGAAAAGACGTGCACGTGCATCTTAACAAGTGTCTGCGTATATCTTAACAGAGAAAGAATGAGACTACATCAGGTCTTAATGCTTCTGTTCGGATCCTTTATGTTAAAAGTTCAAGCAGTTTCTCTTTTCTTTTGGGATATGTGAAAAAGATTAGCTACAGAAAATGACACAGCTGCTTACAAATGTCGCAAGAGAGACAGACAGACAGAGGGGAGGGGCTACAGACAGACAGACAGACAGACAGAAATTAACTCTACTTTACCAGCAGTTTGAAGGCGGTTGCAGGACTTGGGGCCAAATTCTTCCTCCCTCTTTTCTCCTCCTCTGGTTCGCAGGACCTTCAGGAGAGATGTGTGTGCGTGTCGCTGTGTGATGATACTGTAAGTGTGTGTGTGTATGTGTGTGTGTGTCCTGTTCTCGGTGTGTCTAAAAACGTGGAGCAGTTGTGTAGAGCAGAGCGGGCTATCAGAGCCGTGAGGAAAGCCAGGATTTGTGCTGCAGCTGGGACAAAAAGAGAGAGTGAGAGAGGGAGAAACAAACAGACAGACAGGGAGAGAGAGTGAGACACTCTGACATCCGTCTCCCTGTCTGAAGGAGGACACAGCCAATGGACCACAGGATAACGTAGAAAGACAGTAAAGTGAAGAGACAGAAGTTAAACGTTCTCATGTCGCAGAGAGAAAAGGACAAAAACAGGAGGAGGTTGGCTAAGACGATTATGAAACAAGAGGCTTCAGTTCTGTGGTGAAAACAGCTGGAGAGTCTCAGCATGAGGCGAGGAAAAGGTGAAGTTTACATGGAGGTCAGAGGTCACGCGAGGTCAAACACCCCACTTCAATGTCAACAAATGATTGGATTTTTATTTTAAATATCTTATGATTAAAAGTGATTTCCAGAAGGGCGAGTGTGACCATGAGCAGCTTTTTTAATTTCACCTTCACACAGTTTGTATAATATTTTACACAAATAAATGACAGTTTATTTAAACCTAAAGTCAAACTTTTAGCAAGTTTAAAGAATAAAGCCATCAGCTTGACTTATTCTAGAAAGTTTTAACACCTCAGAAATCTCCGAAACGGTGAGGTTGATTTTTGTCTTTTACTACTCACTGTTTGCCACCTAGTGCACTTTATTTACTTTCCATCATTCACAGTCTGAAGTGTGAAATGTGCGCACTGTACGGTGTTCATGAATGTATTTACATTTTTTTTGACAGAAATCCTCAAATGCACTTCTTCCCTTTAATTAAAAATCTAAAAACATTGTGTCAACCAACATTGGCACACACCAGAATATGCATGGGGTTAAAATAAGATTATAGATTATTATTTTATCATTTTTGTTAGATCAGTTTCTTTAGTCTGTTGCAAAAAAGAGGTTAATGCTCATCCAAACCTTCAGAGCCAGAAACAAACCTTTAAATGCACTGATTTACTGTTTACAGTGATTTTTCAAAGAAAAGCATCTCTCACATTAGAGAAGATGGAATTAAAAAATAATTAACAATGTTTACTCTTAGATGACTGCAACAGTTTATTGATTATCATAACAGCTGCTAATGATTCCTCTTAGGTCAACTAATCAAATAAATCAGTAAATCAATCGTCAGCCTTGTTTCCCAGTTTGAACTCATGTCAGCAGAGGATGTGGTCTCACTGTACAGATGGTGGAGGCTCAAATCTGCTGACTGAAGAAACAGGATGATATGTTTGTTTTCGCATAAACTTTGACTAATGTGAGCAGATCGTTCAGTCCCATGGTCGTTTATTTGTGTGAGAAAAAGCCGCTTTGTTTCTTAAAGAAAGACAGAAAACAACAATGAAACAAACAATGAAAACATGAGAGAAACTAACAGTGACAACCTGCTCAGTAAACACACAGCACAGGACAATAAAGACAGGAGTCTGCTGTGATTTGGGCTGTTTCAGGGAATAGAAACGTACTGCAGTCTGGTTCTGATTACAGTCCCCAACACACACACACACACACATACACACACATACACACAGCTGCAAATGCCTCTCTGTTGAATCACCTGGAAACCCCTCACCTGTTGGACACACCCCTAATGACTGAGGGGTACTTGAAAACAACCCTCTGTGTGTGTACGTGTGTGTGTAGTTAAAGCTAAAAGTTAAAGCAACACACCTTCAGTCAAACTTCAGATTTCAGAACCACCTGCATCGTCTGTTAAGTCAATAAAAATCAGTGAACGTGAGCAGATGAATCACTTCCGTCTCATCTTTGTTTTGGGCCATAAAGCTCACAAACGCTCGCTGCTGTTTGTTGATGGTGAAACGAAGAGGAGAGTTTTCTCTGAAAAACTGAAGCAGCTTTCGTTTATCAGAGTTTCAGCTGTAAAGACGATTAAACACCAACATGATCTCACACTCCAAATATTCCCTCCTGTCCCCGACTGACTCGTTATGAAATGTTAATGTTATGTTTCCATGTACAAACTTGTGTGTTTAACCGAATGAGGCCCAGTGTTTGGGTTACTAAACAGATGTTGCAGCGCCCCTCACAGGCCAACTCATACAAAAAAAAGGCAGGAACTAAACAGCAGAAATGAAAAGTTCAGGGTTTCTTTTGTCGAAATATCATCAAAGACATAACCAAAACTCACCTCTTGTTTTGTCAAAAACCGAAATGAAATATCATTTGAAAAATATTTATGCTGAAGGTACCAGTGATGCCCAGAAATTGATTTAGTTTAATATGAATATATGTCTTAATTTATTGAAGGTAACTTGTTATTGCTTTTGCAGTTCAGCATCCTGAATTTTTCTGGCATCTTCTTTTCAAAAGAAGTCCTCACTTTTGTCCTCTTCCCTCTGTGCCAGTTGAAGCTTAATGGTTTCCTAATAGCTTTTAGCCGCAACATAACAATGTCCCCTAGTTTGATCATCAAGAATTTAATAACAATTAAAAAACCTGTATTTACATAATGCTTTTATAATGCTCAGACTGACCTCCTCAGTAATATGTGTGGGAGCATTTTTACACCTATGATGGCATCATGAGTAAGTGTATCTCTGTTTCTGTCTGTGCAGGAAAAATATCCGTCTGTCGTCTCACTTCCTGGAGGCTGCAGGTCAGAGGTCATGACCCTGAATCATCCTGAGCTTCCTGGGTAAATAAACAAACTTATAATGACAGAGCTCAGTAACTCTGAGCTGTTTAGGGTGAGGATGAAGTCTGTGAAGTCACCTGTGCTGACCTCTGACTGTGTTTTTGTTTTTAGCTGCGTCTTGTTTGTTCATTGGTCGGTCGAGGTTTCCACAGAGGGCAGAGTCACGCCAAAGATCGAGCTGCTGACAAAGATCCCCGAGAGAGGTGAGATGTTTGTTTGTCAGACTCCTGCAGTTTACAAAACCACCGTAACTCCACAGACAGGAAGCTCAACAATAACTGAACAGTAACACTGAATGTCGATACAGACTGACACACGAGCTTTTATATGAGTTTAGCTTTTGACAAAAGAAACAGGAACGTCACAGGATCTTTAGACAAAAAAATGAATAAATGTAGGAAAAACACATTATAATGACACTGGTTTTTGGTCCCTGAATAATAGATTTGATGAAATTTAAGAGTTTTGAAGAGGAGGGGGTATTACACCTTTGGCCTACCAGCTTTTTCTCACCCTGTATTTTATTTACTATGAAAAAAGAAAATAAGTATTTGAAACAGCTGCAACATTTTCTTCTATCATAATTTTCAGTTTACTTCTTTGTATCAAAAAGGAATCTTTGAGAATCTGGATTCAGCACTTTTTCATTTATTCTTGCCTTGAAAAGACTGAAGGAGTAAAAGGACTGAAGTTGAAGATTACCTTTCTATCAGTTCAATAATCACTGCAGCTAGTCAACCAAATATTTGGAATTCAGTGAAAGCAAACAAACTGACCGCTGTCTCAACTGTGCTTTCAATTGGTGCCACATCACTGTATTTTCGGGAAAACTTGAGTGTTTTCAAAGCTGTTTGGAAATTACAGACCCACAAAATTAAATGTTACCAAAACAGTAATTTATGTTAAACAGTCAAGTTTCAGTGACATCATCACAGGTTAAAAGTTAATGTGGTTGAGTTTAGTAATGATCCTGGTTTCAGGAAGTTAGTTACGAAGTTTTTCTTCTTTGTCTCTGCAGCGCTGCAGCTGTTCCCCTCTCGGCCTGTGGGAGGCGCTGCTGAGGCTTTTCAGAGCCTCCTGAGGATTCTGGGACCTGAAGCAGCTTTGGAGTCCGTCATCAGAGCGGTCAGCCTTTCACAGGACACATAACCCACATCTTCATCTTTATGCTAAACTCCTGTTTGAAACGACTGAGTTCAAAACTTCACCTTCTGATTTACCTGCGTGAACTTTTTATATTTTCACTTGTTAAAAACAAACAAACAGATCAGTGACACATTGATGGTTTAGTCTCTTAGAAATCTTTATTCAATATAAAGAGCACGACTGTGACAGCTGTAACAGCGCAGCTCATTGGTCAAAATCTACAAAAATAAATAATTTAAATACAAAATGCTAGACAGCAGTGTCGCCTTTGTATTTTGAAATAGTTTTTCTTCTCTCAGCTATTTACACACACGCAGTTATTAGAAGTCTGTAGGTATCACAGTGATGTGATGTTTCTGCAGGCTGAAGCTCAGGCAGCAAGCAGCAGGTAGAGGCAAACCGACCAATCAGAAACCGGCTCACCTACCAGAGCTTCGTCTCTCTGTGAGGTTAGAAAAGTCTGGGCAGATGTCTCGTTCTTACAAAACAGTTTTTCTGTAATCTTAAACACAATCTTGTCAGTGTGCTGTTTGTCTGTGAGCCCCAATTTGTGTCTGTCAAGATCACTTGAAGCATCTTTTACATATAAAAAGTCTGTCAGCTGCTCCTTTAAAAAGAACTTTTTCTAAACTCACAACTTTATTTCCTGAACCACAAAAAATGTGGCTGCAAAAATTATATATTTCTTTAATTTATGAGCCGTGAACTAAAATAAGAAACTGACTGAACAATTTTCACCTCAGGATTCATTGCAGGTCGTTCACACTCAAACCTGTCAAACATAACCTGTTTGTAAAAAAACACGAACCCTTGTTTATCTGAAACAGGAGCTGTTTTCATCTGCATTATTCATTTTTTATGAAATAAACATGGCTTCAGCTGTGTTTATTGAAATGAACGTGACGAGACACAAACTGCATCTCACTTTCTCACAAACACACTGACGGGATTATGAGAACCAATCAGAATCTGACTGATGTTACAGCTCGAACAGACGGATATTTCAACCAGTAACTTTTCTGTCTGTCATAGCTACAGCTTTGTGATTGGCTGCTTTAGTGTGAGGTTTAAGTTTTTATACTGTCTAGAAGTTTCAAAATGATTTAAACCAAAGTCAAAGTAATGTGCAATCTTTTTCTGTCTCATTCAGAGACAATGCTGCCCCCTCTCTAACTCCCATGAGCCTCTGCTCTCCTGTCATGCTGCCTGTTGCATCTTCAGTTCAAACAGTTAGAACGATTAGTGGTTGGTTCAGTCCAGCTGCTGTCCACTCCCCAACCTTCCACTCCTCTGTCAAACATGTCACAAAAGAGGGGGGGATGTGATTGGTTAATAGAATAACAAGTGTTTGAGAGAGCCGGTCTTATGATTTATTTTAATTATGTGACCACATCAGCCTGCAGCTGACTGGGTGGTCATGTGATCACCGAGATGGTGACATGCTGCCGCTGATAAACAACACAGCAGCCTCTTCAGTCAGTAGTGTGAGTTAATTTTAGACTTTTGATTGGCCGATGGAGGTTGTGGATGTTGGAGAGTGGTCGCTTAGCAGAGGAACTGAAGTCAAGTGTTACCAGTTTAGCTGAAAACTCTGTGAGCGCTGCTGGTTTTAGAGGACGTTGAGATTTGCCGGGAAATCACAGGTCACATAGTTTGTACCTTAAAAGCAAACTGACGCAAGATCATCCAAACGCAAACGACAGCTGGACTTGAGAGGACTCGAGTCCTGAAAACTCATCTGCTGATGGAGTCAAAGAATGGGTACACGCCGTCCTCAGAAACCTCTCAGCGCTCCTGAACACATCATTGTTTATACATCACATGTTGAGCTTCTGTTCGGGTCATTAGGAGTTTGAGGTACTGAGAGTTTGAAGCCGCATCCACAGCAGCTCCAAAACTGATCTGATGTCAGTCTGATCGGAGACAAACCAGAGCAGATTTGCCTCAGATCTGAGCTGTGAATGAAGCCTGTAACAGAGTTTTCTTAACACAGACACACAACATCACACACACACACACACACACACCAGTCCTACAAGAACATTTAGGCACATGGACAAACACACAACAGGCCACTTATGGCACAAAAACAGCAAAACAGCAGCATGAAGCTCGGCCTGTCAGCTCTCTGTTACCCAGCAGCCCTTGCTCTGGTGGATCAGAGTGATGGTCAGCAGACGGGACAAGCTGACCTCTGAGAGGGGACAGAAAGCGACTCTGTTCTGTTTCAACCGTCTCATGTGATCACTGTCTCTTTTCTCTGCGTTCCTCCGGCTACACCTCCTGCTCTGTGAGTTTACAGTCACATCAGTCTCCTCTTCGATAACGTCTGTCAGTGTGACGACACACTCGCTCTCGTCTATCAGTCAACTGTGTGAAATCAAAACCCAATAGTAAACTCTGAGAAATGTAACATGCTCTCGCCTTAACAAAGCTACAAAGTTAGTCAACGAGGGAGTGTTAAACAGTTACTGAAATGTTTCCAAAAAACAAGTTGCTCCTTATTCTGACAACAATGACCGTTAAAATAATGTGCTTTTATCAACACAAAAGGAGAGTTTGTGTTGTTTTTTCTATATTCTTTCCACTGTTTTCTCTATGTGCAGATTTTGTTTTTATTCTTTTCAGCCGTCCAGGTTTTGGATATCTTAATCTGAAATTTCTGCCTCAGTGGATGTGAGTAGAATTTAGTTTTTGTTTGGTTTGAAAAAGACATTTTAATAACTTAAACAGTATTCTGAGATCTCATTTTATCTATTTTCTTTCAAATTAAGTTTCTATAAAATTGTTGCAGTGTAGATTATCCAGGCTCACACTGACACTGTTTTTTTTTTTTTTTAAAGAAAAGTTTGTTAAATTTTAAAAATGCCATTTTCAGTGCTGTCAGCATCAAAACTTACTGTACTCAAGCAGAGGCAAAAATCTCAGGCTCATCTTAAAATCTTGTCAAATAAAATCAAAACTTGAAAGATTTCACTAGAGAATGTAGAAAAAAACACTGACTCTTTTAAGACACTGAACCTCTCTGAAAAAAGAAAAAAAAAAGGGATAAACATTTGATCTTTAACATCTCAGAGAATCTGTTAACATCCCAAAACCAACTGAACTGGAGTCAAAAGAAGGAACACAGATTTGAAGCATCGCTTACTGTTTCAGTTCCATGATACCAGTTGATCAGTGTAACGAGTCTGACTAAAAACCTTTAGCACAGAACTGAGCCTCACTCTAGGATCCAAAACGTCTGCAAAGTATTGTGGGTAAAACATCTTAGACCAGACTACAGACGGGCCGTTCGGTGATCAGACTGTTGCCATGGTGTCTGTTGCCAGAGTGACGCTTCACAGAACAACATACTGGCTCTGCCTCAGAGGCCCCGCCTACATTCAGGAAATGACATCAAGTTTCTTTCTCTTAGACGTCACTATCACCGGCATCGCCACCGACGACAAGAGCGGTCAGAGATCATCACCACGACAACCACAACAGCTCTGTTAGGATGTTAATCTGAGCTCGTCACCAGTGAAGGAACAGAGCTCCCTATACGTTTCTAATAAATATAAATCAAGACAGAATGTATCTCGTTGTTGTTGTCGGTTTTCACCTCCTGACGGGAGCGAGAAGGCCGTTGTTATGACAACACAAAGAGTCCAGAACCGGTAAAAGTCGCCTGTAAATGTGGTGATTTAGTGGTGACGCCCTGGAGATTTAAAAGTTGCTGAGCAGCAGCAGAAACAGCCAGTGCTGATAACTGTTAACATGAAGACAAAGTGCTGCAGTGTGAACAGCTCTGGTTGTCACTGATTCTAGACCTGCTTTAACGTGGCGTCTCTGCTCTGTTTGAGGCATCGTCAGCGTGGTGTCAGTCAGTCTTCAGGTCGCTCACACAGGGTGGAAGAGCAGCGTGCAGTCCTCTCTATCTGCAGCCGTGAAGATGCCGGGCAGCGGCGGCAGCGAGCCCTTTGGCAAGGTACCGCCGGTCCTCAGGTAGCAGGACACGATCTTCTGGTCCAGGCGCAGCTGGCGGGGGATGCTGTCAAACGGCTTCGGGTCCAGATCCAAAATGGAGACTGAGTAAGAGAAAGCAGGAGGTCTGGAGGACAGGAAGTCCCTGAGTTGCCTCTGACTGCAGGAGGAGAGAAGAGGAGGAGGATCAATGAAAAGGAAAGGGGGGGCTGTGGATATTTCAGGATTAACAGGCTAAGCTAATATCTGGGCTCCCCCTGGTGGACTTTGTCAGGTGTTGCGCACCAATTTGTAAAACAGCGCATCAACTGCAACTAAACATTGATGGTGCATTCAGTTGCCCCTTGATTTGGTGATTATCAATGAATAGTTTACTTAACAGTGTCAAAAAAATAGTGAAAAGTGTCCATCATAAATTGTTTGTTTGTCTGTCCAGCAGGACAAATGGCTCATAAGCTCATAAATCAGCAATCATCTGTGAATATCTGACTATAAGTTATGTGCAGACTGAAAGTTCCCCTGACATCAACATCACCTTGAGAGCTTCACTCTTACCCTTCATCGTCCTCCTCTTCCTCACTGCTGGGCACCAGGGCGACCATGATGGAGCAGTCCTTGGCGGTCATCGCAACTCGGTACTGATGAACCTAAAGACACAACCGACAGCAGTCAGACATGCAGCCAACTTTAGGCATGTAAACACAGGAGGAGACACAACAGAGGCATAAAATACATGTATGAACTGTGTTTGAGTGATCAGAGGGATGAAAATGGCCCTGATTTTTCAATAAAAATATGATTTAGCCTCTGTTATTAAGGGCTATTAATGGCTTTGCCATTGATGGCGATGCTAGCCTGACTTTAAACTGTTCGGTTCTCAATAAATCTGTATTTTCCAACACTTTGCTTTACTGCAGTAATCCAGATTCCCGGATTCACTGGATGTTTTTTTCCAGTAAAGCAGACATTATTCATCTGTCCCCATATTTGTACTGATGATTTAATCGCTGTTTGCTCCATTAGACAGTCGGCTGACATTCAGAGAAATGTTACAGCAGGAAACCTGGACCATCAAACAGAGAAACTGATGTAAGTTTCCAGCTTTCACTGTGACTGGGACTACTGGGAAAATAACCAGACTGACCTTGGCGACGGCAAACTCCACAGAGCCGTCGTCCTCAGTCGGACATTTCTGCAGCTTCTCCAGAAAGGCCTCGTTATACGGCCCGTCTATCTGCAGAAGAGTCCTGTTACAGACACAGACAGGAGGGGGCGACAGAGACCAGTTAGTGCCACCGATTAGTGATCAATACATGAGATCTACCTGCACTGATACTGTTGGTACAGGTGTGTGTGTGTGTGTGTGTGTTACCTCTCCTTGGGAGAGTCCTGCAGGTGTTGCTCCACTCGGCGGTACAGAGGGTAAAGTCCTTCAATGTCCTGTGTGTCCAACATCTGGGTCTGAAGAATCCTGAACAGCACGCTGTCGCTGGGTAAACCCTGAGAGCCTGCGCACACACGCACACACGCACACACACACACATTAACACACACACAGACAAAGAGGCATTGAAAGGAGAGAGGCTATTGTTTCTGTATAAACAGTTTCAAATAAAAATTTTGGTCTATAAAATGTTCACGTTGTTGTGTTAAATATTATTCAAAGCAGGAAGAGTAATTTATAGTCCGGTTTTCAGTGTCACATATTTACATTCAGGTAACAAGAGTCATGTGTCGTTTCTGTTCAAGAGACACAAAAGCTTCTTTCAACCAACAAGCATTTCTGAAGGAGGCTGCTGCTGCAAATAAAGGCTTAGTAAGAGAGGAAAAGTAGACGGACTGATCTGTGAGACTGAAGGGTTACAGTTTTATAACATGTTCAGCAGTGTGACAGCGCCACCTAGTGACTGTTCATGTAGAATAACACAACCACTCAGTAACTTCTGTTCTTATTGATATCACTCACAGATGAGACTGAAAAAAAAGAGTCGGGAAGTAATCAAAATGAGGGGTTTTTTTAATGTGTAGATTTGTGTTTGGGCCTGTGTGCGTCTTAGAGAGGTAAACAATGCAACCATTTTCAATTTTTATAAATATGCTAACTTTTTCTTAATTAACTTGTTTGTCTGTCAAAAAAAATGTCTATTAAAGATTCCCTGAGTCAAAATTTAGTCTCCAGATGTTTTGTTTTGTCAGACCAGGCCAAGCCAATAATCGTATTATGTTTTTTTCCCAAAAATAAAATGACATTATAAAGTCAGTCAGCTGAACAGACATTTCAGGTCGATTAAGGTCATTAAATGAATTTGTGTTGATGAGGTTTTACTTTCGCATTTTGTAAGTTAAGTAAATTGAACAACTAAGAAATCCTTTGAGCTGTATCTGTGAAACGATTAGTAGAGTGACCCGTCAGAAACAGTCAGTAAATCAGGCTGGCCGATTCTCACCGTTACGAATCCTCTCTTTGTTGAACTGACTCGCTTCACAGAAGCTCCGCCCTTCTCCTTGTCTGTCCGTCACCACCCCTCCATCTCCTCCTCCACCACTCAGCAGGGCGTTTACCAGGACCTGCAGACAGGACAGACAGGACGGACAGAAATGATGACAGAAATGAGATTTTTCAGTGCAACTCTGACATGAGGTTTGTTTTCTCTGCAGCCAGTTTCTGAACTCAAAGACTGAAAACAAAGAAGGTCCACTTTAAAAAATCTTACCATCATGGACCTTCTGTTTTTGTTTGGGTCTCTCACTAGTTTTAGGAGTCAAAACCTTTAAATATGACCTTTATATTTGATCAAAATCAACAGAAGAAATTACACAATAGATCATTTTTTCTTTAGCATACAACAAAGTTCACCTGCACCTCTTGTCAATACTTTTGTTGAAATAAACCCTCAGTCCAGTGTTAAACTGAGAGAGCAGCTGATGACTTCAAACCATCAGAGTGAAACCTGCTGGGAGCTGAATCAAAGGGAAACTTGCCTGAATGAAGTCATTTAGGATGGCTTTGCTGGTCATGTGACTGTTGATTCTGTTTTTTCCATACAGGAAGTACGGTCTTAGATGTTGTAGCAGAGAGTTCAGGTCCAACGAGTCGTCACTGCCCTCTTTACTGCTGTAAATACACTGACCACCCTGTCACACACACAAACACACAAGACTATGTTTAATACTTGAAAAGACTTTTAGAAGGAATCTCTTTGCACACAGGGTGGACAAAAGAAACATCACAAAGACCAATAAATACATATTGCATGTGAGTATTGAATAAAGACTGACTTAGAGAAATGTGATGCAGTGTGGGAGAGAGACAGACAGGTGTGGCCGAGTCTCACCTTAAAGATTTTGAAGTTGTTCTGAGGTTCTTCTATCAGGTGTCTGATGGCAAAGTGCATTCTCTGTCTGTTCCTGAAAAACACGAGACAAACCGGAGAACATCAGCTGCAGAACAGCAAAGCAACTTTTTTTAAATCTGAAACTGAGTCAGTGTGGAAGTTAAGAGGAGCAGAGAAGAAGAAGAAGTTTTTTTAAGGAACATTACAAACATAACACAACTGTAATGTTGTTATATTAGGGTGCAATACAGTAAAAGTGTTGTCTGAAAAACTGCAAGATGAGCAGCTTCAGACCAGAACCAAAGAGAAGGACAGAAATTTACAAACAGGATTTGTTGCATAAAGGACCTTATAAATAGAATATAGATACATATACAGAATTGTTAACATGTTTCATTACCATGGACATTTATACACTATAACTGATCATTTGAGTTTCACACAGAAGTTGTTCCAGTGTTGATGTCAGCAGTAATCTCACCCTGAGAACAGGTCTAAAGGACAGTACAGGCTGCGTCTTTTCCACTTCCCATTGGCCACCTGAAGAAACACAGAGACCACATTGTTCATCAGTTGCATTGATCAAGTGTTTTCAGCCCTGAATATGTCAATTAATAGTTTTAACTGATCTTTATATTTATTTAAATTTACCTAAAAGGTTGTTAAATATACATCCGACACACAAAATTAAACTGTGTCCTTCCACTGCTGATTTTGAGATTCTTCCATCACAAATGATCTTTCATTTATTACACAGAGCACACAAACCAGACAACAGAGAACTGAGCTTTACTCTTCAAGTTATCGTGAAAATTCAAGTTAACAGGTGACAACTGATTTGAAAACCAAAACTAAAACACCACAACCTGGATGTTCTGTAAAAGAGGAGGAGATAAGAAAGTTGTTAGGGTCGTAGAAAAATCTGTGTATTTTGCCACCTCAGAACAGAGCTACTGGAACGAGTGCAACCAAATAGTTTTTAACGTTCACACACTTTCAATTTTATACTCAGTAAAATGCAGCAAGGTGGACAAAACACAGTAAAGAAATGATCAAACTTTGGTTGGCTATTATCAGTTTATCGGGACATTAGCAGATCAGCTGCTACTTGCAACCTTCTGGGGATCAACATCTAGTCGTACTATAGTTAAAATACAGGCGAGCTCTTCAGAGATGTAGCCGTGACCTCATGTAGTTGCTCTGTAGTTGTGGTTGTAGTTACCTTGTAGTGTTGGTGCATGCAGAAGCGACACACTTTGGTCTTGATGTCTTTGCTGACATGTTTGGAGGACGGCAGGAAGCCACATTTGGGCTAAAAACAAAACACAAACACAAAGAGCAGCTGAGTAACAATCACAGTCACACACATGTGATTTGTCTCAGTTTGTCCGGATGACAGTGAATCACAGACGAAGATCTCTGAAGCTGAGGGGAAACATCGTAAACAAAAGTTTTATTACTGAGATCAAACTGATATTAGCCCATTAAAATGGACTCTGAGTGTGTGTGTGTGTGTGTGTGTTTACCTTGATCTCAATGCAGAGAGGAGGAGTGTGTGTTGGCTGGTGGAG
>JAUZTA010000015.1:3439442-3451796 GCA_034780835.1 Ctenochaetus striatus | reverse complement strand
CTAGATGGCTGAGTGTGGAGATAGTCTAACAAGGAGACAGCTGGGCAAGTAAAAGATGGAAATGTCTGAGTGAATTACTGCTTAAAATGGAACACTGACAAGGCAATGGGGTCAACACACACACACATTATGTAAGATGTGTCTCACCATAAAGAGCAGACTGGGTGGATGTGTGCACTGATGATTTTGGCAATGCCCCTTGTGAGGAAGTCCCATATGACGATGCGGCCATCATTGCAGCCCACTGCGAGCAGAGTGCCCCACCTGTTAAAGGTGCAGGTGAGGGCCATGCTGATACAGTCCAGAGTGCCATCTGCCTCCTGACAACACATACAAACATATGAAACACAGCTTAGCTTTTAAACGCCACTGAACTGTCCAGAAAAAGCCCTTACATATGACAAATGTCTAAACTGAATGATGATGAGACTCTCTGTGTGTACTGATGTTTTTGTGATTTTACTGCTTAAACATTGATTAGGATTTCTATCAGATTCTCATGTTTATGAAGAGCCAGGACCTTACCTCTGGATAGTTTTGCCCGAACGATTCTGGAAGAGGAATAACATAAGAGACAGTGATAAGAAACACTTAACAACAAAGTATCATTCATTCAGGACAAATGTATTCAAGTTGCTGACAGCATAGAATAATATAAAGATCTTCAGTTGATTGTTATTTCATTCAAATAACCATATTTTGGTCTTAAAGGAGCAGTTGTGATACAGATACTAAACATCCTACGAACAGTGTTTACAACCAATCTTCACATTTGTGAGCTACTATTTTGGTCTAGTTTTGCTCAAAAACTAAAACCAGAATATTTGAAATAGTCAAACTGGGCTTCGATAAAAGAAAACTAAATTACTTAAGCTCTTACTCTATCTCAGAGCACACAAGTATGTATGATATTGCAGATTTTCGTCAATTCGCCTTTACAAACAAGCTCTAGATCTGGAAACACTATATTGAGACTTTGGAAGCTGTAAGAGTGTGTAGCATAGTGTAGTGTAGAATATGTGCGGTAAGATCACCGATAAAGTGCATGGTGTCCGCAGGTATAAACTTTTGCATAATAAAAATAATAATAACACAAATACAATGAAAGATACTATGATGTGGCTAACGTTAGCTACTAGCCAAAATGTGTACTTCAATATCTTTTACAGGCGTCTCGATACAAACTCGAGCGATATCTAAGGAGGCAGCTCAACGTGAAAAATTTGACTTAATTGAACAAAGCGATTCCAATAATTTGCGTATTTTTTATTTGAATCGTAACGGTCGCTGTCAACGCACTCGGCTAGCACACAATGCTAACCATAACATGCAACGCTTGCTACATATCATTACCAATGTAAAAAAAAAAAGTCAGGGGAAACAAAAGAAACATTTTTGTCATGTACCGAGCAGTTCGAGATTCATTGTTGGACGAACGAAATCCAAAATTTCCTTATCGACTCAATTTCATCGAATATTTAACCAATTTATTTACTTCGGCTGCGACTGCCGGGGAGACTGGCGCCGAGCCTCCAGTGAGGACCCCAAACAATGCGCCCTGAGATATGCCTGAACAAAAATACTACATCCTGTACGCATTAAAAGAAAACAAACCCACATCCATCAATCCTGAATTTTAAATTTAATTACTTAATCTTTATAACATCCTCCTCCGAGACTGAACCAGTGTTTCATATGTCTTCCAATCTCTGCTCTCTTATTTCTCCGGTCAGTGTATCTCTTTCCGTGACACATAGGCCTGTTTTTAGTACCGAAAAATACCTACGTTACAGTTACTGTTCTCATAGACATGATGGATGTTTACATATAAGGTGTAATGTTTAATATTTACTTTAATATGTTCCACTCATAACTTTGTTATTGTGTATTTGTCCCTGCTGGTTCTTACTATAAACCTAACGGTGGAAAAAGTGCTCTATTTTTACCACTGTGTAAATAGTACTCCTTTGCAAATAGCCATCCTGCATTCAAAATGTAATAGAGGACAAATAAGGTAGAATAATAGTATTGAAATTGAAATGTTTTAAGTCTCAGGAGTAAAACTACTCGTTTTCCAGAATGGCCAATTTCACAGCAACTTTTTTTAAACTGTTGAATTATAAGTCTATTGATTGAAGCATTAATGTGTACTAGAGTTTTGTGTTGCTGATGGTAAAAGATGAGTTTATTTTAACTATTTTATATACTGCCATCTTGGGAATTTTTTTCTGGAATCAATATTAATAATAGGAACCATGTAGAGACACAACTTCCAGTGTAGTCCACATCCTTTATTCACAAGACAGTTAAGAGCACAGATATTAATGTATATTACAGTAAAATAAAGTAAATTGGGACATGTTAATAAGCTATCCTAAGCCTGTGAATGGGTGCCAAGAAAGTATTTAAAGTTATGATCACTAGAATGCCCCCTGTATGCATTTATTAAACAACCATATCAACTATTTTCAAACATCTATTTTATTTATTCGACATAATCATACATGATAATTTGTTTTGGCTTGTATTTTTATGATCAATTAAAGAAACTAGAGTCACTTAATTTATGTCGTGAGAGGAGAGAAGCCCCATGGAGCATCATAAATCTGGCCATGGTTGTGTGGAACATTTTTCATCTCCATTGTTTTCTATTCTGGGCAAATGAAAGCTGCTGCCAACATCACCATGCAGAACTCGACCCTTGAGTCATACTAATACACTATCTTTAACCGTATGGCTTCAATCTATATGTGACTCAATACAATACCGAATGTAAATACATATGAGTTTAAATGTGAGTCTCTCTTGAGAAGTAAAACAAACATTCATTATAAAGTCACACAAAGACTTTACACACAGTCTTTTAAACATGCTGCTGGTGATGCAGGATCTGGAGCTGGATCCGGAGCTGGAGTTGTAGCAACCGCCTACAAGCGACTTCCTGTCTTCACAATAAAAGCCTTAAATGAATTAGAAGTGAAGGAGACACCTGGAAGAGGCATCAGTTACAGTGTAATCAAACCACAAACATGTAATTTATAAAATTATTGAAGCATTCATTTACTGTTGAGCAGGTGTTATATTCCTTAACACTACATTCTTCTAAACTGTCTTGACAATGCCTGGTAAAGTCAAATTATTTGTGATTGAATAAATTTATCTTGTATTTTTGATAGCCCCATTAATTATTGTACATTATGTATAGACAATGTTTGCCTACCAGACAGGGGTTTGTCTTTACTTATTATGTTGTTGATGTTTGTCAAGCAATGTGAAGTTTAATTCAGTTCAGTTTTCTCCCACGCATGTTGTACTAGTTAGTCAAGGGGATACAGGTTGCATAACTCCATTTGAGTGAGATTCAAGCCAACCCAGGTAAGATTAAAGAAAAAAAAAGTTTGCTTTACTTTGTATTTCGCATTTTTTAATACATCCATCTGAGGCCAATGATTCCCTGCTACAAAACATCACAATCTGACAGATATTTGCTGTCTGTCAACTCAGGAGTAATTGGGTGAGGGCAAACAGGATTACAACATCTGCATGGGTACGCACCTGCTATCAGAGATAAGCATCTGAGGGTGGCGAATAACAAGAAAAAATCTGCATATTGATGTAGATTTAAAAAGGTTTTCAAGTACATGGAAGTTGTCTTACACAATAAGCATAGTATGAGAAAAAGAGAGAATGACAAGTTTTCTAGAAGTCAGGAATCACACATAACTATAGATTTTTACAATAAAAATCTTTAGGAAATATATACATTTTAAATTTTTTGTTTCCTGTCTTCATCTTATTTTATGTTTATTCACTCGTGACTCCTCGTTTAACACATTTTCTCCATTCTGATGCCCATTATGTCAGCCCCAAAAATGCCGAGTCCATTTTTAGTTTTAATTTGAAGGTCCTAAACGGAAGTTCTGTGCGTTGCTGTGTGTAGTTTGACCGTGCGTGTGTACGTGTGTGCGTGTGAGGTGAAGGCGCCACGTCGGCAGAACCAGCAGGGAGAAAAGAGAGCTGCGTATCTCTGCCAGCGACCGTGCGTGTGTGTGGAGGAGAAGTCAGAAAGCTGCACATTTATGCGATAAAGGCGTGAAAAAGCGAGAAGAAAAGGGCCGCCAGCAGTCAGGGCAGCCGCAGCTTTCACACACACGCAGACACACACACGCAGAAAGTCATTAATTTTACGGCAGAGTTTTGTTTCAGAGGCTGAAACAGAAGCTGCTCCTGCTTCAAGTTTCTCTGCCAGGTGTGTTTGTGGGAGAAGCACTGGAAACAATGGTGAAGGTAAGAAGCGACCTGCGTCTTTATTCCTGTTAAAATATGTGGAAATATGGTTCATAACCAAACTGCATGTGAGTGATGGGGGTTTTTAACTGCAGTCAAGTTTTGTGACCAGTGTTTTCTCAGCAGCAGACTCCATGAGCGATAATGTGGAACTCAAATACAATAACAAGTAATTTAATTCAGTTTCCTCTTCGGGAGATTTGGTCTTTTCTCTTTTCCTTTCTGAAAAAATGTTAATTTTTTTTGTCTAGTAGTAGTAAAGGAAGGCCTCTCTGCTTCACTGCAAATGTTTGTCAAACTGTGATCCAACTGTGACATGTCCTAATTTTAAACATCTGCAAATTGTTTTTACATCACATTTGACTCTACAGTGCAAATTCTTATCAGATACCTCACAGCTTTAACTCTTAACTTTGTGATCTTCTGTACAAAGTAAAAAAAAAAAAGGGGGGGGGGGGGGTTGATGTTTTTCAAATTGATTCATATTGTAGGCAAATGTACTCCGTGTGTGCAACAAGCATATGAAATATACACTAATTTGAGACATATAACTGTCATTTGATAATCAAATGTTAATCAGTGCCTGCAGTAAAGGGAGGGGGGCATCTCTTAATTTGAAAGGTCACATGTCAATGAGGTTAAGATCACAGTGACCTGTGAAGACATGGAGACCTGCTGGGTAGAAATCCTGCACATGCACAGTGTGTTAAACTTTATCAAACCTCATTTTATTAAACAAAACAGAAAACATGAGCTAAAAGGCTGAATCCAGTTGTTTTATCATCAGTGCCTTAAAAAGATGAAATAAAGGGAGGAACTCAAATAAAATACAGTTAATTAAAATGAAGTAAGTATAAACAAACGTACATACAAATTATGATTAATTTAAAGTTTGTTGTAGTTAGTATAGTATATATTGTATTAGGAAGAGTTGTGATTTAATGTTTATTAGGTCAGATGTTCAGTTGAGGAAATTGGGGCAAATATACTTCATCTGAATGCTTAAAGATTAACATTATTCTGTATTGTATTGTGATCGATCTTTCCTCTCAAATGAAGCGATGCATGTTAAAACTGCCTGCACTCAGTTGGCTGCCTTTTCATGATGTGGTTTTAACACCCTCCACACCCCTTACATGCCCCAAAAACAGATCAGGATGGACATCAGAGGGACATGAAAGAAAAAAAACCTCCATAAAGGCCAAATGTCCACTCTTGTGTAATACGAATTTGCAATTTTGTTTAGTTATATATGTAAAGCTATTGGAATTACTGTTTGTTAAAATATGGTTGTGATTGTATGTACGCCTAAATTGTTCCTTGTTTTTCGAGAAGCATCAAGTTCAAACGTTTCTCCTTAATATCTCAGGAGTATTTTTTAAGCAGACAATTCACATTTGGATATGTGTCGGGCTATAATTAGTTACATGATGTGTGTGTATTTAAGCTTCGATAGCCACAACTTAGGCCCCTTAACCCATTAAACCACCGTCCCCGGACCGTCCATAACGATGACTCTCAAAAGCAACAACATGTTGACTGCGACTGTTGACTGTGGTATGCAGTCATCATATTTTTAAAGTCGGTTTGGTGCTGTGTGCCTCACATACAGGCTTAACGTCTGGTTTAAACTGCGTTGAAAGTACAAGAGTGTCAACATGATGATTGTTGGCTGAAACACATGAAGCTGTTCCCACTCAAGGAGTTGAATCCGGGACACAAGGGTGAAAAACAGGAATCCTAACATTCAGACTGTATGGGACACGTACATTTTAAACCATTTACTTTATGTTGTGACCCATCAATTAAGATTTGGTCACAAAATTTGAGGCACTTTGACCACAGTTTCTGCTTATTTTTTGTTCTGAAATTGCTGCAGTAATGTTGCATACAGCACCGTCTGGATGTCAAGGCCAAATGCTGTTTGCTATATCGCAATGTAAACAAGTGAAAAAAATGACCAGTGTATCCGCTCTGTGATTCAGATCATCTAAAAAATTAAAAGCTCCTGACACAGCAAACCAAAATCAAAAAACAAGAGGCAACAAAGGCCAACGGTTGCATCACTTCTGACCCCATAATTGGACAGATAGGTAGTCCTTATTGAGAATGTCAGACAAATGGTGTAAATGACCCTCGTGTTGCCGGATTTTGGTCTTTGGGTTTTCAGAAAATCAAAGGAAGATGTGGAGTATAAAAATAAGGAGAGGCTGCACTTGGCTGAAGTCATCGATACTGCAGAAGACAGTCTGAAGGGGCTTTTTCGAACCTGAGGAAAGAGCTTGAGTTCAATACAACCACTGATTTCAAAGAACTTCAGCTCTTCTTTGTTTAAATCTACATGATGTTGAACGAACTTGTCGGTCCGGTCATCCAAAGGCAAAACGCACTGGGACTGTGAATCCATAGGGAAACAGCCAATCAGAGTGCCTTTCTCCCACCAGCCATCGATTCAATGCTCTCAATCAGCCAAAAAAGCAACCAGCAAGGACCAGCTAGAACCAACGATGCAAGAAAAGACTATGACTCAACGCCGGCTGGCGGCTTGGTGTGTCAGGGCCTAAAAGGTCCTTCATGGTCAAAGCGTTACCCGTCCACCATGTTTTTGATTTTTAAAATCAGACCACTAGTTTTTCTGTAATCAACGGACAAACAAACTGAAGCAGAAACATAACTTCCCTCATGGAGGTTATGAGCCTTTGGGCTGTATTGTGTTTTTACTCTTTGTTCAAATCTGGAGCATCTCTGGCTAGAGGGGGCCTCTTGTATACTAACGATCAACCCTAACCCTAACACTTAAGAAAAACTTTCAATCAATCAACTGAAAAGAAAGTCTGAAGCAAATAAGAGGGTCCTGAGTTTCAAAACTAACATCCTCTTTGGAGTTTGATTAAGTGTTGCATGTTGGGTAATTACATGTTTGACTGTGAGCCCAGCTGGCGAGACAGAGAGTCTTATGAGTGATTCAACTGAGATAAACAAATTTTTCGAAAGGGTGTAAAAGGGTTTTTTCAGTTTTAACTATCATGTATAAAATCTGAGGTTGACTTGCTGAGCAACTTGAAGGAGAAAAATCAGCACCAACAGTCTCAGTGGATTCCTGGGAGACTTAAGTTGGTGTTCGAGGTTTCCAGTCTGCTGTTGACAACAAAGGCTTTCTTTTATAAACTTGTTGTCTCTAAACTTGAGCCGAGGCAATACTGATGACATCACTGTGATGTCATCCGTCTCATTTTAGAGACTTGCCGAAGCTCCTCTGGAAAACATGATGAAACTGTTGACCATGACCTGTGAGAAACTGGTTGAGTTCCCCTTCACATGATGCTACATGTTGCCTGAATAAGTAAAAATGCAATTTAAAGTTCACAAAACTGTGATTAAGATCATTAACTATCTGTATAAAGACACCGACAAGATTTTAGTAACTTACCATGTTTTTTATGCTTGGTTCTGGGACACAAATTAAGGTATATTTACATATTTTGTTACCAGGAAAAGCAGGGACCCTTTAAAGATAGAAACACACTGTGAAGGTTTGTTTATTCTGAGTCAAGAAAGCCTGGATTTTCTTGTATCTTCCAGAATGTGAACAACGTGAACGTGGAGCCTCAGCCTGGGACCAGCGTGGCCTCAGACGAAGGTGAACCCGCCATCACCCCACCCACAGAGGGTAAGCAGCGAGCTCCCCCGGCTGTGGATAAATGCTGAAACATCTGCAGGGAATATGGTGCAATCTGTGCTCATGTGTTGCTTGCTGCTATTTCAGAAACTGTTGGTTTGTCAAGGGAGTATGTGTGTTTGTGTAAGAGCGGCTGCAGTTCCAAGCTGCTATTTGTGTCCTGACACTGTGACACTTTGCACCAGTTTGGTCCCCCGGTGCTCCCAGTAAACACGACTATTATTGTTGTTGGATGAAGCAAAATTCTCTTTTCAGCTTATCAGCCCTGATGACAATTAATCCAGACGGTCAAACTTTTCATCAGATTATTAAGAAAGTCCAGATTTACAGATTAAGTCCTGACTACATAACTGCACCAGTGGCATCACAGATGTCAAAATTTCATCTCCCTTTAAGGCCGAATCAGAACAAATCAGACAATGTGGGGATCATTGCAGGTTTGTGCAGCAGTGTGAGTGTCTTTCCATGTCTGCTAAATACAAGTTAACATGTTCACTCATGAAGTGTTGTTCAGCTCAACTCGTCCTGATCGACCGATCAGCTGATAGGAAACAACAGCGTGACCTCTGCTTGTGTTTCTCTAAGTTTTCCAAAACTTTCCACTTTTTTCCTGCCTTCCCTGCAGCCTGCACTGCCATAGACTATCAGCAATGAAATGAACAGCAGAACTTGCATTTTTGCAATAACATCTGATTTTGACATGAATAAGGAATTTGGATGGGAAGGTCAGATTACCACTTTAGTTCAGATTGAAATACCTCATCGTGCAATAGATGCCATGAAGGTGGGTTCCAGCATGCTAATGGGATCTTCTTTAATGCGTCACCAGCAGGTTAAACTTTTGACTTTTCCATTAAAATATTAAAATGAATCGACAGATAATGTAATAATTCAGTATTAACTGTACTGTGTTGAGTGGCTTTTAATACACTGCCATCTGTTAAGAGACTCAACTTGTCCAATTTGTTTTGGTTCATGACAAAAAACCTGCAAAGCAAATCATATTCTGTCAGTTCAAGCTAAATACTAAATGTTAGCATGCTAACACGGTTATAACATACAGTGTGCAGGTTAAACATTGTGCTTATTATACACATGTATGTTAGCATGCCGGTGTTAGCATTTAACCCAAAGCACAACTGTGCATAAGCAGTCATGCAGAGCCCTAAGTGTGGCTGTGGGGTTCCTTCATTATTACGAACACACACACACACTGCAGTCCTGCTGACAAAAATACTATGTAAAGTGACAAAATAGTCTCCAACAAATGCAATATTTCCTTTTGTTTAAGAACATTTTGCTAAAGACGTCCAATAAACAAACTACAGTAACCAGCTGTTGGTGGAAATTCATGTTTCTTAAAGCTGATTTTTAAAGCGCCACATCTTCATCAGGAACTAATGGACTTTGGGCTGACAGGCCCAGGCAGACCAGAGAAGTCAGAAAGTATCAAGAGACTGGCTAAAATATTGCTTAACTGGGTCTAATCATGAGATTTGTTGACATTTAGAAAAGCATAGAATAAAGTCTTAACCTGTAAGTTTGTTCAGTGAGTATACACGGACAAAACAGCGTTTTTTCATTGATTTTATCTGCTTGCCAGTGCAGCTCTTTTTGACAGAAGAGCTGCAGGAATATGTTGATCTGTCATTGATTCAGAAGGTTTCATGTGTGTTTGATTGCAGATTCTGGTAAGGATCATGCGGCGCCCCCTCCTGGCATGATGTGGAGGGTGACCGGAGGCCTCTTCAATGTCACCAAGGGGGTCGTGGGCGCAGCGTATGGCGGGGTGGCCTGGGTGGGTGGCAAGGGCCTAGAGTTAACAAAGACGGCCGTCACCACGGTGCCCTCGGTGGGGGTGGGGCTTGTGAAGGGCGGGGTGTCTGCTGTGGCCGGCGGCGTCTCCACTGTGGGCTCCACAGTAGCCAACAAAGTCCCGTTCACAGCGAAGAGGAAAGACAAGGCCGAGTGAAGAGGAGGAGGAGGAGGATGGTGAAGAAGAAGAAGAAGATGATGATGATGATGATTGATGAAGATGATGTTGTTGATGATGATGGACTTGCCCCACCCTGAGCCAACAGAGAGAAGCTTCCCGCTGATCTCTAACTGCCAATCAAACTCCACAGTGCCTTCTGACGCCTCTCTCAGTCTTGAACATGGTTGTCTCGTCACCATAGAGAGATCCAGACTTTGACGCAAAATATTGCATCCAGCACCGAAAAATTCAGAAGCACAATAAGTACCATAATAACCCTGAATTAGGAGATACTTTGAGTCTCTGAAGCACTTCATACAAAGGTCTGACTCGGGGTGGGATTTGTGCGTCTGGAAGTGAATATCTGAACCCAAGGCTAATTACATGGACTTGGATCCACTTCAGCATGTGGTGGAAAACTTCATGAATACTTTTATGTGTTTACAGTGCAGACTGATGCTGTTCCAGTCCTCTTTCTTCTCATCACTTAATCCAAACTACACATATTTTGTGAAATGTTTCTGAGTTAAGATGCTGATTTTTTTTTTTTGTTTTTTTTTTCTTCTGCAAGGTTGAAGTACAATCGAAAACTGTGTGACAGAAATAGTGTAAGTTGAGAAAAATGAAATGTTTAAAGGCAAAGGGTCCTCAACATTTTTTACAGTCTGCAGTCTTCACTGTGTCTGACCTTGTTGAATCCATTGGAAGAGCCTGGGACTGTTTTTTACCCAGCAGCCTTGGATCTGCGTCACTCCTCTGACATGAACGTCTGAAGACTGTAGACTCAACAGCAAGTACAGCAACTCTAGGCTCAGGCCTTTTCCACAGCTATATTTTTGTTGAACTGTTTTGTTTTCAGTGTGTGTGAAATGTTAAAATGCTGCGTTGGACAAGTCAACTTTTTTGAGAATTTAAGGAAAAAAAAACATTAAGCAGCATTTTACTGATTGCTTGTCATTGAGAGGAAAAGTGCTCAATGTTGTCTGAACTGGTCACTCAGTAAAGGTTGAACTGTACCTTTAATCAGAAGCTGAACACTGTACTGACGTACAGGCAACATTTGTTAACATTTGTATTCAATATCAGCATTTCAATGCAACATTTGGAGTGAGAGGGAGCTTGCTGATGGGACTTAACTATTTGAATGTCTTGTATGTGTCTTTTGAATATATCAATAAAGTAGTTTGGAAGGTAAAAAGTGACTTGTGGAGGGGTTTTTTTAAATAAACAAAACTTTCTTTGCATTGTATTTCTCATTTCACATTTTTCACAAAAGTCTGTCATAAAATATAAAGAAACAACAAACTCACTTATTAGAAACAGCTCAACAAACTAGTTATATCCTCGTTTGGGTGGATGGATACTCGATTTTAATTGGCTGCAGTGAATTTGTGTTTAATGACCTAACTATCTGCATGTAAGTAGTTCCAGTCAAACTGTTCACCGTTCTATATTAATGCGCAAACTCGTCCAGTTACTCCAACGTTAGATTTTTAAAAAAAGTAGAGTAACGTTACCTCATTTATAACGTATTGTCTTGTACTTCATTCTCTTAAAACCAAAGGATGGCGACTGTAACACTATCTGTAAAAAGTACACTGCTAATCAAACTTTTTGATATATTACCAAAGCGATCATCCCACATCTCATTCGCTATCCCAGTCGTCTTTCCAGGCTGCGGCAGACATCCGTCTATCATCTGCTCATGATAATCCTGACAGCAATATGGATGCCATAACATGACTGGATATAGCTTACTTTTCTTGTTCCAAACCAAAACATACTGTCAGATTATTTATTGTTTTTTACATTGTGTCTAATAAAACTGACTTTGATTCGTGCTAGCATAACATTAGCTTTGACGCCCATAAAAAGAGCGGACTAGATTTATCTCCTGTTGCTAAGTGATATCTAAGGTTCGTCCTATTTACTGGAGCAGTGAACATAATTTCCATTGCAGTGTATTTTAGTTGGATCATGCGCATGGATGCAATATAAAATATAATAACTAGTTCTTGTAATACATCCATGATCATCCAACTTTAAGAACAGGGCTCCACCTCCGAGTTTGTATCCACAAGTTGGATGGTAATAATTGTTCCAGATTTTAGTAAAAAAAAAAAAAACCTTAGATGTTACCAGATAAACCGAGTTAAAGATTGAGGAAAACGTCATATTTTGACTTTTAAACCCATAGAAATGAATCGTGTTACTTAAGCTTTATGACAAGTGACCATAGTATAAGTGGATAAAACTTAAATGCCTCATACTAGAAGCATGCAAATATATCGCTCACACAATAATTTTTGCATGCCTAAACAAAAAGAAGTTTGCTTGCATGTAATTTCTATCCAAAATATAATTTATGTTTTTGCAAAATATATTTTTTTGTCTCCGCATCTTTTTTTTTGTT
>JAUZTA010000015.1:3369716-3380699 GCA_034780835.1 Ctenochaetus striatus | reverse complement strand
CTCCTTATGTGTGTGATACAGCCCGATTTTAGAATCTTATAAGATTTTTAAAATCCTGTAGTGTGAGCCAGGCTTAAGTCACATGAAAGCGATAAAAATTCAGCTCAAAACTGACTTTTAACCAACGCGTAGAACTATCTTTGCTTGACAGTGACAGTTGCTCTTTCAGCAAAATCATTGGTTGCTCAGTAGAAATGAGAAGCAGCACTCGTTTACTCCTCTTAAATCAAGATCTCTGTGTTTTAAAGCTTGCTAAAACCTGCAACTATTACCTTTGTAAACTGCACGTAGACTGACAGCCATAGCAACAGTAACTAAGGGTAGGTGGAGCTTCTTGAACAGTCCAATGGGGACAAGTTTGAATAGATTTTGAATGGGAATTAAATTCTTAGTTCTAATTAGTTGTGCTGTGTTTGCAGAACTGTGGGTCGCCCCCTCCTCTACGGGGTCCTGGCCCCCTGACTGTGTTCATCCCCACCAACGAGGCTGTGGACCGAGCCAGAGACGGCAGCATCTTATACATGCTGAGCGACGTAAGTGCTATCAGTGCTTATGTCTTATTTACTAAATGTATTTGTTGTTAGTGCTGAAAATGTACAGGTAACTTTATAGAGTACATATGCTGACTATAGTTTTTTACTTTTTTCAATAGTTTCTATAGATTTATAGAACTAATATGCATCATAAAAATACAAAAACAGCAACTTGTTGCCCTGAATCTCACCTTTCTGTTCCTGTCTGTGGCTCTAAGTCCCCAAACCAATGCTTCCAAATGGAGATGTAAATCCTAAAGATGGATCACAAATATATTGTTAAAATTTGAAAAAAGGCTAATAAATTTCTCAACAAAATGTTGTTAGCCAGCCCAGGTTATAATTATTTCTAAATAATGTTCACTTTTTTTTCCCAAGGCCAAATATAAACTTCAGGAACTTCTCAGACACCATGTTTTCTCCCAGGCTGTGGTAAGAAAACTTCCATGCCACAATTCCGCCATCAGTCCATTCATCCATCATTACTCTCTCCCTACTTCTTTCTTTTCTCTTTTGGCCTTTTTTTGGTCTGCTGTACAGAGATGATGAAAGAAATTCCTTTCTGGCACTTGTAAAGCGTCATATTTTCTCTTTCCCATTCCTGCTCTTAGGAGCATGAATTCCATGGATTGAATGACCTTAAGACCTTCACTCTCACACCGTCCTCGGGACAAATTTTAGTCAGAAAACAAAGCAAAGCAAACTGTTAAGTTAATGATTATTTTTTCTGTCTGTAGCTCACAGTCGATGAGTTGGCTGCTCTTCCTCATATTCAAACGATGGCCAATCAGTTTGTCACCGTCTCGGTGTCTGGTAATGTAAGTGTTTTTGAGGGGTTCTTCAGTGTTTCTCATTGTTTGAATCCATTCCTATCACTAGCAGCTTACATTGACACAATATGCCTGCCACTTCCCTCTCCAGGGTGAGATCCTATTGGGTGAGAAAGGCATCCATCTTGCGAGCACGAACATTATGGCGTCCAATGGGGTCATCCATATGATTGATGGGCTTCTGTATCCCCCCTCCATTCTCCCCATCCTGCCTCATCGCTGTGATGTCATTGAGAGCAAGATCACCATGGTAAGCAGAGAGAGGCAGAGTCCTGCAGTGAAACTTAAAAATAGCTTTCAGCCTGCTTTGCTAGGTTCTTGGTCCCTCCCTTTCAGGTTTATAGGCAAGATGTCAGTTTCTGAGGGTGAGAAGTCTACAGTGTTGCTCACTCAACTTTTTGACCTATTTAAGTACAATATGCTGGTACTCATAGTACTCAGTACATAGTACTGGTACTCATTGCATTTTGCTTGACAGTGTGGATACACTTAAAATAGCAAGTGGGATTATGAAAGTACGTAAATTGAGTCATAGCATAACTATTCATTTGTTTTCTGTGTGTGTGCGTTTTCAGGGTCCATGTGTTCACTGCAGTTACCTCTATGAGACTGAGTGTCCAGATGGCAGCATTGAAATGGTAAAACAGACCATTATTATTGCAACTTTCCTACTCTGTTCTTTTTCATTAAGAGCCTCTGAGGATGGAAAAGCAGCTGCTAAAATCTGTGCAATAGGATTGATAAATAATCAATAACTGTAAAGTGAAACATAACAAGAGCTCTCTGTGAAGTTGTGCTCATGAACACAGTTAGACTTCTGATCTCAGCTCTTCAAAATAAAATTCCTAATTGGTAGAAATGTTACACTGATGGTTTCAGCGGTTTCAACTGACTGAAAGTACAGGTTATATTTGGCATTTAACACCTGTCCTCACAAAACAATCATCAAACATTGAGAGCTGCTTTAGTGCTGTGTCTTAATTTGCTTGACATAGTAATTGAAAAGTTTATTATGATGCCTAAAGTCTTTTTTCAAAGAGTCCCATGCTTTTGTATCTATTCACTGTGGAAATTTATCGACACATTTTCCACCACAATATCTTTTTTTCTACCCAATGAACCCTGGTGGGAAGTCAAGGAAAAAAAATCTGTGTGTTTGTTTGCAGGACCGTCATCAGATTGGCTGTGAATATGTCACGTCTCCTCTCAGACCAACACTCAGCACAGGCTGTGCAAAGTTCTGCAATGTAACCAAAAAGGTGAGAGCAGGCCCAGTAATTACTGCATTTGAACTTTATTTTTAACTTAATTCATTTACTTTTCATCTGTCTTCATCTCATTGACATCACTATGTTTACTGTGTGAGAACAAGTTGGACTGTTCTTTTTTCACAGCTTTTAAATTTTCTGAACTCTGTCAGAGGCAACAAGATCACTGGTTTCAACATAAGCTAAAACACATGATGAAGTATGTGGAAACTGGACATCTTTGTTTTGTACTCTCCTCTTGTTTCTCAGCTTTTGGATTAAGATCCAGGCAAACATGGCTCAAAAATTTTGTCATCAAAGTGATATCAGTTTCATAAAAAAGAATAATGCAAGAAAATTATCTTTAGTGAGCGTCCATCAATCCCTGATCCCTCCAGGGTCCGTTGTAGATTAGAAGATAATTATCACCCACCTCTGTAGTTCCACTCAGCTCTGTAAAGCTTAACATGTTTTTCAGATAATATTTTTGGCCACAGCTCATAAAATTAATGTTTTGCCTCAATCTTATCAATCTTATGGCACCATTTTCAGCCTTATAAGGCCGCATCTTTTGTGACACCCCAAAACTCACTGAACACTGCCGGCCCAGTTGTTATTTAGCTATTTGCAGGTGAAGCATTTAGCCGTTGAAGATTCAAAGGAGTTGTTTGAGACCAAAAGTAAAGCTAGATGTAGAGTAAATATTGATCTTAACTAGGTGACCAGAAAAAATATTCCCAATGAGTGTTAATTTTAGTTTTATCTGCTGAATTTTTAACTAAATAATTCCTGTCTTATTATGTTAATGCCTGTGCATGTGTGTTTAACAGACAGCTGAGTGTTGTAAAGGTTTCTACGGTCCTGACTGTAAACCTTGTATTGGAGGATTCCAGCATGCCTGCTATGACAAAGGAACGGTGAGCGACAAACAAACAAACAAACAAACAAACAAACAAACAACTCTGTTGCTGAAGCCTTGTTTCTCAAACAATGTGTTTCATTTATTTATTCATTTACCGCATGCAGTGCTTTGATGGTATCCATGGCAACGGCTCATGCAGCTGTCAGTCAGGCTTCAAGGGTGTCGCCTGCCACATCTGCTCAGATCCATCCAAGCATGGAGACAAGTGTGACGAAGGTAATAGCTCCTCCTCGTTGACAGTTGGAGAGCAATTTAAGACCCATTTAAACTTGAAGACGTCTGTTTATATTGGTGCTTTGTCAAACCAGATTAATGCTGCATCTGTTTACATTTTTAAAATGCAAAGTGGCATTGTGAGATTGCTAGCAGAGGGCAGTATACATGACGGGGGCGCTATTTAAGAATATTTTAGGACACAAGACAATGGATAATGACTGACATTAATTATAGTGCACACTATAGTAAACCATGCCTACAACTTTGTGCCAATGACCGTCTCAGAAAGGCAGATTCAGACAAGCAAAGAGAGATGCAGTGAACACATTACCGTTCTGATACGTTCACATTCCACTGACCATATGTGATTCGGTCCTTTTCTTCTTTGTCTTGAGAAGCTGTTTCTGCTTCAAACATGTTATCATCATCTACATTACGTAGCTAGCAAAACATGCAGATTTGAAGGTGAGGAAGTTGTGGAGAGGAATGGTCTCTGACTGCGGGTGTGACCATATCATAAAACTTATGAATATTTACAGAACAGTGCATACTTAAAGAGGCTAACGGTGCAGTGTGACATCTAAGCAATTTTAAGACATGAACTAATTTATATCTTAGAGAAAATGTCTAAATATATAATGTTGACTATCACAGAGAATGTTTTAGGTTTAAATTAATTGCAGGAGAGGATCTGTGACTCCTATCACCCCCTTAATTTTTTTACGTTTAACTTGTTAATAATGATGCCTGTGTTTAATTTTGTGCAGTGAGTGAAAGCTCACCAGAAATGTCACTGCCCTTCACTGTTTATTTTTTTATTCCTGTGATATTCTACAGATTAAGATAATGAAACCATAGTGAAATATGTAATTAAGTTTTTATTATGTCCATGTGGCTATTAACAGAACTCTTTCATTGTATTTTTACCTGAAATTATAATGATGTGTCTCATGTGTGTGTCTGTGCAACTTCAGAGTGTCGCTGTGTCCACGGTACGTGTGATAACCGTCCAGGCAGCAACGGTGTGTGTTTAAGAGGATCCTGTAAAGAGGGGTTCTCCGGAGAAAACTGTGACAGGACAGCCATACCCTGCAACTCTGACGGACTGTGGGAACACTGTCATATCAACGCATACTGCACACACGCAGGATTGAATACTGTGTAAGATACTACTACTGCCATTAGAGTTACTACGACTACCATTGTTCACATTTTTTTTTAAATTATTTGATAGAAATGCTCATTTTTTTCATCTGATATAGATAACCTGTAATCATTTTTCAATGGCTAATAAGATAACAGATAATCTGATGTTGTCTGTATTTAGATTAAGATTATTACTCGTAGTTTGTGCCCACTTGAACGCAAGACAACCTAAAATGATTCAAGAAAAGATGGATGATTTCATATTGAATAACATCTGACTGAACCAAATCTAAATGACATCATGTGCTGTCCTCCCTCTTTCATTTTTTTTGTCCTAGCTGTTTGGCAGCTTCCTGTGTAAAAGTCTGTAAGATTGGTTCATAAATCTGTTCTATTTAGCCATCGTAAGGACTTGGCTCTTTGGATGTCAATGCTTGATGGTCCATTGATCCAGACTGAAAACTGTGTGACGTCAAGCTGATCTTGTGAGGGCCAACACAATCCTGAACCAATATGTTAGCCCATCATACATCTTTACTTGAAGTCCAACTAAATCATCCTTTACCTTGACCCGAAAGAGCATCATAATTATCAGCAAGGTTTCACAGGTGATCAGCACCAGTCTCAACCTACATCAAATACCTGTCTATGTGTGTTGCACCAGGTGTATATGTAAGGATGGATATGATGGTGATGGTCTTTCCTGTTCTCACATCAACCCCTGCCTGAAAAGCAACCGAGGAGGCTGTGACGCCAATGTAAGACGTGTGTGTGTGTGTGTGTGTGTGTGTGTGGTAAAACTAATTTTAAATATTATTTCCAAATTGACTTAGAGATAAAATACAAAAAATGCTGATTGATCCCATTTAAATTTTTGATATCTTCTTTTTATTCTTCTTAGTAAGATACTCAACTTTTATTTAATCCATCGAATTTTTGACTCTTGACACGCTTTTATTTTTCTTTTCTTTTATGAGAAAATTCTTTTAAACTGTAATAATATTGGCTCTTTTCTATTTTGATAAATTTTCATGCAATTTTAATGGTAATTAAATGGTTTTCTGTTTCTATGAAAAGCACTTTGGATTTTCTTGTGCCTTAGTGATGCTGGATAAATAACCTTACCATGTGTTTCCTTCCAAGAAGCCTTATCATCAACACAGTATTACATTAAATTGTAACATAATTAACTCCTACAATGACAGCTGAGTGAGTTTACACTTGTAAAATGACCGCCCACTACATACATGTTGATGTGTCCTGGATCTGCCTTTCAGTATTGTATATGGATTCATTAGTGGATATCAAACATAATTTAGTAGTTAACTGCCAGTTTCTGTGGTGTAAAGCTGTCGGGCTGTTTTTAAAACACTCTCTCTCTCCTTCCCTTCCCCATCATCCTCTCTCTCTACAGGCAGAGTGTTTGTATGTAGGTCCAGGTAATGCGTCATGTACATGCGTGGAAGGTTGGACAGGTAATGGCAAAGTGTGTGTGGAGATAAATAACTGTAATCTGGAAAGTCGAGGAAACTGCAGCCTCAACGCTGACTGTAACCATATTGGACCTGGACAGGTTAGTTGCCAAAAATTAATGATGCATAATAAACTGTAATTAACTAAACAGCTATTAGCGCTTGTTAATATCTTTTTCATGATGGTTTTCCTGCCCAGTTCCTTCTGTCCATCAGTCAGTGTCTTTCTAAAAAACTGAAACTGACAGGGTTTTCTAAAGAATTTTTTGATGTTTTCTCTCCTCTAGTCTCTTTTTCTTCACTGTATTTTTACAAATGTAACAATCCACATTGACTGATGAGAGTGAGATGTGTGTGAATACGCTACCTCTGCTGCAAGTCTTTTCTCTTGTGGTCTGTATAATATAAAGTAGTTCATCATCTGTTGCCTGATTGTTCATTTTGTGAAAGAGTTAAGAACTCTTTGTTTATCTGTCTGTGTCTGCAGAGCGAGTGTGTATGTAGAACAGGCTACATGGGCAACGGTAATGTGTGTGACCTAATTAACCCTTGTAAGAAAAGCAATGGGGGCTGCCATAACCTGGTAAACACACACACACACACACACACAAATACACACAAAGTAGGGATGTCATGATGTCAGATTTTATTTTACTATATTTTTTTTTTCAGTACGGTGACCTGGTGGCCTGAAGAAATCCTAATAATGTTATCTTTATAGAGAAATGTAACAGAAACTTTATGTTTTGTGTGTCTGGACTCTGCTTTTGCAAATTAATGATAATGAAAATATAAGATTAAGGAAGTGAACAAGGTCTTTAACCATAAATCTACAAAAATATACAAGAAGAGCAATTACACTTAATACATTTTTCCTTTTTTTTGTGGGTGGCAGCCAATGTAAAGGTGCATTACTGCCACCTGCTGCTACAAAGCAAGAGCGAAAAGAAACTAAAGTGATTTAAGAGGCAAAGTTTTATTTTTGTAATATTATTTCATATGTATTACACCCAAAAGACAAAACTAGAACAATGTCCTGATCTGTTTCTGCTTCTGTGTGACGCAGTTGTTGGTCACACTTTGGCAGAAAATAATTCTCAATGATAATAATCCTCAACTCTTGCCATGAATGTCTTTGGGGAATGAACATCTAAACATGTTTCTGTTGTATGTTTCCACACTTTAACAGATTGTGTACAATATGTTTATTTTTACTGTTGTTTTTGTTATTGTTTGTGATTGTTGTGATCACAGTAGGTTGCATGTATATTTCCAATGATCCCTGTCTGCTGTACTTTCCGACAGGCTAATTGTGAGCTGCAGGAGGGTGGAACTCACACCTGTACCTGTCCAGACGGCTACGCTGGAGATGGAACCATCTGCTACGGATCATTACTGGATGTAAGTACTTAGACAAGTATAAAATACGGATGTCCTGATCGCATTTTTTGGTCACTATAAATCCTTTAACGTCAAGTAGCTGCAGAGTCTGATCAAATATTTATATTTACTGTAATGTCTATTCAATATGTATCTTGTCAGATTGAATTAACAGCTGCAGTCGGTTGACTTGGAACTGTGATCATTGCAAGCTAGTCATGATGATTTGTTTGAACCAGGAAAACTGTCAGTCCACACAGATGCACAGCGGTGTAAATTAGGCCTCTACTCTTTGATGATCCATGACTAAGAACAGTCAACAGCTTGAAAGCACACTGACCTTAAAATAACCATGCTTAGTTTTGACCTTTTATTAAGTTAGTCACAGAATTAACATCAATTACAACAGCTGACAATGACCTGCTTGTTGCAATGTTTGTCATTTTGAGCGATGGTCTGTGTGATAGTCTTGTAAATTTGTCTTTTTCCAAAATGTAAAAGCACAACGTATTAAAAACGTATTACCTGTATATTTGAGGACAAGGCATGAATCCCATAATAACTGTTTGTATGTGTTTCTGTTTGCAGGAGCTGGAAATGAACATGAAGATGTACAGTTTTAACCGGCTGGTTCAGGTGTGTGAGAACCAGACTCTCAGCACTACACATACTCACTTGGAAAAACTAATTTTTATGTTTTTGTGTTTACAGTCTAACTGCCACACTACCTTTAAACAAAGCAACACTGAATCCAAACTTGTTTTTCTTGAGAAATGTAATACAAATAAGTGGTCAAATCTAAATTTAGTAAATAAAAACAGTCTTTAAAACCTTTAATTTTTCCTTTTAGAGTGAGAGTAGCTGCTTTAGTAGTGTGGCTTGTTCAATACATAACAAATAGTTCAACAGTGAAGTTAATATAACTGGTATTTTTGTATGTGTTTTCAGAAATATGGTCACTCCTCTGAGGACCTGAGTGGGAACCTCACAGTGTTGGTTCCATCCAGAGAAGCTTTGAGGAACATGAGTGAAGCTGAGAACTCGTTCTGGTTTACACGACACCATTTACCTCACTTCCTGAGGTCAGTCACTGCTACACACATGCCAACACACACGCTGACAAATGCACACTCACACTTTTTTGTCAGGATCTAGAATCGTCATCAGGTCTGTTAACACATCCGGGACACATCAAATCGTACTTAGCACACGGAAGAAAAGCTGTCAGTTTTCTTATGTGACCAGCTCACAAAAAGAATTCCCAAAATGTGTGATTACTCTGTAAAGTGAAGATATAGAGAGCTTGTACGTGTGATAATGAGTGTTTTTGGAGGTTTTCTCTTGGCCAATATGAGTTGATGAGCCATTTAATCTGAAAAAAAAATCCACTAAGCACAAGGACAGAGTGTCCTGCCATGGTATGTGTGATGAGGGGTTGTTGTCATTGACATACACTTTCAGATAAACACATATCAAGCAGCTTTATTTTGTGAGCGACGTCCAGACAACAGCTCCGTGGTGAGCCAAACTTTCACCATTCTTCCTCAACCCTTTAATCATGTGAGCAGCAACCCAAGTTCTAAGTATGTTTTTGTTGTCCGTTAAAATGTGGTTGTTCCGCCGGGCTAATGTGATTTCTAGCTTTTTTTACACTTCATGCTTTCAAAGTAAATCTCTAAGTAAAGTTGGAAAACTTGAGAGGAGCATAAATGGCCATTTTTCAGTTAACAAGCAAGCTGTGGATAGCAGTTGAGTGTGTGGATTGTGTTAAAAAAATTTTTTTTTACTGAGTTTTCACCAGCATTTATGATTGGAACATTTCAGAGCTAAATCAGTTCATTGCAGTTAAATTGTTGTGATCACTGGATTTCTTTCATGAGTGCAGTTAAAATCTGAGTTTGTTGTGCTTGATTTGAATTGTGAAATGTTAATATGTGAATTTAGAACAGATATTAATAAAACAGCACTGTGACTAGCTTGGCGTTGCTGACTATTGCTTACACGTTCCTGGTTAGCCTGATATGTCCTCTTCTCTACTGTCCAAAAACTATTAAAAAACAGATCATTGAGCCACAGTGTTGCACTTGGTGACGTGTTGCTTTATTGACATGATCACACACTTTTTGACTCGGTCCCTCATGCACCATCGTGTTGCTGGAAATCCTCATTAAAGCACCAAATGTGGAAAATTAACAAATCCACTTTTTCCTCTCATTTGAGTACCACTTGCTAAAAAATACAGTACCTAGCTGATCTCTGTTTTAGGAAATTACTCAGCCCCTTAAAAAATATATTTGTCAGCTCTTTTGACAGTTTGACGTCAAAGATTTACTTTGCACATAGTTGGATTTTGTCTTTTTAAGAGTTTTGTTGACAATGAGATCATTAAAGGACACCGTCAGCTTTGTCTTTTGACCTGCTCCGGAAGTCTGCAGTTTCTCTCAAGTTAATAATCATGCTTGAACTTGAATTAACTGGAGGCTGAGTAGCTGCTGCTGACTGAACATTTTGACCCATTTGTCATGGTGTAAATTGGACATGACGAACCCAGATCCTTCAGGGTTGAAGCCAGATCCACTAGAATGTCTAGAAGCATATTGAAAGTTTGTGTTGATGACCATTTCCTTTTGATCTTCTTGGTCGCAGGGCCCACTTCCTGCCAGGGATCTACTCTGTAGAAGATCTTGACAAAATGGTGGGTAGCAGCCTCCCCACTCTGAACCCCCCAACCTTCTGGAAGATCACCAACAGCAGTGGGGTAAGAGACTGACTACAAAATTGAGTGGATTTACAAAGACTTTAGTTAGCCTTTACTTATGTTTTACCTTTATGTGTTCAGCTGTTCTTGTCTTAAAGTTTGTCTTTACTTTGTAAATACATGAACAGCAACAAGATTACCAGAGTCCTCCTGTATGTGAACATACTTGACAAATAAGGTTGAACATGATTTTTATTTAGAGTTCCGTTTTTTTGTGTAAAAATTCTTCACATTTGAAGCACAGGTGCAAAAATCACAAGTGTGTTAAGGATGTTGTGACACTGTTCTGTCAGTCAACCTGCTCCGTATTAGATAAACGGTTGTGATTGGCCCAACATGAACCAGGATGAGTGGAAATCTGTCTGAACGGTTGGGGAGCTTGACCGATCGGCCAGAAAGAATAAACTATAAACTCTCCAGATCCTTCTGGTTCCCAGTAGAGATTGTTTGGTGCTGTCAAAATAAAAATAATCTGTGTC
>JAUZTA010000015.1:3333483-3346619 GCA_034780835.1 Ctenochaetus striatus | reverse complement strand
AAGTTGCAGTTGTCATGGTCATACTGTGTGGGTGACACAAACACACTGTAATGACCGAAGAAATAGAGGAGGTGAAATGTCAGAATGAATGACAGTGTCGCCCGTCATCACAGTGACAAAGCACAGGCATACTGTATAACTGTGTACAGGCCTTGCAGGGTTTGACTGATGACTGACAACATTCATATTTACAGTGACCTGTATTAACCTGTGGAGACAAAGTCTTCCACTACTGGCCGCTATAACACAGTGAAACAAACTGTGTTAGTGCCATCAAGTGTAGCTTAGAAGTCATTACCAAAATTTAAGCAGAAACTAATGGTGCTTGTCCATCACATAATTGGGTATTTTGAACCTGATAATAGATTAAGTAGGAATTATATCAACAACTGGGTCTAATCTTTCTCCTCTCATTTTCTCTTCAGGATATCGGTAAAATAATGCTTAAAAAAGAAGCTATCAGCTAAAATTGTGCATAAAGCTTCAACATGTTTGTTTACAAACCTAAAATATGATGCTTTTACTGGCTGTATATGCTCCATCTAAGTAAAAAAAAATGGTAGTGTGGGACATGGCAAGTATTAAGAACATGCCGGGTAAGCTTGTTGTGCACTGTGAATGGATTAAAAGTTGTGGACATTTACATGACTTCTGTAACACAGCTTCATTTTGCTGGGATATGTAGTTAATTATCAAATGTTGTAAATAAAAGACTGTGACATTTTCCGCGCCGACAATATGCAACCTTTCTTTTGCGAAATGACGTTAAAATGTTATTATTATAGATAAGAAATTACACATTCCTGAGTAAAAACAAACCCACATCACACTGGACCATAAAAACACGCCATTGCCTAATAGAGCTGTCTCTGGTCTCTGGCGGTGGTTGTGATTTATGGCTCCACCATGTGGCAGAGAGCTGCATGTAACCCTTCTGTGAAGATAGTAAACAAAAAGAAGATGTCTCACTCTAACAGCGTTTCTGTGTTCTTCTTCTTCTTCTGCTGTCTAAATACCGCCGCTGTATATTTTGGATTAATGCAAAATTGAACTTCGTAATTTATAGCGTGCGCATGCCAAAACATTATGAAAATAGTTTCTCCCTTTAAATATATTAAGTTTTCTCTGTATTATTTCTATTTTATTATTCAGTTATTTAAATGATAGAAATGTAAAATGTAAAACGATGCTTACATTTTAAGTGCAAAACATTATAAAAAGTTGTTTTTCTTAAGAAACATTACAATAGCCACACTAAGCATTTTCTCTCTGAACCTCTTGTGGCCCTGTGACCTCAGAATTTGAATAAAACAAAATTGAAATACACACTTCCTCTCAATAACCTTACGAACAATAGAAATGTCACAAATACTTTAGATTCATTAATATACAACAGTTTTATACCAACAACATCATATTATCATAATCTATGTATCCAATTTACCCTAACCCTGAAAATGTAAGGGGACATCAAACAATAATGTGCGTCAAAGCTGAAACTTTTAGAAGCATATAACATGATGTGATATACTTTCTCATGGAATCGTTTTTAAAAAAATAGGTCTGATAACTTTAAGTGTAAGTGTAAATTGTACTTCAGTTTTTTTTAAAAAAGGGAACTTAAGTGTTTTCATAATTTCCTCTATAGTTTTTTATTGTTTAAAGCCAGTGTCATACTTTAAATCCAAAATATCTTTATACAATAACAATAATACAAGACTACGATGTAAACCAAAGTAATCAGTATGTACTATTGGAAATGGTACATGAATGAATGGAGTAAGGAATAATTTTGTCATACTTCATTATTTGCACATTCGACACACAACTTTTATTTGTTTGTTTATTTGTTAATCTATGTATTTTTTATATTTTATTTTTTACTTTTTTATTTTCATTTATATTTCATAACTTTGTATTTCTCTTTATGCACTGAAATACCCAGGCAAATTCCTTGGATATTAAAACAGACATTGCAATAGACCTGATCCAGATTGCTGAGTGACGTACCATCACAGCATAAACGATCTTCGAAGGCAGTGCGACGAGGGGACGTCGCTTTTACGATCTTAGCCGAATTCTCCCGAAGTGTGCCGCCGCCGGTGAAGCAGCTCGATCCTACAAACAGGCTTCTCCCAATGCAGTTTTCCACCCGCTCTTTGTCCGCGGCCGCCCGACTGACGACGCGTTTCCCTTTAAGATGATGTCGGACACACACAAGCCTTATTTAATTATTTTGTGTCATATCTGCGAGCATAAACTTGGACTGAACAATAACGTTAAAACCCAGCGACGGTAAGGAGAGGAGACTAGCATCCCCGGCGGGCATCACCTCATCTCAAAGTGGCGGAGGGTTAGCCGTGCTCCGGTCTAACAGGAGTCCAGTGTCCTTGCCTGTGTCAGAGGCAACACTGGTGTTTACAAGGGGCTCCAACACTTCTCCGGGACAGACATGTCTTTTCACCTAACAGACAAAGCAGACAGGCATCGAGGCGCAGACGAGATCCGGTGAATGCGGTGAAACTAGTCTACTCCCCTCTCACCCCGCAATGTTTTGGATGTTTGACAACGGGCAGTAGGATTTTGACCCACATCTGAGAAAAAAAAAATTGAAGGGGTAAGTCGCAGTTTACATGTGGGTTTGAAGCCAGACAGACGGTGTTACAGCGGCTGTGTGCCTGAGCGGTCCGCCGGGGCAGGTGTGAGTCTTGTCCGCCCGGCCCAGCTGCGTTACATGACCATTTTATTCCACTCACACCGCTGCTCTCTCTTTATTTCAATGTGTTAGTACTTCCACCCAGCCAGCCAGCAGCCCCCGTGTGTTACATTCCCTACACACCCCCTCCCGGCTCCCCCTTAGTGTATTCAACCAGCTCTTATGTAACCCTGTGGGATCCCTGTTTTTTTTTTTTTTTGGTAAGACTTCCTGGCCCCGTGCGAGGAAAACACAGCAACACTGACGGGGAGAGGAGCACCATGTGCACCGACAGAGGAGGCTGCTGAGGAAAGCACAGGCTGTTCACATTCCAGCTCTCAACTGGGAACACAGCCTGGGCTTCAGAGAGGGAAGGCAGGGCTCCCTCTGCTCTGAAAAACCCCGTTATTATTTCACTCTATCATGTCAGTATTTTTGCACCCATATGTTTGTTTTTGTTGCCTCTCGTGGGTTAAAAGTAGCTGCATTTGAAATTTTTCATGCGATTAAATTTTTTTTTTCTGTCTCCTCATGTGCCCATCCTCACTCAGACTCATGTTTTATAACAATTGAGGGTTGTGGCATGTCAGAGCCTATAGTCGATAATAATGATTTTTAAAAAAAACAGAATTGAAATGAAAGATACGCAGGTCTGAATGGAGTGAAATCTACTGAAAATAATCTTTTCAGGTTAATTTTAGTCTCTATAATGTCTGAGAATAGCAAACAATGCCCATTTCAGTTCCCCAAAGCCTAAGGTGATGTCATCACATTGCTTGATTTGTCTTAACAACAGCTCACAACTCAAAGGTGCTTATTTAACTTTCACATAAGGCAAAGAAAAGTAGTTAATCCTCACATTTGAGTGGCTGAAACCAAGGAATGTTTGGTATTTTTTGCCTCAGACGTAATCTAAATAGTTTGCTGTCAGTCAACTACCTGTGGGATGCCAAAAATAATTTCCCCTCTTCTTTTTTCTGAATGTGGTTACATTTTCTATAATTCTTGTACTAAATTTACTCTGAGTGTCTGTACTTCAACAGAGCTCCTCTGTTCCTGTTTGGTGTGAATCCACAGAATAAGATCGAGTGAATAATCTGCTCTCATAAGGTTACAGTGCTCTTTTGTTCAGCAGGGATTTCTGGACCGTTTTTCACTCAGTATCTAAAATAGTGTAGTCTAACTGTGAAATGAGTGTCATGTCTTACTCTGGACAAAATGCATTATTACCGGGAAGTTTCACATAAGTGCCACTCAGCAAATTGCATGCAACGTGTGGTCGAGCAGGCAGCAACCACATGTCTGGTAGATGGTGGTGAACTCACGTGAGCATATTGATTTAAAAAATGGTCAGACAATGCCGTGATATTGTGAAAAATTATAAAAACCTTCTGTAAAATACACAATACCAGGACCAAGAAGCTGAGGCAGCCTATTGAAATCAGCCGTTATTCGTTCATCATTGTTTCCACCTGTGTTTTCCATGAACTCTTTTCTTATTGTGTCAGTCAGTCTTGTGTTGACTGTTTAAACTAAACTAATGTGATTCTTGTCTTCCACAGAGCTCTGCTGCGTCTCATCTCTTTGTGGGGACCAACCATCACGATTACCTCCCCCCACCTCCACCTTTAACCCCCTCAATGATGACATCCCCAGACTCTCCGCCGCTGGTCTCCCCTTCCCCATGCCCCGCTCCCCCTCCATCCCTCCCCTCCTCCCCGGTGCCCTCCTCCCCAGCCCCCTCCTCCTCTTCCCTGCCCGCCCCACCCTCGCTGCCTCCCACGGGGGAAGTGATGGTGCTGGCTCTGGGCAGGAAGAAGCAAAGGGTGCTGATCGCTCTCTCCATCCTGCCCAACCTCTTCCTTGCCTTCCTGCTCTCCTCAGACCCCCTCGTCACCCTCTCCCCACCCCACCACTGCCACCTGCCGGGGCCCTTGCCGTCGCCGGAGGTGCTGAACGCTTCCCTGCCCTGGGAGAAGGAGGAGAGACCCTGGGACAGCGGGGGCCTGTCTCAGTGCAAACAGTACGCTAACGGCAGCCAGTCCGCTGTGGTGGACTGTGAGTCCGGCTGGGACTACAACGTGACAGAAGGGCTGAGGAACAACATCGTTACAGAGGTAAAGCTGTGGGCTGTGCTCCTCCTGAGCTCTCTAATTATGGTTCATCCTGTCAGTTTTTTGTGGAAAGAATAATTTTTTTTGTCTATGTATGGATTCAGGATCTTAAAATGCTGAAAAGTTTTTTTTTATTGTGGATTTATCCACAGGAGGCTCTTGCTGAGCATGCAGCTTTAATTTTTGCAATGCCTGCTAAACTTTCATACAGCTGCGCATATTTGTACCAATGAGGCACACAAAAAGTGTGGTGGCTCGCAGAGACTTGGATCTTCCTGGTTTTTAAGCCATCAAGGCATTTACCTGACATATTTTTGAAGTTAATTTTTGTTTTGGTTGCATGGGGACAGCAGTTGTTGTGAAAACTCTTCCTTGTTTGTGCCTTTAAGGAAACTTGTGCGTCAGAGATCAGGGAGATCCCTGATGCTGTTTTCCAAAACAAACCTCCTGTTTGAGTCGGATAATGAATGAATGTGCGCAGCTCCTACGTTTAAAGTATTCATATGAGAGTAATGTTAGAGGGAGATCCCAGTTTAGTTTGATGCTGTTCTTCCATACACACCCATGCTAAAACCACAGAACTACTTTGAACTACACATAATTACATGAAAAGCACAGAGAACGTTTTGTCTGGTTTTGGTCCAGTGTCTCTCATAAACTTACCCTCTCACCCTCGTTGTCTCAAGTTTTTCTCTTTTTCACTAGTAAACTAGTTAGTTTTAGCTTAAAAATCTATATTATTTTATAAAGTTGAAGTAAAAAGCAGAAGGAAGAAAAAAATTTTCATTTTCATTTAAAATGCGTTTAAAATACCATTTGTTTATTAAAAAGTGTGATTGATGATTTTAAATGGCTGTAATGTGCACAATATTTTCAGATTCATTGATTTAACTGTGCTTAATGCGACTGTTTTCTTAGGATTTTTTACTTTTCGGCTAGTTGACTAGTAGCAAGTTTGAACTACTACTGTAAGGAGAAAGGCTGTGATGGCAGGTAGGATGATGATGCATGTCAACCCATTTAAAAATGGAGCTGCATTTTTTTTTTTTTTTTTTTGCACATCAAAGTCTGATTAAAGCTCTTGGGTATTTCTGCAAATATGAAATAATTGTTTAAAACCTTTTGTAGTTCCAGGGGGAGATACATGAAATCTGATCGATTCCCTTGTGAACCTTGTTGGGGCTGAAGACTATAGATGCAAAAATAAGGCAGTTAGATAATCAACTCACCAGACCGCTGAAGCCACTCCTCATGGCTGCTTGAGGCTAAAGGTTACATTAGCAGCTAATAGCATAACAGATCCAAATATCTGACCAAACAGTCTGCAGCTGAGTTGCATTGTGGTAAATATCTGTGGAAGGTTTTGACAAGCAAGAACATTATACCCTCATGTCTTCTGCTTTAATTAAGATACCAAAAAACCCCTTTTAAAAAGCAGTGTGTTCTTCATTAGACTTTTAGCCACGAGAAGACTTAAATAAAGGTTTAATAGCGGCTGGTGACTCATCGAGAAGGGTGTGTTTTACCCACGTCAGAGTGTCGAAAAACTGAAAGGGCCACGTGAGAGATTCAGAGATATTTGAAACAAGGCTGAAATGTAAGAGTTTTCTCAAATATGAAAGGGAGAACAATCCCTGCTCACAACCAGATCTCCACTGAGACACAAAGAGGAAAAACAGGTACAAAACATCCTAATCTCAAAATGCCTTGCATTGTGACTGGCAAGAGTTGAGGAGATACAGGAATGCTCCTTTTAAATACCCTGTGCATGGGCACCTCATTTTAAGCTCCTGACCACAGCTCTTCATCTCTCACCTTTTACCTGCAGCAAACTTCTTGTTTTAATCACTGTGTTCAAAAGTACAGACAGGCAGGCTGAGGATTAGCTGAAGTGCAGGGTGGACTATTTTATGTGAGGAAATGTCCACATATTTGAAAAAATAACCTTGCACTAATAATGTGAGATAATTTTTTTCCCCTGATTCTCATAACTATACAATTAATCTTTCTCGAGAATTCCACCATAAGAGAAAAAAAAATCTCTGAAGGTAAACAGTTGCAACATATAAATGAACGCAGCCAGCATCAGTGTTTCCTACATGTGTTTGACTTGCAATAACAGGCAGCCAGTGTGATAAATGCAGCAGATACATGCTGTGTTGGTGCTTTAATGTGTCACTTTGTACACCACTTATGCTGGGCTTGGCATTTTGACTTATCATGACCTGTATTGAAGGTCATAGGAAAAAGCATGCTTTACTCTCAGTGCTGCATTTGAAATGAAAGTACTGACTTGCTCCTGTAAATGTCTTAAACAGAGCCAGCTGCTCTGTTTTACACTCAGGCTGGCCGCTCTGTGGCCTGTGAGTCTGTTTGCATTTCTGTGTCTGCTGGTGTGAGAACCACACCCTGCCCTCCAGGCAGTGGTATTAGGGCACTTCACCCATAATCCACCCACACCGTTGCTGCAAGCTGAGGATACATGAACGCTGCCAAGGGAGGCATTTAGCAGTCATGCCTGCAAGTGCACTCTCATACAGCATGTAGCATGCCTCCATCCCTCCTCTGACACACAGAGAGGGACATGGACGGACAAGGGGACCCAGAAAGAGACTGTTGCTGCCATGATGATGTCACTCTCCTGCTGCTTTGCTATGCTGAGCTGGCAGTCTGGTGAACAGGAAGCTGGAAAATTTCAACAATTTAATTAGAAATCACTCATAACTTGATTGATATAAATGATTTTGCTGTAGCACAACATTGTGCTACATTTTACTAAGCAGATCATCTGCAGAAGAGCCTTCATATGTGGCCTAAACACTTAAGTTAGATGGATCTGATGGCTGCTTAACTAACTCTCTTCCTTGTTTACAAGACTTAAATAGGAACAACATAGCTTTTGCTTTTTTTCAAAGAGTATCTGATGCAATGTTTTCAACAAACTTGTTACTTGGACCCACTGATCAGAATCAGCTCCAAACCACACAGTGATGGAGGTGCACAGGACAGACTCAATGACAGCAGTGTAGTACTGGATGAGCAGCTCCTGAGATAGGCCGTGTCTCTTCAGCTGTCGCAGGAAGTACATCCTCTGCTGAGCCTTTTTCAGGATGCAGTGGATGTTCATCTCCCACTTCAGGTCCTGAGAGATAGTAGTTCCCAGGAACTTGAAGGACTTGATGGCTGATACAGGACTGTTGCTGATGAGAGAAAAGTGATGAGAGAAAAACCAAAAGTGCTCATTTTCTGTGCAGAATACATCAGAGTTAATCTCTGGAGGCTAGGAGAGTCTGGATGAGATAAATTGGGCAGATATCTTACAAAATTCCCTATTTTTTCTACCCATACATTCAAAACACCATGTGGAGAAACAAAAAGAAAGTTTTAAAGAAAAAAAACTAACATAGGAATATATTGTCTCATCTTAGCCTACTGAAGCCTTTTATTAACCTCAATCAACTTTTTATTATACTTTTACAAAGAACTATCACAGACTGCACTCCCCTGAAACGCTAACAATGAAAGCATGTCAAGGATTTCTTGATGTCCAGGAGAAATCATTAGAGCAAAAAACACTGTGGTCAATATTAGTCCAGCTATTCTTCAAAGGCAGACTTGAAAAATTGAGACCCTATCATTTTAACAAACCAACAATTTCCCTGCTTTGTTTAGAACAGACAAGAGAAAATATAAAAGGAGTAGAGTGACAAGTAAAAAAGCTAAGAAAAAAAATAATCAGAGATAATCATTTTCAAGATTCTTTTATTTGCGTTTAATATAAATTCCCAGTCATTAACATACAACAGATTTGTGATACTGATAATGTGCCTGATATGTGTCTAAACCAAACACTAAACAGCCAAAAGTATTTGGATGTAAAAGCTGAACTTGGAGTTGAAAGACCGTGTCCATTAATGTGCTGCTGTAACAGCCTCCAGTTCTGTGGTTCTGCTCTTTTCACCAGATGCTGCAGTCTGCCAAAGAGCTTTGCTGCAGTTCAGCCACAAAAGCACAAGTGAAGTCCGACACTGACATTCAGTGATTTAAGCCTGATAGCTTTGGGTGATAGCATTCCAGTTCATCCCAAAAGTATTTGATGCAGCTGAGGTCACAGTGAAAGCCAGTTAAGCTCTTCCACACCAAACTGGGAAAACCATTTCTGTCTGGTTTCATGTGCAGCAGTGTTGTCATGTTGGGACAACTAAAAAACTACTGACACAAATATTATTGTATGTTTTAGCAATATGATTGGAGGGTTGTCGATATACTTTTGGCCTTATAGTGTGCATAAATGATAAAAGCAAAGGTAATGAATGATCACGTATCGCGTGTGGTTGATATGCTAGCCCTGCAGCAACATCATCTTGTGCTTCAACTTGAAGGAGATGAAGGAAATGACTCAAAACAGCACACATCAAACAGGACATGCACACTAACAACAACACCACAAGTCTTTGTCTATCTGTTTGTCTGTTGGTCTCTCTGTCGGTCGGTCGGTCTGCAAACATCCTGATCACATCTTCTGAGGTTCGGCAGTCACCTCATCCGTCAGTCATCGACTTTGCGGGCTCGTCGGCAGAACGTCCAGTGATGTTCCACTGTGTTCTCATTGGCCCGCTCGCTCATATGGTGAACACGCGTGTTGCGTATTGTGAAGCCCTGAAAAACCACAAAACCGACAAACTGAGTCTTCTTATCAAATTTTACTGCATAATTACACAGAAAGTTATACTGTATGAAAAGACAACGTAAAAACTTCTTACATGAACTGTTCATGTGTGGTCAACGTGCTCTTTAAGGCTCGATTAAGGACTGTTTGCACATAAACTTTGCTTATTCTTGACGCAGGGTCCCTGGAGTGAGGGCGTGGGTGGCTTAAGTGTCATCATCGCACCTCTTATGTCACAGTGCATGACTGTGCCCCTCCCATGTTCTGAGGCCCACACTGAGCACATAGAGCTTTACAATTCAATATACACGAGTTCAAGTTCTAACGCACATCTGTAGCACCAATTCATCTTAACTGAGAGCATTACTGTCACACACACAGTGAGCAAGCAAGTTTTATTGTTAATGTAAGAATAACTTTATAGAGCAGAGTGCACAGCCTTGTTTGGTCAATGGCGTTCTTTTAGTAACCCTCATTGACTTCCTGCTTCTTCACAAAATGTTTCATTGGTACGCCCCCTGTGTGTTTTGGAAAAAAATGCAGTGGGTAAAACATGGATGTATGTCTCTGTTCGTTCTTGTAGCTCATGCGCCATTTACAAAGGCCCAAGCCACAGCATCACATACAAGCATAAATAACACTTAAAACCCTCCTGAGTAAGCATTTACAAGCACCTATCTATTATGAAAGAGCATCAGCCAATGGGGACACCCCAAACTCAAAAGGCCAGTAATGTCATAACTTCATCCCTCCAGCAGTAAGTCAGAGACAGACTTTTGCATTCATATGACTCACTTCACTTTGCTGCAAGAACAGAGTAAAGCTGTATTGCTTTTTGCGGATATCTTTTACACACACGCGTACACCATGTGCTTGATGAACAAAATAAATACTGTAATGTCAAACACTGAGCTAAAGTACTTCAACTGAATAGTATTTTTTAGCAGAAGGATCATTTACAAAGGGGAGTGTCAAAGATGAGAAAAAGGCCACGCACAGCTTTGGAGATGAAGTCGAGCAGGTGGACACGCAGGCTGACTTCCTGTTGGTGGTCACATGGTCCGAAGGTGAAGGACACCTGGTAGTCTCTGGTGTCCATCATGTGTTTGTTCCACTTTGTAAAATTACTTGATATAGACTCCAACACTGCATGGACCTAAAAGAGAGCAAGTTATGTGACTCATTTATCTAAAATGTATGTCTTAATCTTTCTTTGTTTGTTATTAGCTACATTTTTGTTTTAAATTATCTTGCCATTTTTATGCTATTTACAAAAATATAAAATACTTGTGATTGTTAGCTTACTGCTTCACACACTTGCAATATTTACTGAAGATAATCTGACATGAAAAACTTATTCATTCCTCAGATTCAACCCCTATATAAATGGTTTAATTTTTTCTACTGCATTGATAACATAAAACATTTGTGGGGGGAAAAAAATCAATCAAACAAACATTATTTGGGGACATTAGTATTGAGCTAAATCAGCAAAGTGGCACTGTCGCATTTCTGTGACAACAATTTTCATTAAATCAGAAATCCAGTTCTCCATCAACAATGAATTTCCTCAAATGATAATATTGAACATTGTATGATGATTATTTTCTCCATTTACATGTGTTTTATCATGGTTGTGGCATTAACATTAACTACAGGCAGTTTCAGTGGGAACTTCTAAACAGAAAAATAACTTTTTGTGAAGACATGATGTACTGAACTCAAGAACAGTTTCAACCCCCTATGCAATTTTAAAACTGAAATATATCTGTTTAATGATTATCAAACTCTTTTTAAGAGTATGTGATGCTGTTTGATGCTTTCTTCGTTCCTCCAAGAAGTGAGTGAACCCATATATGTATGCTTGACTGAATGATCTTAAAAGAAAAATTGCTGCAAGACTGGGTTCTTATTCTCACCAGCACTGTTAGGAGGAATTGCAGCAACATTAATAATCTTACAATTGCAGATATTATTATCACATAAATGAAAAAAAATACTGTAAAACTTCAGTGCTGCTATTAATCAGTTGTTGCTCATTGTTTTTAACCTTTACCACAATGTTTTTTTAATCTCGTAAAAGCTTGTGTTTTTCCAAACTTGACGAATTAACAGGGATATTGCAAAGTCAGAAGCAGACAGGGGGGTCTACAGGAAAATAAGGTAATAATGCACATTGTCATGTCTTTTTGAGAGTCACTGAATATTCTGCCATGGATAAATGAAACCCTCACCAGACCTGTTCCCACTGACCTTGGTGGTGATGGTGAGCTGAGTGATGATGACTGCGACAGGGTTGGAATACTTGGACAGCTTTCTGGTGCTGGACAGCTCCACCACCTCCTCGTAGGTGTCAGTCGGGTAGGGCAGCAGGGGTTTGGGGTCTCCCAGGCACTGTATAAGGGGCTCGATCTGATAGAAGTCTGCCTCTTTCCTGAGCAGTTCAATCTCCTTGAAGTCACACGGCAGCGTGAGCTCTGACGTCCGCAGGAAGTTGAGGATGTAGCTGAAACAGACAGAATCGGTCAAAACTGCTGAGCTGATGTTTTTCTGAAACTCTGGGCTGTCGGTTAAAAATGAGACAGGAAGGGAGAAAGCTGCCATAAAACTTAAGAGTGAGAGAAGTTTGTTTCAGGTTTTCTGACATTTGAGTTTCATCTTTATTCTAAAAATTTACTTCTCTCTTAAAGGATAATGCTTGTGTTATGTATTATTTTTTGTTTTGCCATAATTTCCACTAAAAAAACAAAAAAACAAAACCAACAGTGCATCAGTTTGTCTCTTAATAATGTACACAAAACTTTCTGACTTGTCTCTCTGTCTGTAGCAGTCAGATCCAAGCTCATATTTGAGCCTGGATCTGAGTGCTGGAAACACAAAACAAAAGAGTCCTTAAAAATGCCAATACATTGTTATTTGGTGCTAACATGCCAGTGTTTTGCATGTAACATCTTTCATGTTAGTGTGTTTAACATGATTGCTTGTCATACATTGACTAACACAAAGATAATCAAGACACCTTTGTATCATTTTGTCATTCCAATACACACAAACACACACACAGACTGTCACCTTAGTACAATTAAATACATACAACATTTAAGTGTTTGTCCATCATCTCCTCATCTCCTCTTTCAGAGAGTTTTCTATTTTCTGTCATTCAAAATGTTTTTTTTTGGGGGGGGGCTTTTCTGAATCAAATATCCAAAGCTAAAATGATGTACAGATTTTAAAGCCCCTTAAGGCAAACTTGTGATTTTTCACTGGCTATATAAACAAAATTGGACTTACCGAAACAGCGGGCCATCTCGGTCGATGAAGTAGTTTCCATGTGCATCCCTGACCGTGGGGAGGTCTCCTCTGAACATGGCTCCCAGCATGGAGTCTGGGTATCGCTGCAGTGTGGACAGAGATGTGCTGTACACACAGCCACCAACATTCAGAGTCACCGGCTCCCCCATCTTAACGGAGCAGAAACCGCAGTCAGAGAAAACACTGAAGGCCTTTCTAAATACAGAATAAACCAGGAGTCTGGAGTCTTAAACTCTCCAACAGTGGACAACAGCACACATACGGACATCACCAGCTTGGCTGTGCCTAAGTGTTTACACCTAAACATACCTGTACACCCTCTGTCCTCACTGTAATGTATAAACTA
>JAUZTA010000015.1:3316126-3329052 GCA_034780835.1 Ctenochaetus striatus | reverse complement strand
AGCAGCAGACCCAACATTGGACAATAGGTTCGCGAGATGGACATATGCCCACTACTTTCAGTTTGTCTCTGCAGTCTTGTGCTCATGTAACCAAGAGATAGAATTCAACCAGAGTCCTGATAGCCATTTACTATCAATCCAGGTTTATTAATTAATTCCTGAACTGAAATGCACCAAACCTCCTTGTCCAAATTATACTAAACATATAAACATAGAAAATTTCACTGACATTAACCAACGCACAGTAACATGAAATATATTTTCCTTGAACCATAAACTCGTTGTTATGCTTAAGTGAATTTGTAAATTTTTCTGGCAAGTTATCACTTGCCCCAGAGTCATTTCTCAGTCCGTGAAATTAACAGTAAGATCCGAAATGGTCTTCAATCCAGGAACTAACAAAAATGGTCAACAAAAATGTCCTTTGATTGTCCTTGGAAAGAAAAAAAAATGAGTGCTGGCCAGCAAAAGAAAGTCAAAAAATTTTAATAGAGCTCTAATTTGTGTGTGTATGTATAGTGTGTGTGTGTGTGTGTGTGTGTGTGTGTGTGTGTCCTCATCCACAGCCACAGGCAAGCAGCAGCAGCAGTCTCTCACCAGAAGCAAGCTAACAGGAAAACATGAAATAATCCCAATGAAAGGAGCAGACGGCAACACACATGTTGCAGAAATTCCCCGCGATGCTCATGAGGGGCGCACTATCGTAAATTGTCCCCGTCTAATTTACACAGCATAACATTAAACATAATATGCAATATATGGCAACAGAAATCAATAAAAGACAAGACAACAAATTCCACTACTGTCGTAAAACTGCCATACCGTAATCTCCTTACCCTTAAACAGCATTATATTCAAAACACACAAATAATACAAACCCAAATAATACAAATAATAATACAATAGCAAAGTAAATGTAATTACAGCTGGGTTACACTCACACCAAACGTAACCGTCTTGGTGATGGACGCTTTCAGCGCCTTCTTCTGATGCGCGCCGCTTCAACAGATATTTCAGTCAGAAAGGTGGTGGAATAGGTTAGCTCCCCACTATAGAGCCTTAAACAGGCTATATATGTCAATTTTACCAGCCTTGTCTGGCCGTATACACTCCTGATCAAAATTTTAAGACCAGCTGAAAAATTGCAAGAATTTACATTTTGCACTGTTGGATCTCAAGAAGGTTCGAAGTAGAGCTTCAAAATGCAAAAAGAAGAAATGGGAGTGAGACAAAAAAAAATTTGAGTAAGCAATTTTTGCAGACAACTATTAAACTGGAATAGGCTGTTCATCAGCTGATCAAAAGTTTAAGACCACAGCCTTTAAAAGCTCAAATCTTCACAAAAATGTGGATTCAGTGTCATTTTCTGTCAGGTATCCACACTGTCATGACCTCCTGATGGCAAAGGCAAAAAAAATTTCTCTCTTTGAACGCAGTCGGATTGTTGAGCTGCATCAGCAAGGCCTCTCGCAGCGTGCCATTGCTGCTGAGGTTGGACACAGTAAGACAGTCATTTTAAACTTCTTAAAAGATCCTGAGGGTTATGGAACAAAAAAGTCAAGTGGTAAATCCAAAAAAGTTTCACCGGCCCTGAGCCAGAGGATCCAGTTGGCTGTCCATCAAGACACAGGACGATCCTTGGCCCAAATTAAGCTTGTCACTGGTGCCAACTGCAGTCCCATAACCAGACGGCATCAGTGAGAGAAGGGTTTTAAGAACAAAAAATGTCTTCAAAGGCTTTGTCTCCTTTAAAGGCACAAAATTGCCCATTTGGAGTTTGCGCAAGAGCACCAAAAATGGGACATTGAAAGGCGGATGAAAGTTTTATTCTCTGATGAGAAAAAAATTGACCTTGACGGTCCTGATGGCTTCCAACGTTACTGGCATGACAAGGAGATCCCACCTGAGATGTTTTCTACACGGCACAGTGGAGGGGGCGCCATCATGATCTGGGGGGCTTTTTCCTTCAATGGAACAATGGAGCTTCAGGTTGTGCAGAGGCGTCAAACGGCAGCTGGCTATGTGGAGATGTTGCAGGAGGCATCCCTCATGACTGAAGGCCATCGTCTGTGTGGTAATGACTGGGTTTTTCAACAGGACAACGCTGCAGTTCACAATGCCCGCCTGACAAAGGACTTCTTCCGGAGAAATAACATCACTCTTTTGAACCATCCTGCGTGTTCCCCTGATCTAAATCCGATTGAGAACATTTGGGGTTGGATGGCAAGAGAAGTTTACAAAAATGGACACCAGTTCCAGACAGTGGAAGCCATCTTCACCACTTGGAGCAGCATTCCCACCAGCCTCCTGGAAACACTAGCATCAAGAATGCCGAAATTAATTTTTGAGGTGATTAACAAGAATGGCGCAGCTACTGATTACTAAGTCCTTTTTTGAGAATTTTATTTCTATTTTAGGGAGTTTTGGGGCTTTTTCGAGATGTGGTCTTAAACTTTTGATCAGCTGATGAACCGCCTATTTCAGTTTAATGGTTGTTTGCAATAAATTGCTTTCTCAATTTTTTTTTTGTCTCACTCCCATTTCTTCTTTTTGCATTGTGAAGCACTACTCAGAACCTTCTTAAGATCCAACAGTGCAAAATGTAAATTCTTGCAATTTTTCAATTGGATTTAATTTTGTAATTTTGATCAGGAGTGTATATAAGTAAGACATGTAGGAGGCTTCAGCTCCAGCCACTATTGCCTCAAATGACATCACTTGAGGCAATAATTAGCCCCGCTGCTCCCTCTGGAGGCATAAATGGCTTAACGCAACGTCTTCATGTTTACAATCTTTGAGAAAATGTATTTTTCTTTATTTTCACACATTTTTTATTGTTCAGACAAAAAAAATATATCGTTGGTAGGTGGTTCTTAGCATTACAACTACATACACTGAATATCCAATTTGTTACCTGCACAGTCCAATACAAACCAAAACAAACCAACCTTAAGAGGCATGTCATGTCAGCTGTTGTACTCCGGCAGTATTTTAACTGTGGTCATTTTAAATACCTGTGGTTTGGCTTCTGCTTTTCCGACATTATTTTAACACATGAAGGGGTTAATGATGTGCGTGATGATAATCCAAACACAGGTGCCTCTTTCTGTCTGCATTAAACTAACTATAGTACAATCGGAGCGTCTTGCTGCGACTAACGGCTTGCTAGCATGATGTGTGACGTTAACGTTCAACCAGGAGGACGCAACACTGTCATTTTAACATTTAAAATTAAACTAAATGAAGTCTGCTCTCACCTGTAACAGCTCCTTCACTGCTAACTGCTGCCTTAAAACCATTTACACCTTAAGGTAAAAGCTCTCAGCTAAACCTTTCACATCCATCAGTTTGAACCCTGTCAGGTAAGACAACGACTGAGGGAAAAACTTCCGGTATGACCTTTCAAAATAAAATTGTGAAATAGTTCATGCCGTTAAGATGAGAATAATAAAATTAAATGTATATACACTAACCGGCACCAACAATTTTGTCAGGAGAGGAATCTTGATACGCTTGTTATAAAGGAAACATTATGTTCCTGGCATTTATTTAATGTGGACGTCACTTGTCACTCCTACCAAAAAAATTCGTCGAAGACTTATTGTAAACACTCATAACAATACGCCCTCTCACATTGCAAAAACTGCTCAGAATCTGTCAGAAGAACATGACAAGCGCTAGATGCTGGGTGATTTCTTCTTTTTGATTGAACAGGTGATTTCTGCAGTAGCGTACGCTTTATTTATTTATTTTTTTTGATGCTCATAAATGATAAGAGATCATCTGATGCCTCTAGTTTATACACACTTAGAGACATCAATGTTTTATTAGGGTCAGAAGAAGAAGCTGCACTTACCATTGGTCTGAAATCTGACACTATATCTGAACTCCTCGTTATAAAATGCGGAATAATGACTGACGGAGTTCAAGTAGCTTGTTAAACTCGTTTAAATAAAGGGCTGATGTATTTATATCGATTCAGTTTGAACTGAACGCATTATTTGATGCATTATTATTAGTGGACCTTATGTTGACTGTCAAGCGATGCAACCGCCAGAAAATTTAGTCGGCTTAGGTCACTATCCAGTATTTATATTGTGAGTCAAAATGACAAAGCAATTTGGTTTACTGATTTGTAAAGGACAGTGTATCAGTTTACTGATATATAAAGTTGCTAAAGTCATAATAAAGTCACTTTTTATGCTATTTTCTGTAGATGTGTTGAGAAATGCATTTGCCCTTTTTTCCCGGCCAGGATGTTTGAAATTCTTAAGTGTCTCAAAACTTGATTTTCTTTCTGCGGTCATTTATTTGACAAAAGTGATTTTAACACATCCATCCATCCATCCATCCATCCATCCATCCATCCATCCATCCAATGTAACAGACATGTAGTATCATCCTCCTACCGCGTGAGGGCGCCAATGACAGCATACAAGTTAATAGAAACACGGAAATTGTTTTGTTTATCAGAAGCTACATCCTGTTGGTCACAGCTCTGCTATGTTTTCCATCTTCACCGGAGCAATACGCTACCTAAAACCTTCAGCAACCTCCGCTTTGTTATATTCACCACGCACCAGCACGTACGTCTGTCAAAGCGTTGTACAGTTATACAGTTTTACGGTGAAACGTCTGTGTTGAAGTCTCGGAATTTATTCTGGCGGGCTTCAGTGTTAGCTTGTGATGTTAGTTAGACTGCTGCACAGTACACAGCGATGACCACTGACGGAGATTTTCCTTCTGCGTATTTCGATTGCTGACTAAAACCGGATCCCCTCCGTTTACTATGGCGAGTGAAAATTCCGAGAACAGCGCGGGGAACGGAGAGACAAGTGGATCTCAGTCGGAGCCGAATGAGCACGACTATGCACACACCGCGGCCAGTAACTTTACTTCCACTGAGACGCCCTCTTCCTCCGGTGCCCCGGCCGCGGACGGTGGAGTTGGCGTGCATGAGAGCTTTAGTGCACCGGTTGAACCCGAGATGGACGCGCCGGAGCAGGCAAACCTGTCGATAGAGCTTTCCGAACAGGCCGTGGGTGCAGAGGTAGACTGTCTCGGTGGAAATGATGTGGACGCGTCCTCTCCGCTGCCGCCGCATGTCGAAGAAAACTCTCAAAAAACAGTAGCCCCACGAGTTTCCGCAACCACCAATATGCCGCGATGCAGTCGCAGGCGTGTCAACAAACCGGAGGACAGAAGCTGCTCCGGCTGCAAATCTGAGTTCGAGAGGCAGGGCCGCAGCTTCAACCGGAGGGCGGTGTTCACCTTCAGCACCCCGGAGGCCGTGCAGTGGGTCTTCCCGGACGCCACGGTGAATGAGAAATCCTTCCTGTGCGAAACCTGCGCGCAGGTAGTCAGGAGCAAATGCAAGCGCAAACAGAGCGGAAAGCGGTCTTTGTGGCTGAAACCGCCAGCGGCAAAACAGGTGTGTGTGTGTGTGTGTTTGTTTGTACTTTATAATTACATATAAGAATAACAGGATGAATTAATGCTAAACATAACTATCAATGCAAAGTTATTTCCATTATAGTGGATTGGAGATTCAGAAAAAAAGTTTATCATCCTTTTACGTAAACCTGAATGTCAATGGATGAATGTTTTGGTATCAGGTTCTTGCAGTACGAGATTTTCTATTTAAAAAATTGGTTTTGATGGGACTCTACTCCAAATTTCCAAGTAGTAACTTACAGTCGGTGACAGAGAGGACATGCAGACTGCATACAACATGAAAGGAATGACCTGAATTGTGTCCACACTTGTTCTTTACTGTGGCCCAAGCTGAAGCTGATTATATAGTCGAATTTGAACATAGCTCTTGTAAAGTATATTACAGAACAATATTGTGATCAGTCGCCAGCAAGCTAAAAGTGCCACTTTGATCTCTTGTAATACATTTGTGATGCATTGAGATTTTCTTTGTTTTGGTGTTGGTGAGTACAGTCAGAAATGATCAACGAAAAGAAGAAAGGTCGTAGAATGGGAAAGAAGAGCAAAGCAGCACTACTGGTGAGCAAGTCCTGCTACAAGGCCGCTTTCAAATTGCTCTGGTCTGCCAAAGGTGCCCGGAAGCCAATGATGGAGTTCTGGAGCAAACTGCTGAAACAGGAGGTGAGAACAGAAACTCCTAACGGCTCATAAACCTGTTTTCATCACTATGATTTGTATTTTTCAAATATGTGATTGCGGCTTGATTTGTTTGCTGGTGGTGTGTAGATGAAGGCGCTGACACGGCAGTCAGACAATCCCTTCCATCAGAAGGTTTCGAGCAGGAAGCCGCTGACGTCCTTCCCCTGGCGACACTGTCTGAACTGGGCCCAAGACAAAGCTCCACTTGTCACCGCCTGCCTCACCTCCCTGTTCCCCGACATCAACGCTCTCTCCAAGAGCAGCCAGTAAGTCTGAGACAGGATACGGCAGTGCTCAGTTTACACAGTTCACAGCTTTAACACAGGTCATTACTCAAAAACACAGAGGAATCCTGCCTGTAAACTGCTGTGGATCTAAATCTGACCAGATGTTGGTTGGTATATCTGATGAATATCTTTTCTGTTTGTTTCTGCGGTAGCTTGGTGTCAGAGGAGCAGGCGCAGACGCTGCTGGAACGTCGTGCTGTGGTGGCGCTCTCCATCCCGCTCTTCACCAGGAACATCTGGAAGAACAACTTCCTGCAGGCCTCTCTGGGGGCGGAGCTCCGCCTGCAGGGCTGCTCTGGCTCTGCTCTTGACGCCCTCAACACCATGGGACTGTGTCAGAACAAAGACACTGTCAGGTTACTGCTGCACAGGCTCCGAAATGGCAAGAAGACTGTAAGTATCATGATCGGTGACGCTGGTAATGCAGGGCTCAAAACTAAGTCTCTACTCAAAATGTTTTTACACCAATATTTCAGTTTTTAGATACAACTGTAGTCAACAATATCAAATAGGCAAAATGATAGCAAAGACAAATAAAACAAAAGTTGAGGAAGTATTTACTAAAGAAGTGGTAAGAAAGTAAGTGAGTTCTTAACTGAAGCGCCTAACTGTCAGTAGTTAAAGAATCAGGTGAAATTCTTCATTTGTTTTATTGTCAACAAACATTTTAAGGAAACTCCAAGTTAAATGAACTGGTCCTAGTAACAAGATTTCGTGTGTATCGAAGGTGATTCTAGGACCTCTTACTTTTTTCCTCAGAGTTTTTTTGTTGTCTAGAAACTGCTTAAAAAAAATTAGTGACTCACAATGTTGTACTGGCTGAAGCATTTAGTAATTTCCATCAAGAATACACAGTAGTTTATTTTTACTCAGTCACACTCACTCGCACTGTCCTGCATAATCACCAGAGCAACAAATATGCACAAATTTGCCCACTGAAAAAAGTCCCAAAGAAACACTTTGCAGAGAGATTGATTCAAGTGGTGAGTCGTCTACAGTTCACAAGCTCTCTAAGTTATTTTGGTCTCCCAAACAAACAAAAAACAACCCAAAAATGCCATGAAAGGATATAGTCCTTCACTCATTTTCCCTATTTAACAAATAGATCTGACAAAACACCATAAGAATTCAAGTTTCTCTCTTTACCCAGCTGAGATCGGTTTAATTGTCTTGTTACATCAGTGATGACCAACAAACAGTCTTGGTTTGGTCGACTTTATCGAAGTCAAGCCCTTCATTCACAGACTTAGATGTGAAAATAATTTTCATAGCTCCACAAATTGCTTTCCATGCTGGTGATGATGACTTCCTCTTGCTTCTCTCCTTCTTCAGACCCCCCTGTCTTTAAAATTTTAATCTCCTTTGCAACGTAGACCACTATCCATAAAACACTCATAAGTCATTGATTGACTTGCAGTTTATTTGTGAATATTTGTTTTTAGCTCACTGCTGATCAGAATGTGAGAAGAGCAGAGTTGTCTGGTATTTTCAGTCTGTCCTACATCATTTGCTGTTGTGTAATTATTGTTTCAGCCACATGGGGGCAGCAGAGCAGATGTTAAGTGTATTAACTTTGTGTTTGTGTTGGCCAACACAGAATGGACGACAAAGAATAAAGGTGAAACATGAGCAGATAAGGGAACAGATGACAGATGTGGAGGAAGAGGAAGAGGAGGAAGTGGAAGAGGAGGAGGAGGAAGAGGAGGAGGAGGAGGAGGAGGATGAAGAAGATGAGGAAGAAGAAGAAGAAGAAGAAGAGGAGGAAGACGACGAGGAAGAAGATGAGGAAATGGAGATGGCAGTAGAGGAGGTGGAAATGGAAGTGGAGGAGCACGACTTGCAGGGCGGAGTGGAAGTAGAGGATCAGGAAGTGGAGGATCAAGAAGTGGAGGAAAAGTCAGAGATGGAAAAAAAGAGACAAAGGAAGAAGGCAAAGAAGCAGAGGAAGGAGGAGAAGAGGAAGGAGAAAGGGAAACGAAAGGTGAGTCAGAGAGAGGAGGAGGCGTTAGTCAAGGAGGAGGATGATGAAGGGTCAGAACAGAAGAAGAGGCGGGTGGTGGTGGTGAGACTTGGTCTGCTGAAAGGACACTCAGAAGTTGGTAGGTCTGACCTATCAGCTCCCTGAGGCTCAACAGTCTCCGCCCAAGAACTCCACAGTCCCAACCTCCAATCAGAGAGCAGGACAGAAGCACCGCTCTCTGCTGTGATAGGTGTTGAACAGGATTCTGGGAACTTTGGGTGGTAAGTAACTGTGGAGGGAAATTAACAAGAGCTTTACTTTGATTTTGCTTTCTTAATGTACATAAACTGAAGAGTTTGAGCGGGAGAGGCGTTCATTGGAGCCCAGGAAAGCGTCTAAAACAAACAAAAAAAAACTGTTCTGCTGAAGCTGAATACAAGAACACACCCACAGCTGATTAATCACATGATCATTTGCATCGTTTTAGCCCGTTTGCCTGGTTTTGTGTGTCTCAGTTTAGCTCAGTCAACCAACCAACTCACATTTTGTTCCAGTCTCCATGGTGAAACATTGTAATTTTTTGTCAAAATTTTACAGTTTCCTAGTAATTCACTACAAAAGACATCATGTTTTCAATGTTGTAGAAAGGTTTCTGGAGAAAACCACGTATTATGGTACAAATTGTAGGGACTTATGATGGAATATTAAAGCCTTGATTTAACATCAAAAGGTCAATCTGCTGTAAAGTATCAAGGATATGCTTCATAGGCTGTATAAGGTTTTTTATTTTTAAACTCTGCTTAATCACTCCTTGTCACACCTCCAACAACAACATGCTGATTTTTAGTTTGTAAACTCTAAACTTTACAGTTAAAGTATCTTAGTTAGAGGCTGCCTCATTTCCTGGTTTCCTTTATAAAACCGAGGATTAACTATGAATAATCTTGCATAACATTTCTTTATAGTTAGTACCAAATTTCCTGTGGTATGTATTTATTTATTTTTTACACAGATCTTTGGCCTTTCAAAGGGAAAAACACAACTCCACTTTGGGTGAACAGTGCACACAGGAAAGTATTACAGGGATTTGTGACCAGCAGCAGGAGCCTCTTTTGTTTTTATTGTTTATCCGACTGCTGGATGATTAAAGTTTGTGGACTGAAGCTGAGAGTAAGTTTGTTTTAAAGAGAGGTTGCTGGGAAATGCCCAACATGGATGTGTAACTACGTGCTTCTCATAGCTGAGACAAATGATTTAAAATTTTTATTTTTTTTTTTGTAGAATGAAGTTCAATCATCACTTGTACTTCATGCACACCTGATGGTTACCTAACAAAAGTTTACATCACTATGATGTCCAGATGTTAAAGTGTTTTATTAGCCCTATTTATGAGCTTAAATTCCTTTTCAAAATAAAAGTAAAAACTTCTAAGCATCAGCTTATAATTATCAGTTAATTATCGTGTATCCTTAGTTTCTGCGAGTGCATTGAATAAACACCTCAGAAAAGGACCTAGAAAGTTTTTCTTTTTCTTCTTTTTTTGTTTTTTTCTCATGGCTTATATTGGCTGAAGTGACCCAAAAGGAGAATATTAAGGCTTTCATGAACTGTTGACATCACGTGTGCGAGTTCATATTTTCTTACAGCTCAAGATGTTTAAATTATTACAAGTAGTTCTTTTTAAGGGGTTTAAATTCTCTTGGTGGGCAACATATCCCTACATCCATTAGATTACTTCTTAAACAGACTAAATGTAGATGTTGATATGTTTGGTTTTTCAGCCATTAAGAGATTATAAAAATCTTTTTTTTTTTCATATTTGATCACACTGAATGATAAACACAAGTCAAAAAACTGGAAATATCTTGTTATATTTCAACATTAGATGAAAGCATCATTAGAGCCATTTAAAAAAAAATCTGTCAATGAGGAAAAAAATCAAAAACCTATGTAAAATTTTCCATTAAAACCCTGACTCGATTACTTTGTTTTCCCAACCCTTTTTTCAATAAAAATGAGTGTGTATTTTTTTGTTTACATTGCAATGTTTAGTTTAATGATCCATAATTTCTGAATGATTTCCTCATAAGTTCAATGAAATTATATGTAACGTGGTACTAATTATATTGAAAATACACTTACAGTTCATCTATTGAAACTCAGTGTTGCAGTTAAAGCAGCAAGTCTACAGATAAATGGAGAATAAAGTTTCATTTTTTCCTGTATAATTGATACTAGATCACATAGTTCTTTCCAGGAAACTATTAGAAAGTACAAGACCCATAAAATAAACGGTTAAAATTATCCTATTCTGTGGTGTTGACTGAAAAAATTCACCATCTCCAAAAACTCTGCTAAACTTTTTTTTTTATGGTCTCAAAGTTGAAATGCTGTAATACTGTTTGATTTCCAAGGGGCTTTTCTTAAGTTTCTCAAAGTTTCTTTTGAAAATGTTTATATTTTTGTGTGTCTGAGTTGCGGAGGACTGCGACAAATGTGTTTTCTGACTTTTGGTTTCAGATCTTATGTTCAGTGAGTCTGTTGCGAATCATCAGATTGCTGCTGGTTCCCGTACAAGTTTGCCAATAAAAATGTATATGGCCTAACCTAGTTTTGAGCCTCTGTTTTTTGCCATGTATTATCTTTTAGATTAGATTTGGTGCTTTTTTTGATTTTCAAAGTTTGTTATTATGTCCCTATTGACAGTAAGGCAAAGATCCTTTAGGTGGCACTGGATTGCTTTTCTTTAAATTAACATAAAAGAGAACAAAAATCAACCACCACAGCGACATTTAGCAAGTAAAACAATGTTTTGTTCTCTCATTGTAACAGTAGTTGCCAATGTACATGGCTCTATAATGTCCAATGATACTGTGTTGATAGGCTGCAATAAAGTTTTAAAAAAAGCAGCAGCCAACAAAAAACTTGCTTCAAACATAAAAAAAAACGACCTACTGCACCTGACCTGTCCAAAACAAGACAATACCACTGCCTGCCACTGGATGGCAGTGCTACGAGAGAGATCCTGATCTTTCCCCCTGTTGAGAATATTAGATTTCATTATTTTTTTATTTTCTATTTAGCCTTGATGTATTATAAAAGAGGTGAATAACATGAGATAACGAACACCTTATACTTTATAGCAAAGGCTTAGATCATTGTTGCATTGGCCGGGAATCGACCCGTGTAGCAATATTATTTAGCTAAACGGCCCTAAACGGTTTCACATTCATTTCTTATGGTAGTGCTGAACCATTACGGATGTAATGCGCCTTTTCACCACTACACATTTTGTCAATAGGCAGGTTTGACGCTATAGTATCGTAGATTGGAGACTAAATTTTCATTTCAGATGTTTTCACTAAATGTTAATCTCTAATTAAATCACTGTAGCTCAAAAAGGGAAAAATGAACTGCATTGGCCGGGAATCGAACCGGGCCTGTCTCCCGTAAAGCAATACTATTTAGCTAAACGGCCCTAAACAGTTTTACATTCATTTCTTATGGTAGTGCTAAACCACTACGGATGTAATGCGCCTTTTCGCCACTACACATTTAGGCGCTGTTGCCCATTTACAACTCCTCCTCTCTTACTCCGAAGCATCAAGAGTCCCACTGAACCTGCAATGAACAGAAACGATATATTCGGCTTATACGGAGTCATTTGGAAATGAAAAAACAGAAGACAAAAGAAAGCGCAATCCATTTATTCTAGGGCAAAATGTCAACAAACTTAAATAAAATGTTGTTAAAACTCTAACTTCATTCTTTATTTTTTTCTAGAATCAGGATGTCAGCAAGTTCTTGAGTTCAAGTTCTTCTGTGATATATGATGGCAGACCATATGTTGGCATTTCCAGCAGTATCTTTGGATACAATAGACTTCGGCAACTAATAGCGGTCAAAAATTGTTTTCATTAATGAACAATATTTCAAGGCCAGAGGGTTTTTTTTTTTACTTTTTTGACAGTGTTTACTTATTATATATCTCTACATAAATGTCTGTACCTGGGAAGTACGAAAAAAACTGCACTTTGTTTAGCTAAACGGCCATAAACCGTTTTCCATTCATTTCTTATGGTAGTGCTGAACCACTATGGCTGCAATGCACCTTTTCGCCACTACACATTTTGTCGATAGGCAGATTTGGCGCTATAGTTTCGTAGATTGGAGACTAAATTTTCATTTCACTAAATGTTAATCTCTAATTAAATTACTGTAGCTCCAAAAAAGGGAAAAGGGAACTGCATTGGCCGGGAATCGAACCCGGGCCTCCCGCGTGGCAGGCGAGAATTCTACCACTGAACCACCAATGCATGTTGCGTCAGTTTGGGTTGCCAGATCCACAGAAAAAGACACTCCCGCATCTATATGGATAGTTTCGAAACAGGCTAACTTTCAGTAAATTTTGACCAAAAAAAACCTCGAAACACAAAAGTAAACAAGTGTAAATCAGCTATATGGCCACGCACAATGAAATAATGAAGTGTTCTACATTAAAGGAGGGAACTTTTCCACTGAACCACCAATGCACTCTTGAGTTTACA
>JAUZTA010000015.1:3276551-3288047 GCA_034780835.1 Ctenochaetus striatus | reverse complement strand
TGGTACAGACGGGAATGAATTGAACTATTTAATCGGCAATAAAACATCTGAATTTATTTCTTGATCATATTTTGTATTAATAATCTGAATCTGCAAAGTAGCTGTCAAATAAATAATGTAATGTTACTTTCCACCCCTGAATTCGACAAACTGGGGGCACCTACCAGTGTAGTTGGCAGAGTAGTTGTTGGGGTCCAGGAACTTCTTGACAGGCAGTGAGCTGCACAGCAGAGGATGCTGGGTAATAGAGTCCAGGTAGGCCTGCAGTCCTCTCTGCCTCTCTGCTATGAACTCCCTGTCCATGTTTCCAATCAGCTTCTTGGGAGGAAGAGGGAGACTGATGCCACACACCTGGAGGGAGAGACAGAGAAAGAGAGGAACTCCTGATTCATGCGGATGATTTTATTTTCTTAATCACCATTAAATATGTCTCCCTCCAACAACCATCATCCTTTTGTAAATGCTGCAATTAAGTATGAAAAGAGAAATGATCGTACATTGAAAAACAGTTGAACAGACAGACAATAGTTTTCTGACAGTTTGCTGCATGTTGACGAACAGTCAGGCGCTGAGTGGAGCAAAGGGTCAATGAGAAACCCCAAAAGGAAATGAGCAGGCGAAACCTCAGCAAAAAAAATAAAATGCTAACTTCCTGCCATCCAGGAGTGATATGACCTGACCGTGAGATAAGTCACAACCAGCACAGGACGTTCAGACGGATGAACTGAAGTCAGATCTGCTGCAGTCTGGTTCAGTGTGGTTTTACAGATCACAGATTCAAGATCTGTGTGTCAATGACTTAAACCTGAAATGATTTCAAAGACACTTTAAATATATTTCTAAAACTAGTATGCTGAATATATTTAAAGAACAAACTACTGATTTGCATGTTTCTGACTCACCTTTTGGAATGTAACCAAATAAATTAAAAGAAATTTGCTATTAGTCGTGTGCTTTCTTTTGCTTGAAACAATCAGACTTGTCAGTAGGTGCAGTGTGGGATTTTCCCTAGATACGTTTTTTTAAAAATAAAGTCAGGATGTTCAGCCACCAGAAGTTTAACACAAGATAAAACAGTAACAAAGACATTTCTTGAATGAAGTCAGGAACTAATCTGATCGACACTCAGAACAAGTCTGACTAGATTTCAAACCCAATAAAAAAATTACTCACTGCTAATTACCGTATATACTCACTTCATAGAAATGGGGCTAACCAAGGTAGCAGATTTTTGCTTTTATTTTCTTCCATATCCCATTAACCATTGTCTCATCACTCAGCTGTGAAAGTCCTCATGGTTGGAAAACCCTGTTTGAAGGTGATTTGTTTTTCTTGTCTCCAGGTCACAAACTGATTAATCCACACTTGTTTATGTCTCTGTCAGCTGGCTGTGATGGTACTTGGGCTCTTAATACATCTTGTTGCACAGTATTTACACAGGATCCCTTAAGTCAGTACAATTAATCATCCGTCCACAGTTAATGGCTGGTCTCTGTGTCACAGCAATCCACTCAAATGTCATTGAGATATTTTAGTCTGGACCAAAGTGGTGGACAAACATCACCATTGCTAGAGCCACATCACCGGCATGGTTAAAAATTAACCACAAAATTAGCTGAAATCTCATAAGTAGGAGCAACAAACTCACAGCGGCTTTTTAAGCAGATTCAAGTTAAATGTCAGGGGCAACAAATTGTGCTGAGATGCAGAACAAATTAAAATATCTTTTCCAAAACTAACAACTCACAAGAAGAGGCACAATCATCAAACTGTTTTCTCAAAGCACAAGCTGAGGATTCTGGGAAACTGATGTCACAACAGAAAAGCTTTCAGGATGTCGAAATGAACTGCCACTGAGCTCTTCTAAACAGGAAGGAGGATTGGCTAAGACACAGTTACTGTGTAAGGTGGAGGGGTTTGTTAGTGTAAATGTGGACCCGCTGCTGTTTTTTGAACGTTGTTACCAACATAAACTGTTTGTTCCAAGAACATTGTAACTTAAGATGTATGAACCCTAAACAATTGTGGCTTCACAATGATCTGACTGCTTTGATTTTACTGATCTTTTTAAAATGTCAGAGCCCTTTGACACAAGTTACTTCTGTCACCTGCAGGGCTAAACCACCACAATCACTCTCTTCTCTGTATCAAACTTAATAGCTTTAAAAAAATGATTGTGAGAAGTTTTTACTTTCATCCTTCATTATCAGAACAGCAGCTTGAATAAACGTCAAGCACAAAACATTTCTCTGCTGCCCATTAGTAGGTTTTAAAACACTGCAGTGAAACTCACCATCAGGCTGCTGTTGAGAACATCAAAGTCACTGTAACGTCGAATAACCTGCAAAACACACAAAAAACAGTATTAGTTACAGAGAAAACATCTGTGATTGCTCAGTTCCTGACACATTCTCATTGGTCCAGTGATCTAGCATTAACATTTTTACCATTTAGTATTTGAACCAAACAAACTGATTGATCAGTTCTGCAGCGTTGCCATGTTCTCTTCCACATCTGCCCACCTGACACCTGAGGTTATAACTGGTGCATTTACCTGCCAGCTGTTTTCTGAGGACACGCCCCTCTGGACTCGGATGATGTACTCCTAGGACACAAGAGAGGACACAATCATTAAAGCGCTGCAAATAAAAACAAACTAGTGAGGTTTGTCAGGTTTGTCCTGAGGGAGGAGCCAGAAGAAAGGCCAAAGTGAACCTAAATTAAAAGGGTGTGTCACTGTTCAGCAGAAACTCTGTCTGATCATGTCACTTTGTTTACTCTGCAATAATGTTGTTGAGCAAAAAGTTTTCATAACTGACGAAACAATGGACAAAACTATGCAAACAAGAATGACAAAATCAACACAGAATTCCTCTCTCCAACTCAGATTTCATGTGTGTTAGTTCAGTGTATTTGTCCTAAAGCCTTTTTTATGACTTATCTAAAGCACACTGAATTGCCTTTTTGTTAAAAGGTGCTTTATAAAAAAATCTGGGTTATCTCGAATCTCACTGCTCTCCCCTTGACACGATTTAAGCTGGTAACCCTAAACCTCTGCTGGTCTTTGGCTTGAGGAAGCTGTTAGAACAGATGATTAAACAGGCTGACGCAGCAGTATACTGGATCAATACCAGCACCAGGTGCTAAATAAGTAGAGCAAGTGATTAACATTAAATACAGTTTTCTTAGAATAAAGGATTGAAGTTTTTTCCTACATTCATTCAGTCACGGCAGCTTGCAGACTTTGTGTTTGTGCTGCAGTAATCCCCGGCTTCATTTTACTTAACATACTGTATAAATGATCTCAATGAACTAAGAGCACTGGTGCGAGCAGTGTAAGTTAAACTACTTAAACTGAGAAAAAAAGTGAGACACTGCCCTCAGCCATGTGGAGTCTCCACACTGACTCCTTTTCGTTTTACTTTTGATTTCCAACAAGTAAGAATTGATAAAACGCTTGAAACAGATGCACAAACATAGCGTTATGATATAAAGACATCTGTTCTCACAGTAATGAATTTCTGCTTTTTACATGTATAGAAATACTGGGAAGTCATTTGATAGTTTCTGGATGAAGCAAATCTGCAATATTTTTGTTCTAAATGATTGAAATCAGTTTCATTTTGGACTAAAAGAGGGTAAAGTGAAACTAGTTACACAAATACCACCAATAAAGAATGTAAGGGGTTAATTAGCCCATCCTCATGATCATATATGTTGTATGTTGATGCTGTATATAAATGGACCAAAGGAAGATAAGTGGCTACCCATGTGATAACTTTTATTTTTTTAACATATAAATACGCATAAATCTAACAACATTCATCAGCAGTAGTCTCCGTGTGCTGTTATGGTTAAATTTTACAACTGCAACAACACCAGCACTGTTCGGGTGGCTGACATTAGCATGCTAAGCTAAGCAGCTAGCTCAGCTGATCTCAGCCGAACTGTCAACAACAAACGAAACACAGGTGCTCCCATTATCGGACAGCTGGCGGACGTTCAGTGTTTTTATAAGCTGGTCACTGACGGTCACGTTTTTGTAAACATCGTTCAGACTAATCATGTGAGTTCAAAGTGCACGTTTTACTACAGAGTAACGATGCAAAGTTATATTTGTTCTGTCACGAGGGATGCCCAACCAAAATCCGTTAGATGATTGCACTTTTTATTGTTTGCGTGGATTTCAGTAGATTCGTGTAATTTGTAACAAAAAATGTACAAAGTTTTACTAACAGATTCACCTTGTCTTTGAATGGATGGATAACGAACAAAATGCAGCAACAATAACAGTACAATCTCATTATATATACCCGCATCATGGTCGTAAAACAATGATAACAGAAAGCAGTCAACACGGGCGATTGATAAATCACCTTATTTTATTAGTTTAGAGTTGAAATGGGTGTACGTAGAATACTAACAAAGAATCATTACAAATTTAAAACGTCCATACATAACATTTCCGATAGCGCATAGGTTCGTCAGTTTTAGAAACAACCACTGAGACGCAAATTTAGGTGAAATCCCCTAAAATAAAGTGAAATCCCCATCCTGCCATCAGATCACCAACAGGCTGAAATGCTTTACGGGCACAGTTTCGACTCTGTCATTTACTGTCAGTGCTCCACAACTAATCCCATTGTATCAGCTGTTTTAGGGGGAAACGGAAAAACCTTCGGGAAATTGCTTAATCAATCTCGGCGAGTCGGATCCAGGGTCAACCGCCTGCCACGGATTAAGAAAACGCGCAACTCTAAAAAGCGTTGAGTCACGTCAAAAACAAACTGTCATCGCGAACGATAGTTGTGTTTGTTCAGATAATTTGTAAGTAAAAGATGGTTCACGGCTGATGTAACAACTGAGAGGGCAGAAAAAAAAACAAAAAACAAAAAAAGAAGAGTCTACAAACGCGTCCGATAATGGAATTAGTGACGCAGCGATTGACTTAAACGCCCCCTTAAAAAACTTACCTCAAACGCACCACACGCGATGTGTGTGTGCGTTCCTGTGATAAACCGAAAATGAACGTTATTCTGTGGAAACAACTGACTGTTGACGGTTAAGTGACATTTTTTTTCAGTGAAGACTCACCGTGTGGGACTGAAGGTTTTGGCTGGCTTCGATCACCGCCGTCAGGGGAACGGTGTCGTCCAGCAGCAGCTTGCCGGGGGACGGCTTCTCCAGGTAAGACATCCTGGAGGGTCAACGATGAAAGTCCGATTTAAGCGTCCGTCTGTCAACTGACTAGAGCCGCGGGGAATACACTGAGGCGGAACCCCGCTGGGCGGAGGAGGAACACCAGCAACCGGAGAGAAGCGAACTAGCTGCTAGCTTTACCGTAACCAGGAAGTGCTGCTCCGTGACGTCATCAGGCTGCTTTGTCATCATACTTGGAAACGAATGATTCACACGAAGGTGCGTCCGCCTGCCACCTGGTGGTCTGGAGGAGGAACTGATGAAGGTTCTGTCAAGAACATTACTCCACTGAAGATATTTTATGGAAAAATTTATAGAGAAAAATAAACAAGTTAAGAAAAGGAAACAAATAAATATTGCAAGTCTTAGAAAAAAAATAAACCAAACCAGTTGAGAAAAAAAACACACACAAGACCAGGCTTATTTCTTGTTAAAGCTTTCTACCACATTTCATATCTTCCCCAAGCATGAGGATTTGAGCAGAACTTTAAAAACACCAAAAATTTGGAGCTTGCGTTAAAAAAAAAAATCGTTTAACCACTGTTTTGAAGCTCATGAACCAGAGAAAACTACTTCATAAAAAAGAAAAACAAAAAAGGTGAATCAATTAAAAAAAAAAAAAAATCTGAACACATTTTTAAAAACCAAATAATTCCCTCTGGTGTCACAATTTATATCACAGGTGCTGTCTTGAAAATGATTTCAAGGTCTGAGAGCATCAAGCACCAGCAAAGCAGCTGAGAACTGTCACAGAATGAAGTGTAAAAGTCAAATATTTCAAATAATTTAATGTGCTGTGCTACAAGTGGCCAATTACACCAAAATATACATAATTCCGCTCAACATCCCTTCAAGTACTTTTCTGTAGACAAAATCAACAAAAGTGAACTGGACTGAAAAACACTGCTAAACTTAGACTTTGACTAAACTTGAACAAATCTGATAAATCAATAGGCAAATTGGTTATAAAAAGATAATTTAGTTTTTTTTAATTACACATACAAAATTTCACACTTAAAAGAAATGACAGAGCAGATCTGACAAAATAAACAAGCTTAACAATAAATCATCAAGTGACTGACATGTTTCTGGTGCCCTCAGTGTTGCCAGGATTCCAGTACGTTATCAATAAACAGCGACATATATCAAATTCCCTCAAGAAGAAAAAAATAATTCAGTCAAACTATGTCTTGTGAGGCTGAACTGCATGATGTGTGTGGCAGCGACCATTTTTAATCACTGCAACGATCTCCTCTGTGCTCTTTGTCATTATTCCTTCCGCTCACTTCCTCTGCTGCTCCTCAGGCATCATCACCATCACCTCCCCTTCCATCACCACCTTGTCCTTAACAGAGCACGTCACAGCAATGAAGGCGAACGACATCTTGATCTTTCTAACTTCGGCTTCGGCCAGCACCTCCTCATCGATGTAAAGCGGCGCTGGGAAGCGAATCTCCTGGTACAGGAAGACGCAGCCACGGCCAGGCATCTTGGTGCCGAGCACAGCCGAGATCAGACCATTGATGAGGACACCATGGACAATGGGAGTCTCAAAGGAGGTGGTGCGGGCATAGACGGGGTCCAGGTGGAGGGGATTGGTGTCGCCTGTCAGTTCGGCGAACAGCTCCACATCCCTGGAGGAGAACGCTTTGGTGAGGGAGGCTTTCTGGCCGATGTGGAGCATTCGGCAGAGGGGAGGAGCAGCCATGATGGATGGGAGGCACAGCTGCCGTTTATTAAAAACTCTGCTCCACAAGAAACTCATCCTGAAGAAAACAAAGCTGCTGCTCCTTCTTCTTCAGTCCAACTGCAGCTCTCGACTGTTTCCTGTCAGTGCAAGCAGGAACGGAGACACCTGAGGTTGATTCAAGAGAAAGATGAAGTCTTTATTGTCTGGGATGAAACTGTTAGATATTAAACACAGAAACAAACTTAGACACAAACACAGTACATGAAATATGTACATATACATTCATGGCACGGTCTGTTTCTTAGCCTACACTCTTATACACATCAAATGACACTGAGTTGAAGTAATGTCTGCTGACCTGCAGCACTCTGAAGGCACAGGCCTGGTTCTGGTAGGAGCCCAGCAGAGTCAGGGAGCTCCACAGCTTCACCAAACCCCTGAAAACAAACATCAACACATTACAAAAAAAAAAAAACATGAAGTCCGAGAGGCATAAAAATTTCTTCCAATCCTACTGCTGCTGATCTCACCTGCTGCAAACACGTAGAAAACCAGTGAGAGTTTCTTCATCGTACTTCAACAGGTCAAAGTTCAATGCTGCTCCCACCTGAAATACATTTTCAGTAAACACGCGCATTAAAAAACATGCAAGCTAACCGACAAAAACATGAAAGAACATCACGAAACACCACCTGATCTGAAAATCTCACCTCCCCATACAGACTCTTTAGGCCTGTGATGATAAACTGCTTCAGCTCAACTGCAGTCAGTCTGGTAGAAGCATCTTCCAGCACACTAAACACACACACACGAATATTATGTGCCAATATTATAGTGTTACTGATACCATAGAGATACAAAGATATATAATATACTGTCTTATTAGGCAAAAGATTGTAAATTATCAATAAAAAACATTTTAGAAACATTTTAGGAAGAGTTGTGGCAATTTTTTTTTTAAATAAATAAATACTTTAAATAAATTATCACCAAGCTCTCCTGCTGAATAAACAGATTTTTTAAAACAAAAATGCTAAGACTTACAGGCAGACCTTCATGTAGTGGTACGGCGAGGCGTTCTTCAATACTACCCGTTGATAAACTGCAGGTTTGTCCTCCTTTTCCACACAACTCATTCTATTAAAGCAACAGTGACTCACAACTCCAGCAGGTGATGAGAAGAACGTTGATCAGCTGATTTCAGACTAAAAAACAAACAAATAAAAGTTAGAAACACATAAGCTCATCGCAAAATTATTTAAACCATACAAGTCTGCTTTTCTACTTTTTGTCTGTTGTTTAGTTTCGGACAAGTCAGACACCATGATGGTGAGTCTGTTGTTATAAGGTTGACCTTATTATCACATTAACTTTTTAAACAAACAAATTAAACCTGCACAGGCCTGTCAAGGGTGCGTATAAATGTCTCCACCTACAGATAACACTTGGTGAGTGCACTCAGTGTTTTCTGTTGCCCAGAACAAATTGTTCGACATTTTTATGTGCGTTAATTTTACAAAATGAAATAACTAAAGGAGTCAAAGCAGAGAAATAACACGTTAATCGAAACAGAAGAAGGGGTGACTTCAGATTTCTCTGCAACTTGTTCGACTTTTGTCATGGTTAAATGAGACTGCAGCCCGAACTAATTTTGGCAAGCGTAAATATGAAGTGGACCTTATCTATAAACTATATATATTGGGCCATTTTTGACAAAATATTTTGACAAAATATAAAGGAATGGCCAATCAATATCAAGATTTCCATCACTGGCAATATTGAACACATATGCAACATAACACCAACACGTTGTGATCTGTTTTCTAGCAATATTAAAGGATCAGTGTCTCTGCAGTATTTATGAAAACTGATGAATAAAAACACTTATATACAGCATAAATTAGTCTTTGTTAAAATAATAAAAATTTTGATTAAGCACACTAATTGCTGAACATTTTTAAACACAAAATAGAACAAGTTAATTGGCACAGCTAACACAGTAGAAGCTAACCGCCAGGTTAAAGTGGTGAACCTCTAAAAAATAACACTCATACCATCGACAAACTCGACAGACTGACATTTCCACGTGAAAATGTCCCAGACTGTTCATGGCTGCACAACCTGAAGCTAAAACTAGCTAAAAGAGAGGTCACGCAGTTGCTAAGTTGGGTGAGCTCGTAAAGTTAAGCTAAAGTTATGCTAACTCGCAGCTGCTACTCGAAAGCTAAGTACAACAAACACTCACTGATGTCTTTTATTGTTAAAATACGCAACTATTTAGCAAAGTCTCAGTGTAATATTCACAACCTACCCCAACGTGGAGGTATGTTATGAACCGCTCGACGTCCATGCAAACTGTGCAGAGCGCCGTCAGACACGCGCATGCGCAGTCGCAGCAAGGCTTGTAAAGAGGAGTAAAATAGTAAGATGTATCACTCTGTCACGATATCGCACATCCAAGAATTTTAAAAATGAACCCATGTTTTAAATTTTAAACATCTGTACTGATGACAACATTCGAGTCACGGAAGTAAACTTTAGTTTTTTCCAAAGACAGAAGAATGTTTGACATTACATTTTCTCTTTAAAGATACGTTTCTTTTAAAGGAATCACATTTAAAGAAAGAAAAAAAAGAAGTTGAATAGTTGTTGAAATGTTTATATTAAAAAAATTGAACAAAAATATAAAATGTGACCATATTTATGAGATAAGCAGTCACTTATCCCATACTTATTGATTTTATATTTCACTTGTGTTACACCGAATAATTCATAGAATTACAGAAATCCTTCCTGTCAGTAATTGAAATCTTTTGAGGTTAAGTTCTTAAAAAAATTGATCTGTTTTGTAAGTTACAGATACTTCCCTCACACAGAAAGGATGGGCCTTAAGCAGATGCATCTTTCATAAAATATTGAAAGTTATTCTTATCAAGTATTGTTTAACACTCTTATTAGTTTTCTCAAAGTCTGGTTTAAACATGCTGTAAAAGGGACAGGTTAAGTGTTCACTTTCTGACTTTTGGAGCTATGCCTTCATAGTGTATAAATATTTATTACACTTACTTGTGCTAAACTGAGTTTCTTACAGTTCATAAAATAATTCAGAGTTGAACATAGCATGTGTTTTATTGGGACAAATAACACACAGCACTATGTAAAGAGTCAGCAGTGATAAGCAAGAAACATTCAACTTAAAAGGATTAAACGTTTCCACTTCGGAGTGGTACATCTCGAATAAATTATTTACTCTTTGACATTCCAAGTAAAGCTGTATATATGTGTCGCCGCCCAGTGGTCTGTTAGCGTATTACTGCATCCAAAAAGAAAACAGTACAAGGTACAATCGATCACAGAGCAACAACTTCAGAGGATTTATTGTTGTGGTCCATAGACACTTTGTTTATGTGCTGAAATTACTGGTCAGTTCGTTTACAAAACTTTTTACTCATGTAAAATAAATGCCAACTTTCTGACTTACAGTACTTTTTTCACTCTGAATTACAATCTGAATGTGTTTTAATGAAGCTGTATATGCAGTCGGTTTACAGCAGGAGACTTTACATAACACAAGAGCCTGAAATACTGTTGGAATACTTTCTGAAAGGGAATGTGCAAAATCCAAACACTGAATAATTCATTCAACATTAACATCTAAAACAGAGACTGCAGATTTCTGCATAGTGAGAACCGAACATGTAGAAACTTCATCCAATGGAATCTTTTAAAGTCTGTCCCACTTTTGTGCGTTCGTTTGATTTTCACAAATATAAACACTCTTATAGAAAACTTTTATATCAAACTATAAAAGAATATCAACACCTTCATCATCCTTCATAGTTTAGATCATCATACTCCTCATCATCCTCATCACAACCATCCGTCTTCTTGCCTTCATCATCACCCATCATGAGGTCATGTGGTACAAAAGTTTTCTTCAAGAATGTTTCTTAGCGTTTTCACCGTTGACTTCCTGTGCAGACAGGAAGTCCATGATGAGATGGGCAGCCTTCCTGGGCCGCTCCAACGCCACAGAATGACCACATTTGTCCAACACCTCCACCCGACAGTTTGGCAGTTTTTCCTGCAGCACCGTCGCCCCTGAAACATCCACCACCTGAGAGAGCAGACAGGTTAATTAGCAGCTCATCATGTTTGGGGAGTTTTACTTGAGTCTTTTAATTTTCAGCTATTTCATACTTCTACACCACTATTTTAAAGGAAAATATCATACTTTTCACTCCATGTATTCATTTATTTAACAGCTACAGTTGCTAATAACCCTCAAGATAGACAATGTAGACACAACACATATGCTCAGTAAAAATATGGAGCCGTACGAGTTCACACATGTTTTTCTGTTTTTAAAATGAACACGGCTGCATTACTGTGATTCATTCATGTACCTGGTCTTCCTTCCCCCAGATGACCTGCACTGGCGCTGTGATCAGATGCAAGTTTTCCTGCAGCGAGTGACGAGACTTTTCCCCGACGAGCTCCATGAACACTGAACAACACACACACACACACAAGCACATGTGCACACACACATTCACACACACACACACACACACATATCAATTACACACCAGAGAAAAAAATTGTCA
>JAUZTA010000015.1:3069289-3080882 GCA_034780835.1 Ctenochaetus striatus | reverse complement strand
CATGGCCAAAAACGTCAGCAATTAGAGCGTTATCAAGGTCACATACTGATGTTGGTAGATCACTCCCAGCTTTTAGGCCAGTTTTTGCCAAAATGACGTTCCCGCAAAGCGAAGAGCACACTGGGTAAATGTATTCTAGGAAACACAAGTACATAAACAGAAACTGTAGAAAAAAATCCTTGGACTGTAACGTCCTGTTCTTTTTGTTTTCTCCAGAAATCCTCACTCTGAAAGAAGTCTTCCAAATATCCAGTGATGGTGAGTGGTTATTAAATTAAATTACTGAAATTTTGACAGCAAAGAGTCTGACCCATCCGTGTCTGTCTGCAGATCATGACACAGCCATCAACAGATACAGCCGCCTGTCCAAGAGGAGAGACAATGACAAGGTAATGACTTCAGTGACAGAAACACTCCTCATATTAAATTTGATCATTCAGTTCATAAAATATAGAATATAGAACAATGAAAGCAACTATTCTGGTAATTCTTTTTTGACAGATCTGTAATTTCTCAGTAAAATTCTAAAATTTAATGAAAAGATTTTACAAGGAAAATAAAAATTAAGCTCTAAAACGGTTTATTTACTTCCAGAGGAAAGATCTGCTGTATTTAAACCCAGTTAATTTTAATAGAAATTAAGTCAAACCAGCAGCTGCCTGAAAGGGAAATGTTCAGCAGAAGTTATATATCAATACCCATATCTAAAAACAGTTATTTTGACTGAAATATTAGAATATTATCTCAGTTTATGGAATAACTTGATAGTGGAATAAGAGGAAACTCTTGTGTGTTGTAGCTGCGAGCGGAGGCTGTGGAGGACGTCTACACCGCCCGCAAGAAACAGCACCAGACCATGATGCACTACTTCTGCTCGCTCAACACACTGCAGTACAAGAAAAAGATGGCTCTGCTGGAACCGCTGCTGGGCTACATGCAGGCCCAGGTACACACACACGCACGCACAAATTTTTGACTGACTTAAGAAGAGCAAAGTAGAGTCTATAACTGCAACTGGGAATATAGGCTATAGTGTATCCGTCAGATAGTAAATAGATAAAATAAGTAAATAAAGAAACATTATCATCACATCTTTTGAATTTTCTATTTTTTGTTCTTTGTAGACAAAAGTTGACGATTTGAGTCAAAATCTTTGGCAGTCAGTTCAGAACGGGGGTCCCAGATGTCGGTGTGAGACGCGTCCTTTAATAGGAAACGAGTTTTAGCCACCAAACCTGCTGATGTGTCTTTATGTTTATCTGTGTTTGTTCTGTGCAGATCAGTTTCTTTAAGCTGGGCTCAGAAAATCTCACTCAGCAATGGGAGGACTTCCTGGGAACCATAGGAACCAGCGTCCAGAAGTAAGAACCCCACTACTCCAGAAAAAATGTGCTTCTTTTGTTTGTTTTACACTCGAGGTTTTAATAACTTGGTGTAATTTACTTGAACTCAGTTTCAAAGACTAAAGAAACATGAGGTGTCAGCAGTGTGTGTGTGTGTTTGCAGTGTGCGTCGGGAGATGGATGAGGAGGTCGGGCAAATGCAGCAGACCATCCAGGACATGGAGAGATCATGTGACCCACTGTATGCACCGTGTGACCCTGACCCCGCCCACTCACCTGTGTGTCGCAACCTGACCAGGAAACAGGGCTACCTGCACATCCGCAAGTAGGACACACACACATTTATATGTTAATTCATTTATTTAATGTTCTCATGAAAGTCTTAGTGTGTTGAATTTTATCTGATCACTAAAATCAACTTTTTGTGTATTGTGCCACAACTGCTGCTGTTTTGTATGTAATTTGTCGTCCGTGGCGTCATCCAGGCAGTTAAAGTGTGTGTCCTCTGTGTGTTTTTCAGTAAGACGGGGCTGGTGTCGTCGTCCTGGGATCGTCAGTACTTCTTCACGCAGGGCGGTAATCTGATGCAGCAGGGCCGTGGCGAGGTGGCGGGCGGGCTGGTCACGGACCTCGACAACTGTTCCGTCATGGCGGTCGACTGTGACGACCGCCGCTTCTGTTTCCAGGTCACTTCCTTCGATGGCAAGAAGTGAGAGGGCTCGTGCTTTTTTATATTCCTCTTCCATACCTATTTTACAGCTCTCTAAGATTTTAATGTCACAGCAGAGCGAAGAAAACCACTAAGACAAAATGAATTAAACTTGGTACATTTTTCTCATTTCCTGTTCTGTCAGAGTGGTGACGCTGCAGTGTGAGAGCAGGAAGGATTGCGAGGAGGTAAGATGTTTTTCAGTCATGTGACCTGCTCTGTATTGACTGCAGTCTGATATGTTTTCTTCTAAAACCGTATCTCTGCTGCTTCCTCCACCAGTGGATCTCCACCATCAACAACATCTCCAAAAGGATCTACCTGAGTGAGAACGCAGAGGTCTGTCTCTCACTTCACCTTATTTGTCTTTATTTACGTGGTCAGAGATCATAGTGGAGATTTGGGCAGCCATCTTTATGTGTTAGTCTGGCCTGGTTTCAGACCTGTGACTTGACCCTGAATCGTCCAGTGTTTCAAATCTCTCTTGCTCAACAAATTTCAAACCACTCAGAGCAAAATACCAATCACTGTTATGACGATGTCCATGTGGCCTGGCACTTCCACAGCCACTGTAAATACACAAGACCCTGACACTGTGAAGGAGCAATGATTTTATTAGCTTCACAGTGGCTTCAAACAGAGGTCAAAGTTCATAAGGCTGCAATTCCCGCAAGAGAGTCTTTCCTCAGCTTATTGCAATCCCTACTTTTGTAATTTTTGGGTAAAACTTGGCCAGATTTTTTTAAAATTCAGGCCAAAAATGGTCACAAGAGCATATGATTTGATCTATATCTCTTTCCATTGGTTCATGCTGACAGTGTTGTCATCCTATTGGCAGGAGCTGGCAGCCAGAGTGAACCAATCAGCTCTTGAAGCCGTGACGCCGTCGCCATCTTTCCAGCAGAGACACGAGAGTATGAGACCCAGCAGGTGTGTGTGTGTGAGAGCTGATGAGTCGTGACATGCTGAAAGCCAGATATTTCACATAAGACAACAACAGGTGTGATCCGCCACGTCAGGACCTATCAGCTTCCAGATGGATGGTGACTGACTTGTGGTGGCCAATCAGATCCTGTGAGAAAACTGAATGAGTCGAACCTTCACCAGTAAGACCATCATCTCTCTCTTTCTCTCTCTCTTCATTCCAGTAAAGGGCGTGTGGGCCGAGCGAGCAGTATTAGCTCTGTGGGCTCAGAGCCGTCACCTGCCCTTTCTGTGCTCTCATTGGATGCTCTGGTTGCCCCAGAAACACCCATCCAGTTTGACATAATTTCTCCCGTCAGCGAGGAGAACTCAGGACAGAACAAGACAGCAGCACAGTCCGGCAGGTTGGTGTGTTTGTGCATGAAATATAGTGTCATTACTGTAGAAAATGATCGTTTGCTGTTTAGTTTGTGCTGTTAAGTAATTTTTTGGTTTTTTGTATGTGTTTGAAGGAGAAGTAATCCATTTGGAGAGTCAGGAGACAGCACATCAGAGGACAACGAAGGTACTGCCTGTCTGCCTGATCTTGTTTCTCCTCTTGTGATCAATATTTAACAGTATTAAAGTTGCATCCATTTCCAGTTTAGTCCCATTAAGTCCACTGAAAATGTCCTGTTAAGTTGAGGAGTGCTTTGTCCTCTTTGCCCTGTTGTTGTGTGCCAGAACTTAATTGACTCATTGCTGCCCCCTTGTGGATCAAAGGCAGAAAACCTCGACTTTTATGCTTGGCAGTTGTAGTGGGTGTCATTTACCTGATCACCTAAGAGGGCAGCACTGAGTCAATTTCACACTTAAATACTTACTTTAAAAAGTTTTCTAAAAATTAGAGTTACAGCCCTAATAATAAAACAAATAGTGTAACAGTTATAATAATCTTTATTATTACAATAGATAATAATAATCAGGAAATATGAACCAAGCTAATGAGTAGAATTGCATATAAATTGTTTTCTGGATTTTCTCCTGGTGTCCAGACTCGATCCTCCATCAGCTCTTCATTGTTCGCTTCCTGGGCTCCATGGAGGTGAGAGCTGCTGAGTCAGCAGATGTCATCTCTGAGACCATGAGGCAGATCCTGGCAGCCAGAGCCATCCACAACATCTTCAGGATGACCGAGTCGCACCTGCTGGTCACCTGCGACTGCCTCAAGTACGAAACTCAGAGTGTGTGTGTGTGTGTGTTTGTATTAAGATGTCACTTGGAAACAAAGTCTTAGTATTTTTAATCACATGGTCTGTGTGCAAAAGACTAACATCTTTGCTCTCAAATGATTTATCTTCTACAAAAAACAAATAAGAGCAAAAGATCATGAAAGTTGCACATTCTGTTTTTAGAGATTCTGACCTGAAAGCAGGTCAAAGTTATGAGCAGTCGTCTCAAATGTAATCGCCACCTGTCCAGATTTATTTAGATATCATGTTCTGGACCAAAGTATTTGACAGATTAATAGAACAAGTGGGGCTGCAGTTCTGAAGCTGTCAAAAAATTCTGACAACATAAATGTAGTCTCATTTGTTTTTTGTTTTACTGCAGCATGAATTTAGGAGTTTGAGCTCTCTGTGAACTTCTCCATGAACGTGAAAAACATGTCAAGTTTGTAAATTCAGACGATGTTTTTTAGCAGGTCATATAAGATGATAATGCCAAAGATTAAAACATAAAAACTCAGTCTTCACACTAGTAATAAAGGAGTAAGTGTAGCAATATTTACAAGAACCACTGGATTATTTCCATGAGTCCCAAGAAAGCAGGTGTAACAGTGAGACTGATAAACCATCAAGTAGGACAGAAGAGTCCTTAACACTGATACAAAAAGGAAATCAACTACAAATGTTTTTACTTTGGTTTCAAGTTTTTATTTTTCTTCTCAGGCTCATCGACCCTCAGACTCAAGTCACTCGACTCAGGGTAAGATGATCCCTGTTTCTCTGGGTGGATGCTTTCAGTCTCAGACGTGTTTGCAGTGATTTCTCATCCCTTCCCTCCTTTCGTTCTCCTCCTGTAGTTTCCTCTCTCCACTGTGGTTCAGTGTTCATCCCATCAGGACAACAAGCGGCTGTTTGGTTTTGTTCTGCAGCCGGCAGGCGGCCGAGGTGACAGCCGGGCCGTCTGCTACATCTTCGAGTCCAACAACGATGGAGAAAAGGTCGTCTGTGTGTTTGTCTGTTTGTTTTCTGTCTCACGCTCTCTGTCTGGTCGGTCTGACCTGTTTGTTTTCCTCATGTGTTTCAGATCTGTGACAGCATCGGTTTGGCCAAGCAGATCGCCCTCCACTCTGAGATGGTGAGACTGATTTGAAGCTTTATTGTGCTGAAGCCAATGCTGACCGAAGATGGTAAAATGCTGCCTTCAGGTGTTGTTGTGGAGGTTGATTATTTTTGTTGCCTTGTTGCTGTTGTTGTCTTTGTTGTGTAGGATCGAAAGGCCGTTGAGAAGAGGAAGGAGCAGGACAAGGCCAAAGAGAAACAGCAGGAAGAGCTCAGCAAACAGAGACAGATAGAAAAGGTGACCTTTGACCTTCAACCCAAACAAATACAACACAAACTGAAACTGTTTTGGCTTAAAAAAAGACCTCAGTGATTAACTGTGATCGGAATAGCTGATTGTTATCTTGTTGATTGACTGAGAAAAAAAGTTTTTGTTGTTGCACTTTATCAGTTTTCAGCATTAAATGACAGAAGCTGGTCAGTGTGATAGAAAAGCACCTTGTTAGTAAGATCGTCCAAGAAGTAAGACTGGTTCATATTAAAATTAACAAATATTACTTTTGGTTAACAACATATCAGGGGGTATGATGAATGATTAATGTTAGACACTGTAGACAGAAAGAAAGCTTAGTTATCAGAGCAAAACTGTTTGAGTTAAATGTCAATCAAGTTTATCAAATCATTTATCACTTTATTTTTCAATTCTCATTTGCTTTGTCACTTTCTCTATTGTTTTTTTGTTTGGCAAGTTTGTGTTGTGAATGATGAAATATGGCTCTTTTCTCCATCACATCAGTACTATTTTAATTTAATCACCTTTAAATTAGTCAAGTTGTTTTATAATTTATCACTATTCACATATTCAAATCCAATTTTATGGCTCTTTTATTTTCATGTTCATTTTATAATTTTCTTTGTTTTGCCTTCAGGATCTGGAGGAGCAGAGCCGTTTGATCGCCGCCTCCAGTCGCCCTTCCAACCAGCCTGGTTCTGATGGACAATTCCTAGTGCTTAGCAACAGCCAATCAGAAGAGAGCGATGCTGGGGAGGAGGGGAAGAAGAAAGGCGAGTCTGAAGCCTAACAAAGCTAACAGAGGAGGCATGTTTGACCAGCCAGGCGCGACCCAGCTGGTACTGTCAAAGCAACAGCTCAGGAATCAGAGGAGGGGGACAACACCCGCCCGTCTGGGCTGCCTGGGTCTGAAAAACATGTGCTCCATCTCTGCTGGACTCTGGAGTTTGTGGTGGAGCCTGTCACTCTGAAAATGGATGAAAAAAACTTAACGTCTGCTCACTATATGAGGGGGAAGGGAGAGCGAGAGGACTTGTATTTTATTCTGTGTGTAAAAATGCTGCTTTTTATACCGGCTCCACAAGTATAGATTAACCTGTAAGTTTCTGTTTTTTTATGTTTATTTTATAAAAAGAGAAAACTGCAATGACAAAAGACTCAAAGAAAAAAACAAGAACAAAACAAACAAATGTGTGGAACTTGAACGAGGATCAGAAAGAGACGGAGAAGGAAAAACAGAAGTCAGATTTGGACGATCCAGGAAAGAAAGAGGACGAGCAAATGTGAGGTATGATGTTGTGATGCAGAAAGAGAAGAACAAAGCAACCATTTTTTTACCGTCCTGTTTAGAAAAAGAAGTGAGAGAGCATGGAGTCTTATTTTGAGGAGTAATTTTCCAAGCATCCTGCAAAATGTGTTTTTTTTTTTCTTTTGCTGGTTTTCATTAATTTCATTTCATTTGCAACTAATCACAGCAGCGCTTCAGAGATTTGTCTTATAAATGTATACTCAATTAACCATTATTTGATCAATGTAAACCTGATTAATTTAAGTAATTTTTTTGGCTAAATTGTTGCATACGTAATGGCTCCAGCTTCTCAAATGTGAGAACTTGTGGTGGGTAGTTTTGATTGTTTTTTGGATGTTGTGTGGGCGGATGGTTTGTCCACAAAACTGTGTGGGAAGTCGTCACTGGAAACACTTTGGGAAAGAGCAGACACAAAAAATACTTAGTGATGGTAGGTGCTGAATGAGAGGTAAACAGAAACATGTTCAGAGGTCTACAACATCAACAACATTGGGACTTAAAATTGGGCTGAATTTGGTTAAAAATATGCTATTTTTAGTGTTTGGTTTAAACACACTCTTTTGACTAACAGACCAAATATCCTGTTCGTCTGCAGTTTAAAACAGCCTGGTTTGGGTTGGTCAAAAATATCATCTTTAACTGTAGGAAACATATCTGTCTTTGAGAGACACAGCCACTAGAGGTCCTCATCAGATGGATTTAACATGGGTCATTGTCGGCATTTGAACAAAAAAACAGAATTTAATGTTTTGCATGAGAGGATTTCAGATTTCAGAGAACAGAGGGACATTTAAATATGTAGCACAGATCTGCCTTACAGTGAAATATAGTCATTGAAATGCTGTTTTTGTTAAATCACTTTCAGTTGTCTTAAAGTAAATAAACTTTTCAACCATATTCAGCCCAGTTTGTATTAGACGCCGTACTTAAATCGCTGCTTGCTGAGTTTCATGCCTTTGAAAAACAGATACTGTCGGCAGTTGTCACTTTAAAATGATGATAAATTAAATTTTGTCATAGTAAACAATAAAAGACCTACAACACTGAAAACTCAGCAAGTCAGCCAGGGTCAAATTCTGCTCCTCTGGGGTCAAAGGTCAGTTACACTTAAGCTCTTGTGATCTATAAGAAAATATTTGTAGCCCCTCAGTAACTTCCAATGACACTAACTTTTGTGTGATTCAAAATTTGCCTTATGCTGTATTATTACTGTACTCGTTTACTTTAAAAACCAAGCCATGCAGTTTGTGTGCAGTGTGCATCAGCATGTTGTCAGGACTGGAGCAAACATGGCCGACACAGGAGGTCTCGAAGATTTAAAATGACAAAAATTAAAAGAACACCTTCAAACCTTTTCATTTCTAGATTTTAATTTCAAAATTAGACTTCTTTGACTTGTGCCTCTTAAGAAATGAATAGTTGCATGAAAGTGTTGCTCATTAGTAAGACGATCCATCACATACTGTCACCTTCGATCAATAGTTCTGATTTCAGGTTTTAAAAAGACCCAATGATGCTTCGCTCTCCTTTGTAGGTCTGTGTAATTGGAGATCCGTCAACACAAGCACAAACCTGATCGAATGATCTCCTCACTTTCACTGCATTGGTGTGAGAGAGTTTTGGCTGAACTTTTGTCTTTTCTGATAAAAAATGATCTTGTTCATGTAATTTATTCAGTAAACTTTGAAGACAACTAACATTTTTAACAACTATGAAAAGAGCCATCTCCACAAAAACAGACAGGCAGTAATACTCAGCTGGATCAGTGTGTAATTGTTTCTTTCTGCTTTCACAAATGTTAATCTGCATCATGGTTTGGGCCTTTTGTGTTTTTCACAGGTTTAAATTCATTAATCTGCCTTTATCCAGAGTGATTCACAGCAATTATTATAAAAAGAAATGCTAAAATAAGTTTCAGTTCCGACATCATAGATGTTATATGTAGGGATGTTAAGGTCAGAGGTCACAGCCAATCTGACAACAGACAAGCCTCTTCAGGAAGCCTGAGTCAGAAGTTACTGAAGATCATTTTTATTTTTCACTGTTTTGGGAGGGAGTTTTCTTGCTGTTACCAGGTGAAGGACTCGTGTTGATGGAGCTGCACTTTACTGACGCAGGAAAACACGACTGGATTGATTATGTTGAACTGTAAATATGTTTCAGTGATAATTGTTTCAGTGTCATGAATATTAAGAGGCTTTTCAAAGATGAATAAAACACTAACTCCACCCGCCTGAGTCAGGCTGCTTATTTTTTGTGCATCAAACGAACCTTCACAAGCAATGAGAGCTAAAGGTAGTTTTTCAAGTGTAAAAGCAGAATAGAACTGAATGTGTTTTTTAATATTTATTTTCTAGTTTAATGTTATTGTCGTGTTAATGTTTCATTTATCAAAAAGAAATGTAAAAAATTATATGTACAATTAAGGAGGAATATCAGCTTTTCCAAAAAAAACTTTACATAGTGATATTATGACATTTTTCTATGACAACGGCAAAAAAAAATTACTGTGACTATTTTGCTTTGTGAATATATTTACCAAATATTTAAAGCTAACTAAGAGTTCAGCTTTTGCACTAATTACCTGCTTTTAAGCTACAAACTCAAACAATTTATCATTTTAGTCTAAATGATTAGTTATCTATAATTTTTTTTGGCTATATATCAGATTATTGCCCACAGTAAACTATTTCAAGAGTTCATCCATTACTTTAAACTAACCTAATAAACTTATCTGTATCCTTTTAACATATTTTTTCCAATATCTTTACTTTAAGCCATGTTAATGGATTTTCTGTTACTTTAGCTTTCTATTTCAACTGTTTTTAAGTTCCTTTAAAAAAATTTACAAACAGCCTATCCATCATTCTCAGTGATTTCAACTACTTGTCACTTCTGGTTAACAATAATTTGAGCTCTTCTTCACCGATATTTTACCAATATCTATAGTTCAATCTATTTCGACAGGTTTTCTATTAATTAAGCTACCTGTTTCGACTGTTTATGCATAACTTTAGCTAACTTTTTAAAATAGTTAACTTTACCTTTATACAAATAAAATATTTCTCACTTTCAGATAATTGTTCTATTATTTAATTGAGTTATTTCATCAATGTCCACACGTGGTTTACACATAATTACAAAATAACTTTGCAAACTCTTCATCAATTTTATTTAGCCAGATGAAGTATTTCTTACTTGTAACCAACCATTAGATTATTAATTATAGTTTTTAATGTGTACTTTTATCTGTTGCAATAGATTTTCTCATTCCTTAAAGTCTGTAGAGTTTTCTTATAAAACAAACTATAGACAAATAAAAAGCTTAATAATTGATTTAACTTTTCAGCTTGCTTATAGATTAAATGTGTTGGCACCTTATCTTAAGTTTTCCAGCTCTAAATATGAGAATATTTTTTTTCCAAACAATTATCTTTAATTTTTTTTTAAATTAGTTAAGCTTCCTCACAATTTTACTGTGTATCACTATGCCTAAGCTATAAAGTTCACTCTGTATCTAAAACAAAACACAAAAACCGATCACCAAAACAACTTTATTATACAATAAATATAAAGTAATGAATTAAATATAAAAATAGATATTTTCATTAAGTTAGTGAAAAAGTAGGCCATAGTGCTCCAGAAATACCTGAACTGAAAACTTACTACAATTATGTTTTATCCAACAAAACCTGTGACATTTACTTAAATGATACATTTAACTTAAAAAAAAAGATTCAAGTTAATTTCAAGTGTAAAATCATTGATCACCGATGACAGACAACTAAAAATCAACATCTGTTGCAGGTCTGTGAGATTTCAGACCAGATGAATGAGTGAAAATATGAAGGATGGACTTTGTTTCCCATAAAACCAACGTTCCTGTCTAAGACAAAGATTCCCAACATGGGTATAAATAGTTCCTTGTTAAATAAAATGACATGTCCTTTGTAAGTTTGTTTTTTGGTCACTCCTGATCAACATCTGTTTAAGCAATTGAATGTTCAGTTTCAGAGCCGCAGTGTCATGAATTGGGATCAGTTATTTATCATAACGATTGTCTGATTTGATTCTCCTGTGCACTTTTCTTTTCCTGCGACATCACAGAAATCGACTCCAAGGCCAAAGATGTGTTCATTCAGTGGTTTCAAACAAAAAAAATATGAGAAATGATAAAATTACATTAATGCCTTGTTTGCAATGCCATTATAAAGTAAGTAGCATATGTAGGAATAATTTACAGGCACATAACCTTTTTTTTTGAATGGCAAACTGTAAAATGTGGGGTTTTTTTGTAAACAGACAAAGTCGGAGCAACAACGGATCCTTGAAGTCTCTTCTTGATTCATCGGCTCAGCTCAGTTAACAGCAAAGTGCCTGATGTGTTTGAGGATCCAGCAAAACAGCGTCAAACAGCATCAAAACAGCGTTTTTTGTCTAAAGATTTGGTCTGAGAGCCAGTCCAGACCCTCAGCCAGACCCGTGCCGCTGACGGCACAGGAAGCCTGGACAAACCACTGCACAGACACACAGAGGGACAAAGACGTTAGCTTTAGGAACAAAACACTCATGACTTTTTCTAACTGGACAGCTCTTCCATTTACAAGACAGACATTTACATATTAATATTTCTTTTTACGTCTATTTTTCTTCACTTTTACAGTAATTGCTATTTGTTTTTCAGCTATTTTTATTATTAAGCACCAAAACACTCAGGCAAATTCCTTGTATGAGAAAACTAATCAATAA
>JAUZTA010000015.1:3048780-3057785 GCA_034780835.1 Ctenochaetus striatus | reverse complement strand
TCCACGTAATGTGCAGGATGAGCATTGAGTCCGCTGCACTGACTGTCTTGAACCAGTCAGAATCTGGCACAATCTGTGGAAATACTGAATTTAGCTGTTGGTCCAAATAGTCAATATTTATTTTTTTTCTGCCTGTGATGGTAAGTAACAAAGTACAGTTTTGAAGTACTCGTATTTTACCTAGGTGTTTTCATTTCTTGCAACTTTATACTTCTACTCTGCTACATTTTGTAGGAATATGTTTAATGCTTTACTCCACTTTGCGTATTTGATAATTTTACTTCCTGGTTTATTTCTAATACAGAATTAGTAATACAAAATATAATCAACAAATACATTATCGTGTATTACTATATGCTGACATGATGCTTTGAACTGTATGAAGTAGCAGTACTAGCTGCAACGGCCAAGTGATGTATACATTAATGCATCAATAATTATGTACAACACAATATCATAACAATTATTACTCCAACATGGGACATCCTGCATTATGAGTACCTTGCTCCTGGAAGTTTGAGTATAATTTGATGCAGATTCTTTTGTATTTTACTTTAGTTAAAAAAAAAAAAAAAATTGAACTTGTAATAATGCTCTCAGGGCAGATTTACACATCTGTCAGATCATAAAAATATCTTTAGGTTTTTGTTATGAACCAAACAGCAACAAACCAACAAAACAAATAACATCAGACAGACCTTTACTGACATTAATGAAAATTGTAAAAATACTGTTAAAAACATAATTTAATGTAATCTGTGATTTTGCCAAAAATCCTATATAATTGTTTTCAGGTAAAAGGGTGTCAACTACATTATAGTAACATTTTAATCAGGCCATTTAAATGGCCATTTACACCAATAAATAGGTGGACTTTGTCAAAATAGTTGCTCAATAAATTCAGTGATTGACAAAATTGTAACATTAGCAGGATATATTCAGTAAAGTTGAATGCTTAAACCTCTCATTCCAATAGTGTCTGTTAGCAAACAAACTATAAATTTAAAACATTCAAGTGTTTCAACAACCCTGTAATTAGTCCAAATAAGGTTTAAAATAAAAAAAACATTATATGAAGTGATTATTATTATTATAATCTCTGTGTTTAGTAAGACATCTGTTGTTATAACAAAATAATTATTGTACATCATATCTGGGCCACCATTTCACTTTACATCATTATGTACATAACTCTTCATTCTCTACAGAGTGGGAGAGAATGAGAAAAGCCCTCCATAAAAAATTCAAAGTTGTTAAAATATTTTTTTTTTTTACAAATATAAAACTTACATGGTTGCCCAACAACCAGATGTCACAGGTTTTTTTCAACCAGTATATGTTTTGTTATTTTTCTTTACAATTATCTGCTTGACAAAAAGGCAAAATTCAAAGTATGTCTATAACATGTTACATGATGGCATTAAGGAAAAAAACAAAAACAAAACCAAACAAACGTAATCCATAAGTTTGACAACAGGTCCACTTAACATTTTGAAAATTTAATATTTTTAACAATACAAACATCAAAAAACTCAGTGTGCAATTGTGTGTTACCCATCAGGACTTACAGAAAAAAATCTAATAAAAGGTCATAGTAACTTGCCCACTGAAAATACAAATGTCTATAATAAATTAAATAACCTGTTTAGCTGTTATTGCTGTCATTATATGGTATGTGGTTATTTTGTTTTGTCTGATATAAAGAACTGTCCAGGAATGTTGATGAATTCACATAAATCAGGCTTTAAGGAACTTTAAGTTAGATTTTTAATTGCAATAAATCTGCTGATGTTACATATTTTAGACTTTCAACCTCATAATTTAAAATTTTAGCCCACTGCTAAAAATGAATTATTTTTTCCAAATAATTATATAGTAATCTCGATTTTGACACCACAGGCTCAATGTTACTGAGAAACTGAAATGAGCTGAACCAGCTGCTTGGGCAGGACAAAATAAATTCCAAAATGTATAATCTGAAGTGGGTTTATGTAAATGAAACACGCAATAAAATAATGCTTTGATAGATCCAGTGCTAATTATCCCTTTAGAAGAACTGCCTGTATTTGTCCGACTTCTGTTGTTTAACAAGACTCATTTTTTTTCCGTCTGCATCTATAATGCATCTGTGTGTTTTGCTTGTTTATCAGAAAACAATTAAAACAGATTTCAGTCATTTGTCTAAAGGCAACATGTAGGATCCTGAGCCGGATGGTCATCAGGGGTTCAGTTTTTGCCGGAAGTGTCTCCTCAGCCGAGTTAATTTAGTGTGAGGACAAATGTAAAGCTCGAGCTGCAGTTAAAGGAGCACTGCTCTAATTATCTTCATGGAAATAAATTCCTTATGCACTCAGATGGAGGCTAATTCATTGAGTCTTTGGTTCTGCTCTCATTCCTGTAAGGCACCAGCATCATTTTAACCAAAACCAAAAAACAAAAAGCTGCTGCATCTTTGAAATCTAAGTTAAAATGATGTCAGCTGTAGTGTTCCTTTTTTGTAGAAATGTAGACAAGCCAGCATGCAGCTTACTGCACAGCCACTAATCACCTGACAGATCCTTAATAAAAAATTCAGGTTAAAATGTGTTGGATTGCTCGTTGTTGACAATTTTTTTGCAGGATTTTCTCTGTGAGTTTTGCCAGGTGAGGGCAACATTAACATGACAGCTGGAATTTGTCTTTATACCTATCACTTACCTATGGAAGAAAATTTCTGCCAGGGAAACAGAAAATAGTAAAAATGGCAGGAATAAAAAATAAAAGTTTAAAAATATGACAAACTGAGTCAAAATTCTAGTAATTTTTAGGACTTTTAACACCCAAATATAAGTTAGTTATTTTAACTTGTCAAATCCAAATATTTAGTTCATATTTTTAAGACAAAATTTCAACTATGTAGTTCTTTATAAACTGAAGTCAACATTTTAATTTATTGTCCCAAGTCAAAATTGCAAAATTTATTGAGTTGTCAGTAAGATGTAATCAATCTTAGTTCATTTGAGCTAAAAAAAAAAAAAAAAACACCTTTACAAAATGATGCACGGCACAAAATAATCAATCAATTTTAAAAGTAACTTTAAAAAATTTTCAGCTGACATATGACCACAATTTATTCCAATAGATGACTTCTGGTGTGTGGCCTCACAAGAGTTAGTCATTCAAATTGTTAAGTTTATGTGGATCAAATGCATTTTAATCAATGCTGTCCAGAGGGTTTTATTATAGAAAACGTCATCTCTGTCAGACATAAAAAAAGATAAAAATGTATGCTCAGGGAGAATTACTGAAGTCAAAGTTATGGATAGCATTTTTAATTAAAATGTATAAAAAGTGTCATTAGTTGTCATAACTCGGGATCTCATAATGTTATGAACATTTGACTTAGTGTCTACAAGTTTTAACTTAAAAAAATATTTTAAGTTAGTGTCTTTTATAATTTTGACTTGGTACCTCATAATGTAAAGTATTTTTAACATTTTATACATTTGTCAGTTTCTTTTTTTAGGCAGAAATGGGCTTCCACAGTTTCAATCCAAAAAGGCGGTTACTCTCCTTGACCCTCAGAGGAATTCAGAATCAGTCAAAATAGCCAACATCACAACAACCAACACTCAGATTTCTGAAAACTTCAGGACTTTTTGAATATTTTAGACTGTTATTGGATGCTACACAAGGATCATGTGACATGGATAGAGCGGTGTGATTGGCTCCTGAGCACTCTGCTCCGCAGCTGCTCTGTGGCTCAGCAGACAAGTCAGACAGTCATCTACTGCATTCAAAGGTAATACAGGGTTGCTGGTGCTAAATGCTGTGTGTGATTTAACGTCAGGAAAATGCGATTATAAAGCACTGCTTGGCTCTGCTCGGTTCAGTTTGTTTGCATAAAAGTAAGTGTGCATGTGTGTGTGTGTGTGTGTGTGTGTGTCTGTATTTATATAGGGCACACTGGTCCATTGAGTGAAGTGCACTTCTTTTTAAAAACATTTCTTAAAAATGGATGAATAAACCTCAAAGTCATTTCAACCGGATTGCAGCAATCCATCGTCAAGTAAAAAGAAAAATTACAAACGTCAACAGGTTAAAATGCTGAGGGTCAAAGGTCAGCTGGGTTCATCTTCCTGCTCTTACCTCCAAGGTGATGACAAATCTTAGTGCACAAAGGCCACACAGCTGCATGGTCAAAGAGCAAAGCTGTGATGAATTAGAAATGCATCAAGAGCACCATTCTTTTCCTAAAGATGACTCCCCATGATTTTTATTTGCTGGGAAAAGGCCTTCAGACAAGCTTCTCAGCAGCTCTGGCCGTGGTTGTTTGATTACCACATGTTCACCTTTCATCTGACATCCACTGAGCTGCCACAGCAGTGGTTTGGTGGGAAAAAAAAATACATATGACTGAAGTTGGATGTATATTTTAAGAAAATAAAACTGCACCATGTGCTTTCCATGTTTGACTGGGAGAGATCCTTTTACTGGGACCCAGTCTTCACTTGAAAGACAAGTGGGAGAAGATCCGATAACCCCCTAAACTTTAAAACAAGCTCAAACTGGGGTTAAAGTTGCAGACTGGGGGGCAAAAGGTCAGGGTGAGGAGGGTTTGTGCAGTATGCCCTGCAGGTCCTCTGGTAAGGCCAATATGACGGCCTCAATGTGGGCCCTCAGTTTAGCCACAGTGCCCGGCTGCACAGGGAGCTGCTCCCTCTCCGCCTGACTCTGCAGCAAAGACCATCAGACAGCATTCATCAGCGTTCACATCAGACTCATACAAGTTATCAGTGATAACCATTAAAAGTTTAAAGTTAAAACCCCAGGGACACATTTAAACAGTAGTCATGGTAATAGTAGCAGTGCTAGCAGCATGAGTGATATTATTTGTAGTACTGATAGAGACTTAATTGTCTGTACTGACCAGTTTGTCCTTCAGCTTCAGAACCAGATCAACTGTCTCCACCTCAGAGTGCTTCTGGACCCTCTGCAGCAGATCCTGCAGACATACAGACAAGTACAGACAAACAGAAATGAAAGACGGGAGATAAACTCTGAATTGAGACACCGTAACTCAGGCAGGACGGATATTCAGCCTGACAGTCAGCTGGACTCGTCTGACGGTGCTTGACTGAACTTTTTTGTCAAGAAGTGTTGATCTGATACATTAACACAGTAAAATGAACACACCCCTCCCCTCACCTCCTCACACAGCGCCTCCAGGTGCAGAGCCTCCAGTTTCTGGGTCATCTCTCTCCTCCTGCTGCGGAACCAGCCGTCAAAGTTTGGAGACTTGAGGAAATGCCTTCAGACGCAGAGGAAACCACACATGAAGATCAGGATAATGTGCGCTTCCAAAACACTGATTCCACAGCTAATTAACTCAAACAACTTCCACTTTGTCATGCTTTCATTTTGTGTTGCTCTTCTGAGAATAAAAGTCAACATTTGCTGATGGTGTTTTATATCAAAAGTCTACCAAGTAATGGGAGAAGTTTGCAGTTTGAGCCTCAGTTGATTTATGCTCAAATATACTTTCAATTTGTAATAATGGTCTGTTTTAAAATGCCTGGCTGTCCCTTCACTTTCCTCTAATTTTCTTGTAGTTTTAAGGACTAAAACTTCCAGCAGGATTTTTTTTTGGCATTTAAAAGTGTGTGTTTGTCCACCTGTAGAGTCCTATCCAGTCTCCTTTCAGTCTGGATGTGAGCTGAGGTCCAGCTTTCTCCAGCGTCTTCATGAAGTCCTGCTGGATGAACGGTCGCAGCTGAGGAGGACTCTTCCAGGGACTGATGGACTTCTGCAGAGGCATCAGACTGGCCACGTACCGCTCCTGTAACACACGAGAGAGAACAAGCTCCTTATTACGTCGTTTCAGCTCAACTCAGCAGCAGCGATGACTGAACACATGAAGCAGCTGATGTAGGTCCATGTGTCTTAATATGAGGGTTTGGATCCTCCAGAGGGGCACAAAGATAATTACTAACAAAGCACGTAATTTAAACCAGACTTCATACTTAAGACATATTAAAAACAGCACGTTTTAACAAGACCATGTTGAAAAACAAAGAGATGAAAAATAAAAAACACAGTTTGTTACCAGAGGAATAATGAAGCTCTGTGTCAGTTCTAAAAAGTAGCGTCGAAGAATTGCATTTTGGGCTGCTGAAGGTCTTTTCTGTTGAACACCCTGAAAAACGAGCGAAGAGGAGGAAATAACAGTTCAGTAGAATCATCAGACATAAATCAAAAATTAAAGCTCTTAAATTTCTGCATGAGCTTTTCCACACAATGCAGTAAACAAACCAGTGATGTTGGAGAGTGGTGTTGCTTCTAGTTTAAGTCTAAATATTTTAAAACCATTTATTGTTCGTAGTTGTGAGCTGTTTTGATTTTTAGACGAGGTGGGATGGTTTGATCAAAGACTACGAGGTTCTGGACCGAAGTTTGTGGCTCTAATCGTCAATAAGACAATCAAGTTTGGTGCAGGATGATGAGAAAAGACTCTCTCTCACCTTCTGAAGCTGTTTGATGATTTCTTCATCTTTGTTGAGATACGGCTTATATGCAGTGTACACACCTGCAACACACACACACACAGACACACGCACACACACAGATCAAGAAGCAGTAAAGGTCTGACAGTAAATGAACGGGGCCCCCAAGTGGAGAAACTGTTGTCTCATAAATGTAAACATGAGTGAGTTATAGGACAGATCTGTGAGGTTTTCAGTATTAAAAAAATCATTCTTAAAAAAGTTCATACAGATGGAGAGCTGAAGCATTTACCAGGTTTAGAGTCCAAAGTTTTGAGGTTTTTCAGTTTCTTGACTTTCATCTGCTTTGCCATCTCCCCTAAATGGGCCAGACAGACGGACAAAGGAAAGATTAGTCTCGAAATACAAGTATTTTAAATGGCAAAAAAATATATAAACATGGTGACCAGAAAAGCTTAGGCACTGTGAAGAAGATGGAAGAAGCTCTTTGTCTGAAATGCATCAAGAATATCCTTTGACTGAACTGAAGGTCCGGGAAGAAACCAATGAAAACAGATCATGAATGACCTCATCATCCGAGGTCATTTGTCAGGCTGAGGTTGCTGAAATAGGTGACTGCAGTACAATGCAAGAAGTGACACTTGTCTTTTGTTCAGTAAAGACAAAATCACATTACAGCTGCATCATCTACCTGCTTGCTTCATGTCTCCGATGCGGATGATGTGCGGCCAGTGCTGCAGGGTTTTAGCAAAGAAGGGATTGGTCACTCCCAGAATGACTGACGGCCTGCAGAAAGAGGGCGACAAGAGGCAGATCTAAGATGATTCTATGATTATTAACTTATGCAAATAATAACAAATCCTGATGCGCCATCAAATAAAAAAGGAGCTGATTCAAACAGCAAACATCTGCCTTCATTAAAGCTCGCACATCTGCATTGCTGATGCAAGTCAACGCTGCGGAATATCAATTAGAAGTTTTATCACACACTCGGCATAGATTACAATATCCTGCTACTATACACCTATATGCCTTAAGGGAGCATCCGTTGTGTGCGACATTTAACAAATGACACAGCACTATGTCGCCTAATTTAGTTGATTAAGCTCCTTTCTGACAACACATTGCTGGTTAAAATTCCTGGACCAGTAGAAATTATGACTGAGGCACTGCTAAGTGAGGTGCAGTTTGAGCAGCCAACACAACTGTAAAGTATAGCACATGCAGATTTGAAGCCAGTGAAAAGTAACTCCTGTGATGAATCATTGCTACTCACGGAGCCTGCGTCCTGGTGGTGTACTCCTTAAACTCACTGTCATGGATGGTGAAATACGGCCGGAAGTCACTGCAGTAACGCAGAGGAGAGATACAGCTGCAGAGAGAGAGAGACACAAAGAGGAAGAAATCTTTATGTCTGAAGCCTGAATATCATCCATGTGGCGCTTCATGAGCAGAGAGCTGCAGTTTGACAAAATACAACTGATGTCATTAAAGAAAAGACAGTGAAAACACATAACATGTAACTAGTCTGTATTGAGGTAATTAATACGAAACAGTCCAACAAGAAACTGATTCACTTTGGAAACTTTAAACTTTAAGCTCAAGATTTAAAAAGCTTCATTTAACTCCTTTTGAAACACGAAGACATGGATGTTTTATATGTTTTCAAGGACATAAAGACACAAAGTCATTATGCTTCTCTGCTGTCTGGCACAGAAACCGGCCCGTAACTCTTCTCCACCTCACCTGACCAGTGCCAGCACAGTATCAGCTGACTCCGCTGGCGACGGCGCCATGACAACGAGTGCCTCTCCCAGCAACACCAACTCCCACAGCATCTGGATGTGGAAGAACACTGGGTAGAAACATCTGGAGAGAGAGAGAGGGAGATGAGCGTGAAGTTTCCTTTCCCTACAGAAAAGCATCATGGAGACATTACTGTTTTTATTAAGCTTATTTCTCATATTTTCATCTTTTTGGATTGATTTTCATAAAGAAACAAATGAATTATTGTCTTATTATCAACGATTTCTCTTCACATGTGCCACTGACAGAACTACTGAAGATTCATGTGCTTTTTTTTGGACTGAGGAACATCTGTTGGCATCACTGACTGATGGGAATGACTCAGTGGAGAGTTTCCGTATTTGTCACAACATAAAAGACTGTTCTGGATACACGTTTTTAAGTGGAATAGACATTGTTTTTCATTTCTGAACACTCCTAATAACGTCCAGTCTGTTGCTTTGCTTTATTCTACTTTGGTTTTTATTTGTTACAGCTAATGTCCTTTTTTGACCAGAATGTGCAACATGCAAATTAACACAGCAGCGTGACAGTACTGCAACAAACACAGTAAAACTGACCTTTTACTACTTTTCATGACACGATGACTTTGTGAGTGAGTTCTTTGAATAATTTTAGTTTTAGAAACACAAAGTTGACACTAAAATGAGGACTTTCTAGGAAATATCCATATTTTCTCTCATAAAATCTATTTCTGATGGAAAATCTTTTGAGGAG
>JAUZTA010000015.1:3025437-3040457 GCA_034780835.1 Ctenochaetus striatus | reverse complement strand
TTTGGCCACAAATCTCTGTTTTCTTTTGGGACCTACACTTTTATTTTCTTTTATCTGTGGAATATTTTTCTCATTCAATCACTAAATCACCAAACTGTCTGATTGCTGCTTGGTGTGCAGAGGCTGTTAAATGAGGACTCACAAACAGAAGAGTGTCTTTCTGAGTTTTTTCAAGCACAAGTTGTGCACAAAGCTTATCTGATGACAACAAACGCCTGCTGCTGCCGCCGCAAACACTGAGACAGAGTACAGCGTAAAAGTGCAGCATAACTGCAGCACTAGACGAAGGATCCTAAAATATAACAACCACAAAACTGGACAAAATAATCTGTACAAGTCATGTTTTTGTGCTGCAAACATATAAAAAGATTAAGAGCTCTTCCTCAGTTTAACACTCAAAAGTCATGTTACATTTCAGATCTTTATCTGACTCATAAATGCTGTGATGATCGAGGCTCAGCTGGGTTAGAAATGATTCATGTCTGCTGACTGAAGCCAAGTTTATAAAACCTGATTAAAACTGCAAAAGCATTGAGAATCTTTCCTTTTAAATTTTAATTTAGTCATTATTTTGGCCGTGTTCTTTTCTCTGATGCTCGTGCTAAAGTTACTCAGAAAGCTGAGAATCAGAACTTAAAGCTCAGTTGCTGTTTAACTTTAGATCCTGTGTGAGACAAATGCTGCTTCTACCTTCCGAATACACTGAACTTTTCTTTGAACAAGAATCAAATTAAAGACATGTGATACAAGTTTCAAACTGTGAGACTGAACAGTGGGAGACAATGAGAGAGAGCCGTGTGTCTCCGGTCTAATGTCTCTCTCTCTGACACACACCTACAGTGTATATATATAGCAGCACTGTAAGCATTTGTCCTAATCCTGTCATCATCCTGAGGGCAGCAGGTGCGTCAGCTCTGCTGACTCACAGTCAATGAAAACACACACCTGCAGGCAAACACACAAACATACATGAAAATGCAGGGGTGTGCGTGTAAACCTGTACTCGCCACACCTTCTCTTCACTTCAGAGTTACACGAATGGAAGTGTCTAAAAATATTTTTTTTAAAAAAGGTCCTTAAATGCAGCTTCAGGGCCAAAATGTTTTAATAAAGCAAAACTAAGGGTGACAAGTAAAATCAGAGCCTCCAGGTAATGTTCTAGAAATTAAAAAATCTCCTGCAGAGTCAAAAAGACATTTGCGATCCAAATTACAAAGAATTTAGCAGCATTTAATGTGGTTCACTCTATGTGACTGGACAGGAACAGTAAATCAAAAAATAAAGTAATATTATTGCATATTTTCCAGCTGCCTTGGATGAAAACTATTTACTATAAACTAAGGTCACAACATTCTGAATCCAGCTTTCTGATGTTAGAGTATGGGGTGGGGGGGCTGTGTCCCACAATGTTTGATCACAGCAGGAATCAGACAGGTGTAAGGAGGTATGAAAGTAGACAGCATTGTTGGATTTTTAGAGGGCAATATAACAAAAAAGGTATGAAGAAACAAAGTCGACAGCAGATTAATCAGCAAATCTCTCGAGTTTGTCATGTTTGAGAAAGTGAAAGTGAGGAAGAGAATGAAGGAGACAGAATGAGCTGAAGTGTGAAAACGTACGTAGAAAGTAGGTCAAGAGGAAGAGCAACGAGAGATGAAAATATATTGAGAAGAAAGGAGCAACAAACTGAGGATGAAAGGAGAGCAGAGGTACCAGGATCAGACAAAAGAGAATGAAATATGAAATAATGCCTTTAATCTTTTTTGCATCTCAAGTTGAGGACTTAAGAGTGGAGCCGAGAGGGCGAGAGAAGAGATGTAGAGTGACCAGCAGCCGAAAAAACTCCATACAGAGTACTGAAGACCACATTAACGTGATTCCTTGATTTGCAATTAGAGCTTCCCAAGTTTTATGGTACTGATTCAAATGTAACAGATTTTTGTAACACTTATTTTATTAATTCCACTCCAGCACATTACAATGGTTTATTAATTTTTAGGCCAAATTCAAACATAACCACTTTAAAATAGTAACATACGACAATTTTAGCCCCTTTTTAATCAGCAGGAGTGAAAATTAGTCATCCTCAACATTTGTTGTGTTATGGTTCCAGTTTTTGCACAGAATTTTAGGAAAGTTATGATCAGAAATGGGTTGAAAAATAGCGCACATGCCTGCTATAAATGGGAATAAATCAGACCCCCACCCACACACACACACCACACACACTTTGGTACTAAGCCCTGAATGCTTACAATGTTTTTTTTTGGCTGTGCCCCTTTTGTACATATAACTCCCTCTGTGACTTTAGAGTGCAGCGCCTTGTATGTCTTTGGTGAGTCAGAGTGCATCAGTAACATTATTTGTATGATTCATTGCACCTTGACACTCTCTAATACAGCTTTTTGATCTTGTGTAGTCATTCAGAAACATTTTCATGTAAGGAAAACATCATAGAAAATATTTAATCTAGGGCTCATTACATCAACCCTACAATAAATCCCGCTGTTATGCAAGTTATATCAATCAAGTGTTTATTAACTTGTTTTATTGAGGTGTTGATTCAACTTTATGGTCAGTCTGGAGGCTCTAGTTTCTAGTGCTATTTAACTGGGCTGTGGTTGTCTCTCTGTGTAAAGGTGATAAGTATGCATTCTTTCTTTTTAAGCTCTTTTTTTATTCTTTACACAACCATTTCTGCACAAGACCAACTGTAATAGTATGAATGTCTTCCACGACAGACTGAACGTGTACCATTAATCCCTTATTTCAACTCCCTTCTCTTCTCTCCCTCTGCTGGATTTATACGCCACATTAAGGAGCTGTTAAACTTCTGCCTTCAAACACGGTCTTTTTTTTCCAGCATGACCCAGCTTTTAATCTGAGAGGTCACCATTAAATTAAGCTAAAACCTCCACAGTGGTCTGAGATGTCAGACAAGAGTTTAAAAGGCTGAAAGCAGGAACTTACCTGAGTTGGAGTCAGGAAAGGAAAGGTAGCAGATGCTTGTTTTCTGAAAGAAAACAGATTTTTTCATTTTTGGCTTTTATCATGACATTTCAGGTTGATTTATAAAACCAACAAAAATAACACACAGCAGAGAGCAAACAGTAGGAGATCAGTACAGTAATTACCATTAAACTATAACACACTAAAATATTAAACATTAAAAAGGTTCATTAAGGACTTAGTGTAGATCATCTATCAGCATAATTTTATGCAAAAAAAGGTACCCATCTTAAAACTGAACCCTTCTTATATAGTGAAAAATCCCACCCACCACTCCAACTCACCTCTTTCTCTGACAGTTTGGAATGATGAGGATAAATAACCTGAAAGAGAAAGAAATAGAGTTACTTCACAACAAAAGCTCATCAGCCCACAAGTTAAAACTGTGTTCAGCTGCAGTAAAACATAACAGAGACACATTACAGGTTTTTCAAACTTGGACATCTTTTCCAACAATTATTCATCTACAGTTACTGTGTTCTTTACTTCCCTCTTTTGCTACCTTTTATTGTGTCAGAATTACCAGTCACTTTGTGACAATAAACTAAATTCATGATGAAATCTTTGATAAAACTGATTCCTTAATTGGCTTAATCCAATTTCAGCATATCAAGTTTAAAGGGGAGGCATTTTGTAGTGAAAAGTGACGTATGTGACTGATGCACTGTGCATTTTAACCACCGTGATGTATTCACTCAGATGTTCCTGTAGCACTGACTATTAAAATCTGCCAGAAACTGAAAGTTAAAATGTTTGCCTTGCAGTCCAGTTAAGAGCAAAAATAAAAACAGAGAATGTACAGTTATTGTTTCTGTTAGATTATTTGTGTTGCTTAACTCATAAAAGTTAAATAGAAAGTCTTTCAGTTGTCTGAAACCAGCTCACAATATAAACCTATTTGCATTTGCAGTGTTTATTCACAATGTGTGAGAGAACAACAGGTGTCTGTTAGCTTCGGTGTCCATCAGAGAGAAGCAAACTGGCTTCAGCAGATTTCAAGCTCTCCAAGCTTCCAAGTTAAAGGCCTGAAAATGTATGTCTGTTTGATTGAGGAAATGTTTCAGTAAAAATACCTCAGTGTGGAAACGTTACAACCAGTGAAATAGTCGCTGCACTGATGCTATTATTAGATTATTTAAAAGAGAAAATACACACAATTCACCTTGGCTACGATAAACAGTATCAGGTAACACACTTGTTATCCCACAGCAACAAACACATAGATCTGGTGTTTCTAGTGGCTTTTGTGAGATCAAACGTAAATACTGTCACACCAGATAATAAGTGAACAAAGAACCAAACGTACACCTCCATGGAGAGGTTTGGTCCCAGTCCAGGAATTAGCCTTAGCCTTCCATAACTGCTAACTTAGGCATTATTAGCTGCAATGTGGATGCGTTTCATACGGCCAGGCTGTCTGCCTCACCTCCACCGCTTGTCCAAGCTCCAGGTCGAAACCGACGACACAGATGCAGTGCAGCCAGGCGGAGAAGCGATCCCAGGGCAGGAGGAGAGCGTCCTCCGGCTCGTCGTCGCCTCCGGGCCCGGGGGGAAGAGTTATCTCCTCAGCCGGGGAGATGCTACTAGCGTCCTGGTCGTCCAGATCCTCTGGCTCTTCGACCTGCTCCCCAAGCTCCTCTGGCCCTTGCAGAGCCATTGCTACGGCCCGACACGTACACTCACACGCTTCGGAGAATGCTAACGAGTTTTTAAAATGAAGTTTACTAAGATTTCTAGTTACTGTCCCTCGGGTCACAACAACAGGAGGAAAGCAGCGGTACAGAAAGTAGCCACATAGCTAGCTAGCACAGCACAGCTGAGCAAAGCGGCAGTAGCGTGCCTACGTCGTGATGACGAAACATCAACGTCATCACGTAAGGCCGTCCCTGGCACTGAGTTGTGTTCATGTCAGGATTGGACTCCGTAAACTACATAATGCGAGTTATGCATGACACAACTAAACAATATTTTAAAACAATATTTTACTCGTGGCTAGTTAAACTATGAGATACTATATCAGATAGTTTACTTTTACTGTCAAAGTGATGAGATACTCACTCAAACTTTTAACTTTTTAAATCATGATGATAGCTCAAGTCAAACAGAGAAGAAATTCTGCTTTTTTTTGATGGAATATGATTGAATAAGTAAAAGTTGAGATGTTTATTGATCATTAGATAAGTCAAAACTTTGTTTTAGGAAATCATAACAATTAAATAGTCAATCACTTAAATGTTGATGATGAAATTTATAATATATATATTTATTTATAATATATTAGTCTTTCAAAATGTAATTTTTGTTTTTGTTTTTTATTAGCAAAGGTTCAACCTTCCTGGTAAATGCCAAGTATGTGCTAGAAAGTGAATCTGTTGTCCAAATGCATTAATTAAAACTAGAAGAGTAGTGTTTTTACCAGGTTAATGTCTCGCTTAAACCATGCTGCTGAAGTACTAGAGTCTCGGGTAGCATAATGAATGTTGACTGAAATTGAAAAATGAAATTGTTCCCATACTGGGAACATTGGAGTCTGCTGGACCTGCATTCACATCAGAGAGTATTTCACATCAATAAATTAATTACTTTCTTCAATTAAAACCCAACTCTCAGAAACAATCATTAAATCAGCTTTATCCCTTAATAGCTCCTTTAATAGCTCCATCACAAAGCAAGCAGATGGATAAAACGCAGTGGGGGTGCTCACAGATGGGAGCCCCTGTTGACCCAAGTTGTGACTGAAATCCACCTTATAGGAGATAAGCAGATAAAAGAAAAACATTGGTTCAGATTTAATTATAGAAACATGACAAATATCTTCTAAATGACTGTTAGGGTTTTTATTGTAAACTTATAGTAGATAAAACACCAATACCGAACTAATTCTGCAGATTATCCTAAGAAAATCTATGTTTCATTTATGATTGAAATGACAGAGTAAACTTTAACATACAGCACACCTGTATGCTCTGATTAAGGTCAAAGAGACTAAAGCTCACTCAGAATAAAGTGAAATACTTCATATATCAAATATTTGCTGAGATCTCTTCGATCAATTTGGACTCACTGATGCCTCCAGCACCTTTGAAATATATTCACAAATTAATGTATAGAAAAGCCAACAACAACAACTGTGCTGTTAACCTTTACTAAGATCCAAATAGCAAATCTCTTGGGCTTTAAATCATGTCATGTCATTGTAAGCTGAAGTTTGTCGCTTGTCATGAATTGTTAATGTGTAAGCAGTTCAAGGAGTAAATATGGAATCAGATAGTTGCAAGCATAAATCTTACTGCAAAATAAATAAATTAAAAACAATGCCCTTGTTGCTGAATTAGAAACTATATATTCAAAACACACACTAGTGCTTCCCATGAAACTGACAAAGAGCTTAGCAAACAGAACAACGAACCACTGTATTTAAAAGTCTTGATTATAGTTTGTTTTCTATAGATGGTTGACTGTTTGTAGCTAACACACAGCTTCTGTATACTCAGGATTGTGGTATCAAACTGGGCTAAGAAGCTAAATACAGTAAGATGCTGTTAAATCTCAAATAACAGTCAAACTGTTAGCACAATGACAGCTGGTCCTCTGCTCGCTCTGCAGGAGGGCTGGGCATGGCTGTCAGGACTCAGACCAGAATCTATATCATTACAAGACCTGGACCAGCAGGCTACAGTAAAAGTGCAGCACTTGTGATTGTGTCACAGAGAGAAACAAAAATTTGTGAGGCTGTAGGTCTGATGTAGTTTACTTTCACCTCTGCTTGATCTTGACAGCCTTTGTTTTGCTCAGTCCTCATCTTGTCCGTCACTCTGGTATATTTGGAACAGACTGATAATCAGTCTGAGCCCAAGGTGACCCTGCATTAACCCTCAGGCCTCTCAGATCTCCAGCAGGACTATATTATCATATTCACAGCCTTACATACTGTGTTACAGGAACCGAATCTATGACATCAAACATCAGTGACTCATGAGTTTGAATATCATACAACAGAAGAGACACAGAGAGAAAAATAGACCAAAGAAGGATTTAAAGGAGGAGTGGAACATTTTGGAAATTTGACTTGCTTGTTTTCTGCTGTTCTTTATGCTAGGCTACGCTAACTGTCTGCTTTCTGTAGCTTCATATACAAAGATTCAGATATAAACATTATGTTGATCTTCTCAAACCAAAGATCAAAATATTTGTTTCTTAGAACTGAACAAAGGATTGCTCTGCTTGATTTCAAAATTTGTGACAACATGCTGTTAAAACTCTTTTTGAGAGGGAAAAAGGAAACTGAGCACATCTTGGGCCTCTAACATATGCAAACCTTAAATAGTTGTCCTGAAGACAGTTTCCCTTGGATTTAAGAAAAATTTAATCTGAACTCTTATCTGAAATATTTTACAGATAATAAAACAAATAATCTGGAACATCATTATTCAGTGCAGAGAGGTTCAAGAACAAATCCAAACTGTATTTTGAAGCCAATAATTACTGAACTTCAAAACATTTTCAACAGCTAAATTGACAACTAATCATTCATGTTTTTTGGTTGTATCTCCCATTTAATAATCAGCAAATTAAACCAAAATTTGCAGCAATGAAATCTTGTGGTGTTTCATCCTCTTGTGCTTAACTGCTTTACTGTCTTACTGAGCATTGATTTTGGTTTCAGCTGTCGGTTCACCAGAACACAGCAGGAACATTTCTGTAGCCATAAGCAGAATTTGATCCCCTCCAACGCCAACCCACCCGACCCTGCTGTTCCAGTCCATAAATCAAGTCACCTGGATAAAATCAAGATGGAACTGTAAAATATTATCTTTTTGTGTTCTTATTAATATACTGCAAATAGTATTGGAAGGTTACAGTTTTAGTATTGAAAATATAGTCTACTGAAAAGAACTGAGACACAGCGATATGTACTTAGGTACTATAGAAAACCAGTAAAAGTACAGTCTAATTCCCCTAATGCTGTTTCTTTTAAAACCTGACTATGATAGACTTGTTAAATTTTTATGTTTCCCCTTTGACTCTCTGAACCTACCAAAGTCAAATTTAGTCTGGAATAACTTGTTTAACTTTATAATACCAATGATGATCCTGCAATAGTATAATATTACTTTGACAGTTGTAATATATCTCAATAATTAAGATATGATAAAACACACTTTAAATTCTAAATTAGCCTAGATTGTCATGTATTTTCTGTTTAGCTTTTGTTTTGTTTTCTGTTTCGCTGTTGATGATAAATAATACTGTCCTTGATTAAATTGTGGACATTGTTTATATTACAACTAGGAATATAGATTAAGATTTTTTACATTAAGGTAGAGGGTATGTTTATGTTGTTGCAGACAACAAAATAAGAAGCCATATTATGGTGCTACGATTCTTAAACTACGATTTAATGGGATATCATTCTGGCTTAAAAATTTTTATTTAATTGACTCGACATCTCAAAATTATGACTCACCTGGTCAAAATTATGACTTATAACCTTTAATATTTTTGTTTATTTTTTAATTCTCTCTAACTTTAAACCAGTTTTTTCTCTTTCTGGTAGAAATTGGCTTAAAATTATTCATCGGCGTGTTATTTGAATAAAAAAATATTGGCCCGTATTTTTTCAGAATCAAGTGATTTGATGAGCTCAGCGTTGAATAGAGTTAATGTAGCTCGGGCAGTGAACGCACCACGCCTGTCTGCTCTCTAGTTACAGTATGGCGGCTGGGACTTGCGGAGGAGGACAACTTCTTCTAGATTCCTTCCAGAAAACTGTAGGAAGGCGACGGTTATAACTCATAACCATCACGGCAAACACGATCAGAACTGAGATACACGGCAACAGCGCAACTTGTGGCTTTTACGGAAGTTTTTCCCGGAAGATAATCTGGCTCGTGTGATGCGTGAAGACCCGCAGTCAAGAAACTCCCCTGATTTTTCCGCGTCTGTTTCTGTCCTGACTGTCAGTTAGCCGGCTAGCTGCTTGGTAGCTTGCGCGCTACCTTCATGCTAACGTTCGCTTGCAGGGCTCCGTAGTTGCCAAAAGACGAGCTAGCTTGGTGCTTTCATTTGCTCGAGGAGACAGGGATGGCAATTTGCCTTCATTCGGTAAGGGAACTGGCTGAGAGGGAAGGGGAGAAAACATTTGAGGACCTTGATGATAAGTTTGTCAGCACTCGTTAGCCTAGCCTAGCCTAGCTTGCTGGTTCAACGCCAAAAAACGTTGGCCGAGAGTTAGCGCTTTGCCTGTCCACCAGCGAGCTAGCCAATTAGCATTTTAGTTGCACAAGAGGACCTGCTAATCCCCCGTTCATCCCGGCTGAGTGTTTTTAGCCTCTGCACTAACTAATGCCGACGAAGAGTGGAGGCCGAATTGCATTAGTTGGCGAGCCTTAATTGACTACAACTCAGGGCTGTTTTGGCGTTCAGTGTTACTGAGTGTCGTTAGCGGTCTTGTAGGTGTTCTGTGGAGGGAGTGGTAACGTAAGGTAGCTAGCAAAGGTTCCCTCCATCAGGGCAACAATGTCACCCGAATTATGACAGCTGTAACGTTAAATGACCAGTAAATTACAGATGACACATTACTAAACGCCACTCGTGGGTGAAACGAGTGGCATCAGGCAAATTGGAGTGTGTGTCCGTTGTTAGCTTGCTGCAAAACAAGACTCAACACAATTAGTAAGCGCGCTATAATTCATTTTAATGCTCCTTTAGACCTTTCACGGCTTCCTGGTCCGACAACTCATTCGATTATTAGTCACAATTCCTGGCTTGAGGTGTTGCTATCTTGGGGGACCTAAGATCGAGTCTGTGGTGGTGGACTGGCTTCCCTTGCCTGTTGCAGTGCTGGAATAGTTTGATGGACGTGGAAGGCTGTTTGCCAGACTGTCAGAGCTATACTCAGTCATGTCTGTCTTGACACATGGCACCCTGGTCTGTACATAGTACCTGCTGTCAGATGTAAGTGTCGTTATGTAGCTTTGGTGGACAGTCAGTGAAGGGAATGTCTTGTCTTTTTTATACCTGTTCGTTTGTTTTTTATTTTCTTTTTTTTTCAAACACAGGGGAGTCTTGTTGAATCAAGGAATGAGAGCAGCGCAGCCTGGGCTGTGAGCAGTGGACAATGTTTATTAGTTAGTGCCTACAAGGTTAGAGGACTAACAGTTCTGCCTACAAATAGGCCAAAGATATTGTAGATTATTCTTTGGGGATTGCAACAGAAGCCTGTCACTCTGGATCAAGAAAACCTGTCCCTCGTGTCTGGTTGGAGTAATACTCTCAAGCCAAAATCAATGCCTTCAGCGCTGGCTGTGTTTGCCTGCCGACCCAACTCGCACCCATTCCAGGAGCGCCATGTATACCTGGATGAGCCAGTCAAGATCGGCAGGTCTGTGGCTCGGTGTCGCCCGGCCCAGAACAACGCCACCTTTGACTGCAAGGTGCTGTCCAGGAATCATGCCCTGGTTTGGTTTGACCACAAAACTGGCAAGGTAAGAGAGGATGATAATGATATAACTGTTTTCTTTTCCCAGCAGGATCGGCTGAATCTGGTATAGATCTTCACACACTTTATGATATGCTTTGTCTCATCTCCTGCAGGCATATTTCTTCTAATGTTTCTACATTTGCCTCATTGGTGGCCATTTGTTACACAATTTGTGATAGAAATGGCCACTGCACAATGATTCTAAGTCATATTTGAATTACCAGCAGTGCTGCTGTGAACATTATGTACTCTTTTACATGATAACACCATGGAGCAAGACTTTCTCCCAAGTTTGAACTCTGATCAGGCTTAGACGAATTCAGTTTGTTTAAGGGTGCGTTCACTAAGCATATTTAGAGTTAAACATCAGGAGTGTTGCCTTCTGTGGAGATATCCAATGCTGCACTTGAAGGGTTATACATAATCCCAACTGAGCACAGGAAATGTCCCCAAAACTCAAGGGATTATAGGCAGAAAGACTTGCTAGCAAAGCTGAAGAAAAATAGAACAAAGTAAAGTCTGGATCAAATCTAGATTAATGTTTTTATGTAAACTTTTTTTTTAAGTGGACTATTTTCTGTCTCTCCTGCTTTAAGACAGTCTACTTAAAACGTGTAAAGTTAATAAGTTGCCTGTAAGACCTCTCAGTGCAAACTCTACCTGTGACTGTGCAGTGTGAACATGAATGAAGTAGTACAAATACTTGGTCCTTCTTCACCATGTCAAGGGACACCTTCAAAACATGTTTAGAGAATGATCCTGGATGTCTAACCTCTTTAATTTGTTTCCACTCCAATAACCATAAAAGCTAATATATATACCATAATGAATAGAAGCTATTTTAAAACCCATGTTGTCTGTAGGACATAAAGACGCAGAATAAATATAAATCATATGTATCTTTTGTGAACTTTTGGTTTGTTTGTGGACTGATAACTCACATTTTTTAATATGGCTCCTATGTGTGGTGTGCCTCAGTTCATAAGATGTGTCTTCATGATCTGTAACCTTTTATTTATGAGTATTTAAAAAAACAAAGTACCATAATGAGGAACACCGAAGGCAGAATCGTAGGCTAATTCTGTGACGACTCACTTTGGTAATAAGTCAAAAGCCAAAGCAACAACATCAAAATACACCAAACAAACAAAAATCCCGAGCAAATTACATTTTAAGAACAGAAACCTATCAGTATTTGATATTTTTGATTAATAAATGACTAAAGCATTTAATTGATAAAGAAAAAAGTTATTCAAGACAAACCTATAAATCCAGTGATCTTATTAGCACTTCCATCTTTTTTAACAGTTTATATTTGTATTAAGAAATTTCTATCTTTAGGAATAAAGAAAGTATTTTAGGGCAGTTCTTGGATTTTCTTTAAATTTTTTTATGTATGTGAATAATTAAAATGTACAGGCACATAAAATAGTAAACATTTTGTCAGAAAACAGCATACTGGGCTCATTTTCCAGATTGGTTAAACTTAGTCCAGGTCTAAACCAAATTTAATGCCAATATCCTTTGAGGAATCTCTTAAATCCAGTCCATAACTAGACTTAATCCCTATCTGGGAAACCAACCTGTAATTTTTTAAATCCACTGATCCGAGATCTGAAGCAGATGGATTAAAATCTGTGAGTTGTAGAATCTGTCCTTTTGTGGCTTAAGTGTCTCTATAGTTTCTTCGTAGAACAGGTTGAACAGGCTGAGACAGCCACAGAATTATCCAACTATGTGGCATGCAGGGACTTTGAAACGGTTGTTCACACTGCATAAGCTATTTATAATGACACCAGTAACGTCATCCTTTCCTTTCTTCGGGGATAAAACACACACATGGTTTGACCAACATATGTACACTAATAAACAAAGATTTATGGTTCAGAAAAAAAGCTGTGCTGGTTCTTTGTTGGGGTGATTAACAGAGTCAGTAATGAACCTTCTCACTGACTGGCTCTAAATTATTTGCAGCGCTGTAGTGGCCTGATCACTAGTGTTAAATAGAGGTGGGAATCTCTAGGCAACTAACGGTTCGATCAATTCCAATTCAAAGGGCGATGATGCAATGTTAAAAACAATCACAGAAGGATCTCTACGCACCAGTTGCTTTTATTTCTGTTCATGATTTTAAGTCCTGGAATGCATCAATTAATTAATCAATCTACTTAAAAGCACCTTACAGTCTCTTGTTTGTGAATATTAAATGAGGAGGTGGCGGAGTGCTTGGCTGTGTTGTTATCAAAGTTATGTTTCCAGCAGTGGAGAGCAGCCTCTCTGCACTGGGACAAGATATCACTCTTATAGACGATGAATAGTGCAGGGTGTCTGAGGTGAAACAGACTATACAGAGAGCTGTTTTCTTCACCCCAAGAGTCAGTTTATGTGGTTAATGCTACAGTGTGTGTTGGTCAACTAGTCTCCTTTTTAGCCGCTCGCTGCCTCCACTCTATTAATGATCGTCTCCAGGTGAAGGCATTGAAAGTATTCACAGTATACCTCATTTGACGTGCTTGCAAATGTAATTATTTAGACACTAGATCAAAACATGCTTGCAACTGCTGCCTTTTGTGAAGATAAAGTACAAGATGACTGTGTTGTGTGTGTGCTGGAAGCTCCCTGAGTATTGCAATGTGCTGCAGAACTCACAACTGAGTTTTAAGTTTGGATTTATCCAATCCAGTAATTGGTAGTGGTACTGAAGTAGTTCACTTAACGGATATTGACTGACATCATCGGTTCAGGTGCAACTCCAGATTCCACAGTTAATCATAACTGTGGATTGGTGATTTAGATATCTAAATATCAACACTGTTATTTCACTTCTATTAAAAAGTAACAAAAAAAAATTTAGAAAATTAAATTATTCTTTGTTTTTGGAAAAATTGGTCAGAATTTGTGTCCAGTGTACAAAGGCTTATTATCCACTTTTTCTTGCAAACATTCACCAGTTAAAACACACACACACAGGAATTAAGACCTAAATAGACCTGGCTTGCCTAACCAACACCTCATAACCATAAGTTCCTCTAAAATGCAGTGAGAATGTATTTACCGTAAGAGGCTGAAGTTTAGTTAAACTGACAGACAGTTTCACTTTGCTCTCATATGTTGAAACAGAGTTATTGCAAGTTTGTTGCTTTCACCTGAACTGTTCAACGTTATCATTTTAGAGCCTTGTGATCAGAATTCCATCAAGGGATCAAAAGTAGAATAAAGAAAAATCTCAATAAAAAAGCTGTCGTAAAATGTTTTATGGCACATTTTCACACTTTTTCTGTCTTCAGGTTTTATGCTCAGCATATTTTACTTCCTTCTTGTCTTTGTATGATAACTGTGCATTGGAGAGAATCAGGTGTGATTATTTGCATCCTGTGATTATTGAACCAATCTGTCGGCACAGTGATCCACCAGATTGTTTTGTTATTGATGTAACTGTTCTGTGCATCAGTGCGGGGTTTTCTACTTCTGTAAGACTGGAAGAGATCCACAAACATCCCACACTCTTTTATTCTGAGGGTCACTAAACAGACAGACTTCTCATACTCATTTGATGTGCTGTAGAAATCACAGCATGATGACATCATGGCTTTTATGTGTGGTCAGTACATTGGCAGGCAGCCATATTTAAATGTAATTAAGAGTTTAGACCTTTTAGGACTGTGTTTGCATGTTATATACTGTAGCTCGCTGATGTCAGGGCCTCTCATTGTGAAGGTTGCCTTGACACTGAATACTGTAAAGGAAGGATGAACTAATTGACATGAACGCAGCTGGTTAGATGAATATCTGAAGGACTCTTAGAGAAAATAATGAAGTGTGTTCTTATTTAAGCAGCAGCCATAATGGGAAGGTCAGACCAGACCCAGCTGCTTCTCTCTTAACCCTGAAGGTCCTGGCACCTCAGTTACCACTGAGGACCACTGTGCTAGAAAGGCTGAGATCTAGCCTGTCATACATCCTGACAAAGATTCAGATATGATCTCAGCGCTCATTTACAGTCTCTTAATATTTCCTTTCCTCTAAAAGTTTTTTTTCAACAAGGCTCTGTGACTACGACAGTTTCCAACTCAATCCCCACATATTTTCCATTTGCAATTCTTTGGTTTTATCATTACTGCTACAGCAACCATATGTCAAGCCCGGCCGAAGTTTGTTTGAATTCCATCAAAAGAAGTCACAAATTATGTAACCATGCAAGAAGCTCAAAATGTTGCATGTTAGTTCCAAGCGGTTTCTTAAAGTCCAAAGTTTGTTTTAAAAAAAACTTCATAATAAAAGAGATGTTAAATGCAAAGTACTCCTGCTGTAAAATTGCAAACTGTTTAAGTACTGAGTATGCTTTTAAAAAGTTATCCTCAACAAACATACTTGTCCTGTTTGAGTATTAGCTGTAAAAATATAGAGGTCTGGTGATTTAACAGGTTGGTGAGTTTGAAAAAAAAGAAATATACTTTTGAGTTGTTTACAGATTTAGATTTTGGCTGGAACCAGCATGCTTGTCAAGAACAAATAAAATACAGACACT
>JAUZTA010000015.1:2931164-2943717 GCA_034780835.1 Ctenochaetus striatus | reverse complement strand
TATAAAACCAAGAAGCCTCTGATCATCATCACAACGTACACTGAGGAGAGGTTCGACTCTTAAGATGCAACAAAGCGATATTTTAAAACACTGATATTCTTTGGAAACAGCCTACAGCAGCTAGCTGTTTCCTGCTCTTCACTGTCTTTATGCTAAGCTAGGCTAACCACACACTGACCGCAACTTCATATTTTAACACACACATATGAGACTGATGTTGATCTTTTAATGTTACAAAAAGCGGCAAATAAGGTTTAATATTGTTTAAACAAACTAACAAACCAGCAAGCTAATTAACTGAAAACAGGGCCAATATTTACAAGCTAACTAATCACCTTCTGCCTGATAAGAATTTATCTGCTAATCAGATTTGAAATAAATGTTTGCTATGCCTGCTGTGTGCTAGCTAAAAAGCTAAAAGCAACGATCATCACAATAATGGCAGATTAAATAATTGGTTTTAGTTCAAAGACTAAGTCTTTAGCTTGCTGAGGTCTTAAAAGTTTCCAGATTTTTTCACTTCCAGTGTGACATCACAGTCATGTGACCTGTATCCTGTTAGCTTGACTCAACACTGGTCGATTATTACTGGCATGTAAATGTCAGTTTGTGATTTTTCCCAAGTCTCTGAATCGCAAAATTTGATTTTAATTCTGTCAGATTTTCATTCAAAACAATTTATCTGATGTTACAGACATTTGTAAAGCACTTTTCCAGTCTTTTTTCACGAAAGGCGCCTTTGCAAAACAAGACACGTTCACCCATTCACGCACACATAGTTACACATTAATGGAACAGCCTTCACAAGCAATTTGGGGTTCAATTTCTTGCCTAAAGTCACTTCATGCAGGCTGGAGGAACCAAGAATCGAACTACCGACTATTTGACGACCCACTCTGCCTCCCGAACTGCAGCAATGTCTTATATTGCAATGAGATGTTTGTTACTGACTGAACAAATGACTTAAGTTCACTAGATGATCAAAATGCATATTTGAATTATTTTCTCCATTTTACTCTCTGACTGCACTGTAAACTCTGTTCATGCACTGTAACATCTTTTGTTTTCTCTTTTATAAACCTCACTAATCCTTTTTTAAAATTTTTAATATTAACTTTTTAACTAAAGTTGTTTTTATGAGGATTTGACTGAATATGATTTTATCACATCACGCACTAACCGGTCTCTCCTGCACTGTAATCACTGTCCATGCACTGTAACTCACTTTGCTTTTTGTATTTTTTTACATTTTGTTGAGCAACACTTGAATTTCACTAATCTGAAACTTTCTAATTTAAACCAGTGAGGAGATTTGGCAATTCAGTACCCAATCCAATGATTTTAATTTATGTAATGTTGATTATATATGTAACTGACACACTTAAAATAACAGCTGTAGTTACATAATCTGACACACCTCATTTTGTACAGACGGTGGCTTGCAGAGAGCTCTCTAACCAGACAATAGACAATTTTGTCTCAAAAAAATTAATCAGAATGAACCTGACTTTAATCCTAAAGATTACCTTGGGGCTTAGCGCAAAACAAAGGCAGAGTCCTAATTATATATTATGTGCAACTTATAATGAAATGACTAAAGAAACTAAGAGAAACACTTTGAAAAATTACAAGTAGATCAAGATGACATCTACAATACTGGATAATTGAAAATTGCATAAAAGAAACACTTTTCCTACAAAAAAGTGCAAAATTTAAAGAAAACACACGCAAACTTGGTGTTTTTTCTATTAAATTTGTTTTCTTAAGATCCAGTCTTAACATCTCTTGCCCACTGAAATTCTTTGACATTTTTGCATCACAAATAATTGATGTTCAAATAAAACTTTATCAGTAAGATGTTAAAGTTAAAATCTAAATTTCTCAGCATTGATAGCTAACTAGCCATCAAACACAATTGTCTGTTCATGCTGGTTTGAAGCCACTGAAGAATAATGTTCATGTTGCTTCACTAGTGACTCCTACTGGTTGATCAGGGCGTTGCACAGAAGCAAGTTGGATAAATGGGGAAAGTATAAACTTGTCAGGTATTCAGCCCTGCGGGTTTAAACGGAGCATTTGAAGCACTGACAGAAAAACATGTATGTGCACTGATTTATGTTTAACCTGTCAGACGTTCAGATAAATGAAGCTCAGCTGTTATTTTTCACAGCACTGACACATTAAATTTTCTTGCTGTTGATGGAAAATCTTTTCACTTCGCACGTCCCTGATGTTTAAATACCATGCGTGATTTTAAATATCTAACTAAAAAAAACTGGAAGATGTTCAATCGTTTTAGTTGATTCAAAAACGCTCAGGAAAGACAAACAAAAAAAACAGGAAGCAGAGTGAAAAGGTTTTCGTTTCACACAAGTTTTGCACTAATACTCATCTTTGCACTGTAATCACCTTTAATTTTGTTTTACTTTAATCACAGTTTGAAAAATGTATTCGTGCTCTGTAGCTCATGCTGTTTGCTTTCTGACTTTATCAGCTGTCTTCCTTTCGCAACAAATGTTATAAGGTGTTTATAGTTTCACCCGCAGGGCAACTGTGTCCCATGAGAAACATCCATTGGGCCTTAGATTTGTCTGGATATGTGTTTGTGAGCCGTTGAGGAATTTATGATGATACCAACAGGCCTCAGGAGCTGGCAGAGACACTCCTTTGTGTCGAGACGACTAAGCTACAGAGTCCAATGGTTAAAATACAAGATAAAGGCTTTGTTTGGTGAAAATTTGATTATATAACTATTTAAATATGATCAGACTGACTGATTTGATCCAAACAATGCTTCATATATTTGTACAAAACTTTTCTTCATCTTACAAAACATTAAATTTGTTCTTTTGGCTCTGATAGGTTTAAGAACTTTTGTGCTCGTCCTCAAATCCTTTCAAGTGGTCCAGAGAAGTTTGTACTTGTCTAAAAAGTATTGCTCCACATCTAAAGCTGATCTCACTGCGATGATTCAGCTGGCTTGTTGCGAGCTGCAGCAGCTTGCGGGCCGCCTGGCTGCGACTGCACCTTTTCCAGTTTGAATGTTGATACAGGAGATGGATAGAAAGTAAACAGTCACACCCAGCTAACAGCGCTACTGGGAACAACACAGCAGTGACACCTTTGTGTGGAAAATGGGAAGTTAAAGAAGCCAGAGTGAAAGAGCGATTCAAGAGAGGTTCCCTAACTGTCACCAGTACTGACTGCAGTGATGGAAACAACACGTAGCAGAGTTTTTGTGTTGTTTTTTTGCATTGAAAAAAACAGGATATTTAATTTTGATGAAGTGGCATGTGTGGTCCTATTTAACAAGAAAGAGCTGCTCTCCCTGACGCAGGAAGGACCAAAGGTTGTTGCTCAGTCACACCTGAATTAAATTCCAGTGAAACGTTAGATTCAAATCATTTAACTGCAATGGAATTTCCACAGTTACCAGACTGACTCACTGAGGAAAATCTGCAGTGAGGTTTTGATCTTTGGTGACTTTAACAAGTAAATACGCCCTGTTAACCTGCACCGTTAAGGAGTTGAGGTCTGCAGGCAGTCGAGGGTTTGATGGTGCACATACATCTCCACAACAACAATAAAAATCTACCTGTTCTGCTAAAAGAACGAATCTATGGCAAAGCTCTTTGACAGGCCTGTGAGGCTGGTTAGTATTTGAGTACAACTCCAATAAACTCCAAATTTTTATTTTCAATCAGCACATCTTTGGATGTTTCACTCAGTGTTGCCTGCAAAGATTTAGGTTAATAGATAAAAATGCTAGTAGCCCCTCAATCTTTGTTTTTTTACTTGAAAAACAAAGCAGGAAGACAGCTGATAAACAAGCTTCTTGTTCGAGTGCATCTGTAACAAACATGTTGACTGAAACTCACATTAACCATCAACTGTACTAAAAAACAGTTTCTTTTTTTTTAACTCAAGTCATCACTCAAATCAGGTTGGATTCAAAATAAATAATGAAATCTCTTTTAAATGTTTCACTGTGTTGTTTGGTTCATTTGCTTAAGAGTTTGATGCCTGCACAATCTCATTCAGCTTTGTGAGTTTTCCATAATTATATTCGCAATTGAAGGTGTATTTTATGTATATTTAGTTTTAATGTCATTACTTAAATACACAGAAACAATCAGAAATTGGATTTTATACTTTTTAATAACCCTGTTACTGATCATTTTAATTATGGAATGAGAATAGAAATGGTATGGTAGCAAAGAAAAAAAAGGAGAGAGAGTTGACTGCAACTCAGTGCACTTCACGCTGACAGTAAATATAGAGATGTGTATGTTAAACATCCTGTAGCTTGTTGTAAAGTAAATTATATTGATGTCGTCTTTTGTTTTGCAAAAGAAAAAAGTTTTTAACACACATTAAAGTTCACAAACGTTTACTTAAGCTAATCCCAGTTAAACTTGGTTAAAACTAGTGTAGTGACTCCACCTTGCATTATTTTCAGTACTTTTAAGTAATTTTTAACTTCTCTCTGCCCAGAGAATGCTTTTTTGCTCTTAAGGTCTAAGTTTGACTATCAGTTATCAGTTCTTTATTTTAATCTCTGAAGCTACAACTGGAGAGTGAGATAACATATCGAAGCTTCTCCTCTTTGTTTGAGCAGAAACACTTTTGAATATCATTGGTTTTAAAACAAGTTGAGCCTCCTATCATTTTAAATATGTATCTGAAGTTTTGATGAACACTTCGTTTTAATGTCACATTTGGGAAAATGGTGAATTGTACAATTTTTCAAAAAAGACCCCAAAGAAAGGTCTCGTTGTGTGTCGCATTTAGAGACAATTGAGACAACAATTTGGACATGTCTTGGGTCTCTTGCCTAAATGTAATTAGCCTTAATCAACTAGTAAATAACTAAAGTTAGAAAATAATTAATAACTTCACTTCAATAATTTCATAATATGCTGAAAGTGATATTGTAAATAATTACAGACTAAAAGTAGTGGACCAAGGATGGAGCCCTGTTGAACTCCATACTTAGTCTTGATTCTTTGTAATCAAAATAATTACCGTTTTAAAATGAAAATGAGTGATGTCATTTCCTGTTGTAGGTGAATGTGGGTAAAGGAAGCCACCCCAACAAGGTGAAGCTTTTTGGCCCTGGAGTGGAGAAAACCGGACTGAAGGCCAACGAGCCCACACACTTCACTGTAGACTGTTCAGAAGCTGGAGACGGTAAGAGACGTCTCACAAACACACACACACACACACACACACACACACACAGTAATAATTAAGACAGGAAATCCCCACAGCCACTTTTATTTGGTGTGACAGCAGTTTCCATCTGTCCAAATAACTGAAACAAAAAGAAGTCAAACACTGAAACTACAGACGTTTACACGCTTTTTTACACTCGACACAGACAAACATTTTCCTTTATATTGTCTGTAAATGAGTCTCTCACACACACACACTCCTCCCTGGTATGTCCTGGCAGTGATCTCAAGGCAGAAACATCCTGACAGGAAATTCACCACTCTGACTTTCCTGAGCAGGGAAACATATAAACATACACACCTTTTTTACTTACACACCTCCCTTTCTTATGTCAAAGAAAATCTGTGCACATCAGTTATTAATATTAAAAACATACTAACTGTGGTTTAGATGTCTGTTCTATCATGTGATGACTTAAGTTTTAACTGTTTAATTTAATTTAACCAGGGTGTGTCTTGTATTAGCCTACATTAAAATAATTGACAGTTCCCCATGTGCTTCACTTTTGCCTCACATTATCTCAAATATTGGCACATACACTCTAATTTTCATCCTCTATCAACATCTCATAGCTCCAGAACGTAAAGTCGCATATTTACTGTCACCAGGGAGGTTTTGGTTTTGGTTTTGGTTCAGTTTGTCTCTTTTCAGCAGGATAAAGGAGAAACTACTTGCATGATTTTAATGCCACTTGGTGTAATACCGTAATTTCTGGACTATAAGCCGCTACTTTTTTCACACGTTTTGAACCCTGTGGCTTAAACTATGATGCGGCTAATTTATGGACGAATATAAACAAGAAAGTGTGTGACGAAGTAATTCTGAGGCCGTTAAATTCCGACACTGAAGAAGACAGCTTTAGTGGTTTTAGTTGTTAAATTTAGGAAGTGGTGCTTATATTCAAGTGCGGCTTGTAGTCTGAAAAGTACGGTAGTTGAAACTGTTACACAGAAAAATGCAGAGCTGTAGAGAAAGGTGTTTTCAGATTGTCATTGGTGAGGAATCTGACCTGGCGTCTGTCGTCTGACATGGTTTCTAGCTTCATTCCTCTCAGACTTTGGATTCCTCTGCTGTGACTGACAGCTGAGTTCTGCTGCAGGGCTTGTCCTGCATGGTTTCTTCATTGTTTATATTAAAGTTTAGGACAGTGAAGCATCCAAGAGGCAAAGTGTGTCTTGACTGAATGAAAACAAAAGCACTGTAGCGCCCCCTAGCTGCAGCTGATGTCACTTGAAAGTAAGAATTTACTTATCAGCTCTTTACGCCTGATTTAAGTTTTCAAAGGACACTTGTTTTCATAGTAGCACTTCTGAATGAATAGAAAAATATATTTTCTACACAAATTATTTTTCTAGAAACTAACACAGACATGTAAATCCTCATCTTCATTAGCAATTTTCTGTGTTTCTTCCAGTAATATTTGTTCTTAAACTGTACTGAAGTTAAATATTATAGCATAATCAAGCTACATTTGAGTCAAAAATGTTACGAATGCAGTTGCAAGAAACAACAAAACCTCAGTTCTCTTTTCATATCTTAGGATGTTTGAATTGCAAAAAAAGGACATTAGTCAGTATATTACACACTTTATTCAAGACGAAAAGGTGATTTATAACTGATAACGACACAAAAAAGGACACTGAGCGTCTGGACAGATAAGAAACTTACAGATGCAGCATCGTCTCACTGTCCTCTGCGTCATCCACATGCAGGCAGGACCGACAGTGATATATTGGTTACAAGGACGCTCTTTGTCACATTAAACGTTCTCGTGATTCTCAATAAATGGGTTATTAGTTTGGAACATCTCTGCAAATCATGAATGTACTGTATGTATGAATGTATCCAATTATGTCAGTCTCATGGTCGGTGTGTGAGAGTTGACAGCCCTGCAGAGAGGGAAAGCAACACACACACACACACGCTTTTGAGGTCTCATGGGTAAATCCTGATCTGTAACCTGAAGGCATGAATGAGGTCAAAAAGTTAATCACAAACACCAGCAGATCATCACATCTTTTAACTTCTTTGCTGCAAAAGATGCGACGCACTTTACATCCAATAACACACAAAAAGCTTTATGTTATGAATTCATGAAGTTACCTGCTTTACGTGTGACAGCAACAGTGTTTCAAATCTTAAGGTTTGACACATTACAGTGTTTCTGCATCCTGAGGACCTAAATCGAATCTCATTGTGCCAGTTAACTTAAAAAGAGCAGAAGCCAGTGGATCTGACCAGTGGTCCAGCTGCTTCACTCAGCTCCTCAGCAGATGAACCTCCAGCTCTGTTGCTGTAGGTCCAGCCAGTAATGTGAGTGTGTTCGTGTGTGTTCATTCAGGTGATGTCAGCGTAGGCATTAAGTGTGACGCCAATATGGTGGGTGACAAGGAGGCTGACGTGGACTTTGACATCATCCCCAACGCCAACGACACCTTCACCGTCAAATACAACCCTCCTGCCGCTGGAAGACTGACCATCAAAATCCTGTTTACTGACAAGGTACCACCAAACAAACACACACACTCAAACACATGCACACAGACACACACAGGTGAGTGGTGTGCAGTTTCTCATGTCAGGACAGATCTGTGAAGATGTTGGTGGTCTGTTTTGATGAATTTCTATGTGAATTTTTCCACACAGGAAGTTCCGCAGAGCCCAATCTACGTCAAGATTGATCCTTCTCATGACGCATCGAAGGTCAAAGCAGAGGGTCCTGGACTGGCTCGCACAGGTGAGATACACACACACACACACCTTATTTAAAACAAAGATAAAACCAAGTTCTATGTTTTTATTTATTTGTACTTTGTTAAACTATCCATGTCTCTCTGGACTCCTGCCTGACTCACTCTCTCTACCTGTTCAGGTGTTGAGAGCGGCAAGCCGACTCATTTCACAGTGTTGACCAAAGGAGCCGGTAAAGCGCCTCTGGATGTTTCCTTCTCCCCCACTTCCTCCGTCAAAGACTTTGAGATCATTGACAACTATGACTACTCCCAGACCGTCAGATACACACCTGTGCAACAGGTACATCAAATACACACCGTTATGGCAAATATGCACCTAGGTAACATGTAGGTCATATGAGCACTTGCAACACGTATGTTAAACACACACCTGCACAAAAAGTACATCAAATATGCACCTTTACAAGAGGTACATTACATAGTGACCTGTACATTAAAGAAACAGCAGCAGGTTTGCACACCTGAGATGTTAAACACATACTTGTTCAAAAATTACATTAGATTCAAGCTTGTGCAGAAACTTATTGTGTTCTCGGTTGGTTTTACCAGCCCAACATAGTATTGAAAAGTTAAGTTTTGTCGTCAGCATGTGTGCAAATTATCAACAGTCATTATTCCAGATCAGCAGAATTAGTGGAATCAACATCATTCCCTGTTTTCTTACTAAGAGCTTTTAAAATGTTGTGAGTTTTGGATGTGTTTTTTGTAATGTGTCTGCAGGGGGAGCTGACAATTTTGGTGAAGTTTGGTGGAGACCCCATCGCCAAGAGCCCCTTCACGGTTGGGGTTGCTGCCCCGCTGGATCTGAGCAAGGTCAACCTGGACAACCTGGAAGGAAGTAAGAAATTAATTTGTGTTCAGCTAGTTTTTCAGCTTTTAGGAAAGTAACTTTAATAAATACTTTTTTTAAAACTCGAATCCATCACAGAGAAATTAAGTTTTTAGCATATACAAAACAGCATTAGTGAACTGTTTTTTTTTTTTAACTGAGGCCTTCTTAGGAATTATTTCCACTATGTTGCTTAATTCAAAAATGTCTTTCAGGAGTGGAGGTTGATAAGGAACAGCAGTTTTCGGTGGACACCAAGGGTGCAGGAGGTCAAGGCTCCCTGGAGGTGGTGGTGGTGAGTGTCAGATAATACTGGATATATTTCTTATGTTTTTCACTTAGGTCACTTTGTTTGGGAGGATGCATTGTTAATTTCATGTGATTAGTTTATAAGAAATATCAAATATATAACTGTGGTACTAAATGTGTGTGTGTGTTTGTGTTTGTGTGTGACTAGCTGAGTCCCAGCCAGCGAGCGGTGCCCTGTAAAGTGGAGCAGGACAGTAAATCAGGAGTCAGACAGGTCCGTTACACCCCCAAAGAGGAGGGAGTCCACTCTGTAAATGTGTCCTACGATGGACACCCAGTCCCGGGAAGCCCCTTCCCTGTGGACGCCCAGCTGCCCCCAGACCCCAGCAAGGTAACACAAGTTAGCAATATGGTGGCAGTCATGTTTGACAAGAGTTAGAAAAAACTGTGTTTACTTTAATTCAAGGTGTTTAACAATGTAAATCTTATCATTATGTCCTAAAGACCTGCATGAAAACAGACAAGAATACACTCAAATATGACATTTACAGTTTATTCCCACTATACACTTAAAAAGAGAATACAAAAGAAATAAAAAATAAACTACAAACATAAAATGGTATCTACAGCTGTTATTTCTTGATTCACTCACGTCCAAAGGAGACGAAGATACAGATGAAAACTGACTCTCTTTGGGCCTGAAATCAGCAGGAAATCAGTGTTGTTGATTCACATCAGAATGAAAATAAACTCAACAAAATAACTAAAAGCAGCTGCATGGGACCATTTTTGCCTCCTGTTGTCTGTCCTCCAGGTGAAGGCGTTCGGTCCTGGTCTGAAGGGAGGTTTGGTTGGAAACCCGGCAGAGTTTACCATCGACACCAAAGGCGCTGGCACCGGGGGTCTGGGGCTGACGGTGGAGGGGCCGACCGAGGCCAAGATCGAGTGTTCGGACAACGGCGACGGGACCTGCTCTGTCTCCTACCTGCCCACCGAGCCTGGAGACTACGTGGTGAACATCCTGTTTGAGGAAGTCCACATTCCAGGCTCGCCGTTCAAAGCTGACATCCAGATGCCCTTTGACCCCTCTAAGGTGGTGGCTTCGGGCTCAGGCCTGAAAAGAGGCAAGGTGAGGGTCTGGAGAGGAAGGCAGACAAGAGAGCTGAAGCTTCTGGAACCATCATTTTCCCAAATTTTATTTCTTCTTGACACTGTTTAATGAAGAGGAGTCAGTGATTAAAACACAGAATCAAGTCTGATCCAGGTTGTCGTGTCTCTGCAGGTTGGAGAGACCAATGTGGTGAATGTGGACTGTTCCCAAGCCGGACCAGGAGAACTCAGCCTGGAAGCTGCTCTGGACTCCCCACCAACCAGTCCTACAGGCTCTGCACCACGCTCAGGTAACTCTTTCACCTGTTTTCATGCACCAACAACTAGTTTATACACCTTCAGCTATCAACAAGCATATGGGTGATTTAAAAAACTTATGTAAAACATAATTAAAAACAGATCACAGTCATTTGCAAAAGAACTCTGTTCAAAGACGAAGGTTTCAAAGAGTTTCTGAGGCCATGTGGTCTCATCCTTTATACACTCATGTGTTCACAAAGGGGTGAATCTCTCCATCCTTGCTTGAGCCTTTGAAGATGCTTCTCTCTCACCCAACTATATTATCACCTGTTAACAATGAACCTGTTCACCACGTGGAATGTTCTAAACAGGTGTTTTCCTGAGCATTTCACATCTTTTCCATTCTTTTGTTGCCCAAAATGTCAGACCTTTTTTTTTTTTGAAGCTTATTTCTACACTGTTTTTCGACAAAATGTCATTTATCCGTGGTAAATTCAGATAACTGTTAGCAGGTATTTTCATTCATTTACTGTGAGTGTGCTTCTTGGAATATACAAATGATTAAATTGAATTCTCAGACCACATTGTTAACGATTTAATGCACTGAAGCCACTTAATCTGACCCAGGATCTGAGTATGGCTGAGATCAAATAACCTTCAGTCTAATAAGGTCTGGAGAGGTCTAGTTTTATTACTGTAGGTCTCAAGTCTATAAGTTTATACTCAATGAAGAATCAAGCGATAGACTTTTAGCTTTTTAACTGAGAAAAGCTCCAAAATTTCTTACAGATGTGTTACGAATAGAAGAAGGATCAAAGTACTTTTCAGTTTATTCAAAGTTAAGATCCTCTGTTTTAAAGAACACAGAATACATGAACATCTCACATTTTAGATAATCAGACAGCCATCAGTTCTGTGATTAAAATGTAAAAACATGTCTATTTGTTCCAGGTGCTAAAGCGAAGACAGAGGTTGTGAACAACAAAGATGGGACCTACACGGTGACCTACGTCCCTCTGACAGCAGGCATGTACACCCTGCTGCTGAAGTACGGAGGCAAGACCGTCCCCGGTTTCCCTGCGAAGGTGATGGTGGATCCCGCTGTCGACACCTCAAAGGTCAAAGTGTTCGGACCTGGAGTGGAGGGACAAGGTGCAGTATGGTCCAACTGAGTCTGTGTGTGTTTGTAAGAGATCATGCAGCACTTTTTCAGGATAAATACAAAGTACAACCACAGATTGGGCCAAAAAATGATTAAATGCTTTCAGAATATGGCATGTAAATTGTAAGAGCTGCATCTCTTCTAAAACCCTGAATCTTAGATTTTCCATAATACATATCAACTCAATAAAATTCCTTCAGAACACATGATACAGCTGTTTTCACAAGCTGAGAGGTTTAACTGATCATATGAAAACCTCTCGGCTGTCCCTTTAAACTCCTCCCTCCTCTCGCCTCCAGCTGTCTTCAGAGAAGCCACCACAAAGTTCACGGTGGATGCAAGTCCTCTCACCCGGCGAGGAGGAGATCACGTGAAGGCGGAGGTCATTAATCCATCTGGAGCGCTGACAGACTGTCTGGTTACCGACAATGGCGATGGCACTTACGGTGTCGAGTACACACCTTTTGAGAATGGTAACACACACACTAACACACTAAAGCGTAACCAAACCATTTTAATGTGATCCACACTCTTCAGCTGCTGTTTTTTTTCTTGGTGTGTATTTCAGGCCCCCACAGCGTCCAGGTTCTATATGACGACACACCGGTCCCTAAAAGCCCGTTTAAGGTTTCTGTGTCAGAGGGATGTGACCCCAGCAGGGTGGTGGCCACTGGTCCCGGCCTCCAGGAGGCTCTGACAGACAAACCCAACAACTTCAACATCGTCACCAGGTAGCGTCCGAAACGGATTCAGATCTGTACAGATGAATCTCTGTTTATTTAGCACTTTGCTCAGCTGCCAACACTCCAACTTTTGCCAGGTCTCTCCCAGTTTTCTGGACCCCCCTCTTGTTAATCATTCCTGGAAGACTCCTGTAATACGTCTATGGTCCTAGAATTTTTAGGAGTAACTGAGTCTAACATTGTCAAGTTGCCAGATTTGGTGTGAAACGCAATCTATTTACACAATCTACGC
>JAUZTA010000015.1:2639833-2650018 GCA_034780835.1 Ctenochaetus striatus | reverse complement strand
CAACATACACACTCACACACACACACACTCTGCTTCTCTGACACCCTCCAATCATCGTCAGTGTGTGAAAGCGGTCAAACCATCGGCATGTCATTAGCATGCTAAAGGAAGCAGCTAACTGTTTGGGTCACACATTCGTTTTCTCTCGGCTGTGTTTCGGAGTCGTCGGATCATAGCTGCGAGGTTCAGAGACTCCGATGAGTCTGCTTCCCAAAACCTCCGATCGGACTCGTGACTCTGTGCAGGATCACATTACTGCAGTTATGCTGACTGTCATGTAAACACTTCAACCTAAAAACATGATTGACCATTTCAAACAAACTCCTACTGAGCTGGCAAAGAGGAACAAAACATTTAAAAAACAAACGTTATTAATAACCTTTTCAACCCCCAGTTCACAAAACACTTTTTACAAGGAAAATTAATCAAATAAGTTGTTTGTTCTGTAATTTAATAATCTTTTGGCTTTAATTATTGTTTGGTTATTTGCTAATATTTTGACACTGATAAGTGATTTCAAACATTGGCTAGATGTAAGATAAAAGATGTTATAGTAAAAAGTTTGATATTTTGGTTTCAATTTGAATTTTCTTTTCACTTAAAAATTGAGCTTTAATTGTTTTTGTTTGAAGTTAGACGTCTTTAACATAAGAACATACAGTGTCACTTTTGTGACATTTGTCTTGTCATTCTCAGGCAGTTTAGTTAAAGATTTAGTTGTTTTACTGTGAAAACATCCCTTTATTAAAACAATACAGAGGTTCAGTCAGTTGTAACGTGTTTCTTTAGGTCACGCAAAAAACACTGAAATTAAATCCTGAATTTTAGTTCATTTAACAGATTTATACATTTGGAGACTTAACAGATACTAAAATTCTGCACAACAGTTACATAAACAGGATTTTACATCTCTGGAAAATCTTCATCGTCTTTGTTGGGTCGACTGAAATGAATGAGAGCTGTTTGTTTTCTATTCAAAACCCAGTTTGTTCTGAATGCTGCTTCATGCAAGTGAAAGCTGAAGAAGCCTCATGCATTGATGAGGAGCTTATCAGATTTTGTGAGCTCCCTCTTAAAAACCAAAAGGGCTTTCCAAGACTTTTTCACATGCACAATGGAACCAGTGGTCTTTAAGTGTATAAGTTTTGCAAATCAATGTCAACAGCTTCACCACAAGCCCTTGAACACACCATCAGGGTCAGGGAGGATGTTTCTTATCAGCCACATGTGAAGAGACATGAAGTTCTCTGTGATAGATCACTGCACTTGAGCAAGTTTCACGTCCCTTTGGGCTCATTTTCATAATGTTCTGAAATGAATGGAAACTAACAGCGGCCCGAGAGACATGAAAACCACCTTCACGCCTCTAAAAACTGTAATGTTTTACTATTTTTGGGGCAACCTGTACTCCTCATCATGTGTTCCCAGTAAAGGCATCTGTAGAAGTGTAGAGTTAAGGGGTCGAACAAAAGATACCAATTAATCTGGGTGGTAAATCACGAATAATCCATCCAGCAACATTACAATCAGATGCACACGGACTCAGGTGTTTGAGGCGAAGTTTGCCGCTGACCTCGCACTTTGACAAGGGCTGATACCTTTATCTACAACTTCACAGAATCGGGGTTACTGAGTTCATGTAAATGATCGGCAAGGGGAGGTCCCTCTCCTGCATGTGAGCTTGAGTGGAAAAAACAAATGCACAGTCTTGAGAGTTTTAAAAAAATTCCCCCACCGTTACATCTGACTTTCTTCCTCTGTGGTTTGAATAAAGACTGTGTGAGAAAGAGTGAAAAAGAAATACAAAAGTAAAGTTCTATTTTGGGCTCAGCTTTTTTTTAAGAGGACTTTAAAACACATGTAACCACAATTTATAGATCTGTGTGTGTGTTTTTGCGTTGCACTAATAAAAGATGCACAAAGGAATGAAAACAGAGTAGGTGGATAAAACCAGTGGTCACAGATTGTGATCATGCAACACCTCTTTACCTGTGTGTTTGTCTCAAATGCTTGAGATTAGACACACATGAGTGAGATTATTGTTTTTTTTTTCAAGGGGGGGGGGTGTCCCTGCAGCTCATAAGACGTTTGACTCACCATCATGAATCATCACATCACAGCTCAGGTGAAAGTAAAGAGGACGGGTTCTTTTGCCCCTGTTTGCGGAACATTTGAACCATCAGTTCATACAAAGAGACACAGTGAGTTTGGTTTTTTCTTAAATATTTACATCTTCAGCAGGAACCAATGAGCTCGAGTCTGAGCGCCGCAAACAGGATGTTGACACTCGCACACATTGTTGGTTTTGGTTTTTCCATTTTGTTGACAATAAGAAAAACTACAATGCTGGCTTTATGCTTTCAGGAGTCCCGTGGTTACTGTAAAGGTAAACTTTCCAGTGTGAAGGTGATTTAGCGTGTCCTCAACTCCTCCTTCACGTGCTGCTGTTTGGTTTTGAGCCGTGTGTTTACTCTGCACACAGTCGGCCTCAGCTGTCAAACAGTTCTTCGTGCTTCAGGAGGCTGAAAACTGAGGAAACATGCAACAAAAACGTCTCTACAACAAGAAAGAGTAGAGCCTAATGTCCTGCTCCTCCGGCAAGTCGTTGGAGGTCTGCTTCTCTCTGGAAACATCTGATTAGCACACTCGCTAATGGACCCTCGACATGAACAATAGCTCTGCAGCATAAAACCCTGGGCTTCCCATTTGTTTCAATCAGAGCACTGTATTACTGCAGCACGGGTTCTTCAAGGGTGTCCAGAAAAAACAGAGAAAGAAAAGACGCAGGGTGGTTAAGAGTTACAAACGGGGATTAGCTGCTAGTTTGAGTGGATTTTCTCCCCCTCCACCCAAAGTTTTCCTATTTTAGTCAGAGGGTTTTTTTTGCATTGCTCTCCAAAATATTCCTTAACACCTCCATTAGAGGAGTTTTCCCTGCTTCCACACTAGCATGCACAGTGAGTCCTGCAATTTGCCCTGCATTGAAATGCTGCCCTGTAGTTAAAGCTCACTGCAGTCTGCTTAACCCCTGAATGCACAGTGGATGCAAATCTTCAAGCTGCACTGGATGCAGTTTTTACATGTTAAAACTTAATTTCTGCACAAATTATAGCTGCTTTTAAAAAACATTAATTCTGGAGTCTTTGCACGATTATTTTGTTTTTTTGCATTTGGAAACACTGGAGCAGGAGGGGTGGGGATTTTCTCTTTGGTTCTGCATCTTCTATCTCCACTCTGAAGCAGCACAACCACACAAACACACAAAGCCTTGTTTTATTTCACTGAAAACCCCCGACGGTCAAAGGCTGTCAGTCACCTAAAGTTACATCACAACCTTAGCAAGACAATAAAATGTGATGAAGGGTGAAATTAACCTAAATGTTTCTGTAGTTAACAAGACTGTTAAAGAAAGACTGTGTTAAATTTCCAGGATTTGTTTGATGTTATTGTTATTTTCACGTTTTTACAGTTCAATCTTTATCTTTATGTGCATATTGTCTCCATCGTTTCATGAGTGACTGATTAATATCTCTGATTATATTGTGTTTCTCTTTATTTATTTATAGTAAGACGATGCACATTTGTTAACACTGACACACAGGTTTCACATAAACAACACAGGATAATTATCATCTGCAGTCCCTGCAAGTTGATGGAAAAAGACAATATTCAAAAACACTTAAGCACAAATAAAAGCGTGTTGTCATACAAGCACATCATAGCATCTAAAAATAAAACCATAAAGAAGACAAAGCCAAACACAGATAAGAGGTCATGAGCACAGATGATCAATGTAGGACAAAGAAAAAAAAACATCATTATCATTTTGGTGCGGTTGAGCTGCTTCAACCTTCAGAGTCGTTGTAGGTTATCAGACACACCTGCTGAGGTCTGCTGGTGCTCGACTGCTCCTGATCGGCCTGATTGGAGTCTCGCTTCATAAACCGCAGCCTGTTTTTGTCTCCACGTTGTCTGATGTTCTTACATTTAGTCTGAGCTTAGAAGTGGCTGTTTTTTCTTTAGCATCAAACACTCCATTTTAGTGTTCATCATCTTCATGCTCGTCTGGTTAAAAAATAGTGTAAATATTTTAAACTAATTGCATGTTCCTTTGACAAGTTACTCCAAGTTACTAATGTATTCATGTATGCTTTGGTTGACCTTGTTGGTTTGACTGGCTTGTGATTATGATGTAACATCACTGCAGGTTACAGCTGGTTACATTTTTTTATCCTGCAAATCTATCAACTTGATCGAAAGAGAGGATTTTTCCCTAAAACACTGACTTTGTGTCAAATTTGCATCGGAAACCACACTGCAGAAGCTCGTTCAGAAATGAGGAGGCGTCTGTGTAAATTTCAATAATCAAAGTTTCAAAAGAATCTTTGCTGCCTCCGGACGCGGCAAACTTTCGAAAACGTTTGACGTGGAAGACCGAAAACCTTTCAAAGACACACCACAAATGTTATTAGTCAAGCAAAAAACAAAAAAGAGCTTCATAAACTAATATCAGAAAAAACAGTGATATAAGACTGAAACAAAGAGTGATACAAAGCGCAGATGCAGGAGGTGAAAAGACTGTTTCTGCTCAGTTTAACCTCTCAAAATGAAAGCAGTCCAGGTCAGAGCTAACGAGGTGCCTGCAGTGACTTTCAACCCCCCTCCCCTCTTTATGACCGACGTTCAGGCTCTAACAAATGCTCAAAATTGGAGGTTTTTGCTTGACTCAACCTGCGAAACGGCTGTTGTTGCCGTCAGTTTTGTCGCTCTTTACACGCCTTTGTGCTTCCTGAATGTTGTGAATCATCTGAAGACGGTTTGAGAGAAACCACAAGAGGATGAACCCGGAGGATAAACCCATCCTAAACTACCAGAACTCAACGTGAGATCACGAAATTGCTATCCTTGCTATCTAAGCTAACAGTTCTACATATTTTTTGGTCCAAGCAAAGAAATCTCTAGTCTTACTTTTCCTTGTTGCTCTTTTCGAGTCTTTTCTGCAACTAAGCAACAAACGGCTTCCTGTTTACACCGCCACACGCATGCCCAGTGTACGTTAATATCATATCTGATATACATTTAGCACGTACATTAGCATAAAGGAAGTTAGTTCTGAAACGGCGCTTAAACAGCAGGTCCAAACTGAGAAAACTTTAGTTTAAAAACATTGTTTTACACCAGTGGATACGTGAATGAAGCCGATGATGGTGAATATGGTACATATCTGATATATCTGCAAAACATTTACATGTCAATACTTTTATTGTGAACATGTTAGTATGCTAATGTTAGCATTTAGCTCAAAGCTCTTACAGTTAAGAATGTTCCCTCATTTTTTTTTACAGGTTTGCAGGTTTGTTCATGTGTGAAACAGTTTTGACAGTTTTAAAAACTTATGCTGAAAAATGACAACTTTACTTTTATAGACTGATGGGAAGCCTCGAGAGTTTTGAGAAAAGAGGAAGATACACACAGCACACACACAAACTCTCACACACACACATGCACACACACACACACACAGACGTGCACACACTTTCTCCACCTCTTTTTATTGTAAAGATCTGATGTGTTGATGGGAATTCAAAAACAGAACTGAAAGTGGGCTTTCAGTCAGTGTGTGTGTGTGTGTGAGTGTTTGTATGTGGGTGTGGGAGTGTGTTCGCGTGGATGTGCATGTGTGTGTGTGTGTGTGTGTGTCAGAGGGAGGAAGTCAGTAGTGGTCTTGCAAGTACACACTAACGGATGGGGTCGTGTGTGAGTGTTAACGGCTCTTTTACACTGGCTGCAGCAGCCTCTTCTCCATATCTTCATTCACGTAAATGTGACCACTTGGTACAGTGAAGGCATCACCACAGACAGAAAGCACACGACTCACAACTTGCTAACAACCGCACACTCTAGGTAGCATCTAACCACACCTCAGCCTCATGCATATAGTAAACAATCCGTCTATACATTTTATTTTTAGAAGAAAAACAAGTTTAAGGCTGCAGATTCTTGAAATTAAGGGGAATGTTAAATATCTTGTCTACAGTAATAAGAATTTACACAATGGGCAGACTTAGAGGCAACGCTTTGAGGAGGATTTTACCTGGTTTAACATGACAAAGCCCCCATGCAAAGCCAGTTCCATAAAGAAATGGCTGCCACAGTTTGTTGTAGCTAAACTTCAGGCCTCATTCAGATAAAATGTGTCATTGCATTGAAAAAAAAAACAGATTTCTTTTCACTTTGTTTTACTAGATGGAGTCTGTTTAGGCTTCAGCAGTGCAGATCACAGGAGGTTTAGGAAAACAGTAACCCTGACAGCCCTGTGGAGGAAAGTTTGAGCAGACTTAACTTTTGGAAAATGGCAGTTTCTCAAAACCCAGAATAAATTATCACATGAAGTCAAATTTACACCTGGTTACTGCTTTGTGCATACGGAAGAATTTAAGTGACTCAATCAATCAGATATTACAACTCTAATTTAGATGTTTCCCCAGTGAGAAAACCACATAATGTATGTAAACATGCAAAAAAGGAACACAGTGACAAATTTGAACTAACCGCTGGTTTACATGACCTGTGTGACCTGGTTATGCAGCACGTCGATAAACAGGTTTCTCTCCTAAATGAAACACATAAAACCACATGAGAACCACATGTGCTAGTTAGAAACAGCATAGTTGCAGCATGTCGTCGGGCTGAGCTGTAACTTCAGCCTGAGTCTCACAAGACTCTGTGATAATCCTACCAACTGGACTTCCTGGTTTCCATCTTATCTTCTGTATCTGTGTCATGCATCAACGTGCCCTCAAAGACTCAGTACATTGTTTTATTTTGCTGCAGGGTTTTTTACTGTTGGCTCAAATGTCCTTAAGACGTGAAGAAGTTCCACCAAATCACTGCTACCTCTGTGTGTGTGTGTGTGTGTGTGTGTGTGCTTGTTTGTGTGTGTATTCAACACCCTTCCAGTCAGCCAGCTTACCCTCTCTTGTCTCCACCAGCAAATGAAAGGCATTTGTTGAATATCAAACAACCTGACACTCGACAACACCAACACCTCCTCCTCCTCCTCCTCCTCCTCCTCCTCCTCACCTTTGCAACATTCCTGCAGAAATATTCGACTCCACCACATTTATCTGATGGCTGTAGTGAGTCTGTGGTCTGAGCTTTTACATGTCGGCCGCGAAAACATGACAATAGCCTGAATATTCAAAATACTGGATGATGCCAGTGTGTTATTTTCTATATCAGAACACCACAGAGTGTTTTATTGCTCTTATATCGCAACTGCTCACCAGAGGAGGGAGAAGACAGGCTAAAACACCAAGATTTCTCAGATGCTACTTCTTTCTTTGTCTCTTCAGATCACACCCATGATTTAAGTCAGGATTCCTTCCTCTAAATCCACATCTTCATTTATTATCCTGTATTTTGTGCAGAACAAATGGTGAACAAATGAAGTGATTTACGACTGTGTAACAATACAGTTTTTATGTTTTAGTTTAACTTTTAAACCCCTGCACGGCTTCATTGTTCTGCTCATCTTATTGTGCTGCTTCTCTCTTTGTAGAAATTCCTCAGAATGTGTGAGTGTGTGTGTGTGTGTGTGTGTGTGTGTGTGTGTCTGAGTGTGTGTGTCTTATGGTGAAAGGATCCCTGACAGCAAGATGTATGGAGGACAGGTGGACACACAAACACACAGATAACTTTTACTCTTTAACACTCTCATTGTTTATGTTAGAAACCATCTTCATGTAGGCATCAGTTGTCTTATTTGAGAACTTTAAAAATTGCAATACGTGTGTTGGATTTATGTGTGTGTGAGTTATTTTTTACTAAAGACTCAAATTAAGTGCAACTTGTAAAATGAAAACCAGTTTTTTTTTTTATCCTTAGCAGTAAAATTGTTTTCTTCAGATAGTTTGAACACGATTGTCTGCATCTTTGTTTTCCTGTTGTTTTGTTTGCTGATGCTGTTAGCCTGCAGCCGTTAGCATCCTGACGTTAGCTTGTCTGCGATTGCATTTAGTTGTTAGCATCCTGCAGTTAGCATGCTGCCATATGTCAGACACCAAATGGCTCCTCTTCACCGTTTGACAGCAGCAGTAACATCTTCAACAGTCGCTGAGGTGAAGGATGACCGCACAGCTGCAGCACACACACATGGTAACACACACACACACTCACTGCAACGCATACACGCATATTAACACGCATCTGACATTTGACCTTGCAAATGAATGTAATGTTCTCATTTGAGGAACACATGCACGCACACACACCCATGCATTTGGCATTGCAACACACGCACACGCTGACACGTAATTGACATTTGACCTTACAAATGAATATGTTCTCACGTGCATAGGACACACACACACACACACACACACACAGGTCACAGCTGCACAACAGAGCGACTTTATGTTTCACGGTAAAACAGAAGAAACACACACTTGGACTCATTCATGTGCACAACTGACAAAGACACACTGACACACTCTTGATCAGACGAGGAGGACACTTCACTCACACTGAAGAAAACGCACAAAGCCTTTAAAAAAATAAGAGACGAAGATCAGTGTCAGACGGACAGACAGACGGACAGACAGACAGACAGACAGACAGACAGACAGGTCTGTCAGTTTGACAGGCTGATTTGTGCAATACAAGCAGAAGACAGGTGAGGGGTAACATTTAGGTTGAACTGTAGTGCACACACAGCATGACAACAGGTGTGAGTGTGTGTTTGTTGGGTCAGTCGTCACACACACACACACACACACACACACACACACACACACACACACACAGTAGGATCCCTCTGTCAGCCGACAAGACGAAGAGAGGCAACAGATGCACACATAACTTTTACTCGCAAAACAGTGAGTGTGTATTCAGGAGAGAGATGTTTGTTTGGTTTTGTGTGTGTTAGTGTGTGTGTTTTTGTGTCATCTATCTATCTCCATCTTTATTGATACAACAGGCACCTTAGAGACTGACCGTCTGTTTCACACATCAGCCTGACAATCTCATTGAACTTCTCTTTCACTTTATTATTGAGTTTGATATTTTTGGTGACAGATCTAATGTTTCACAAATCCATGATGTATATTTCACAAGTCCATCTGGGAAACAGCCCATAGAAAGTGTTTGAAAGGGGGAAGGTCGTTTCAAAAAATAAAACAGTTGGAAGGTGATTGGTTGAATGTTCTGTGTGTCGCATTCATTACTCCTGTTGAAGCCAGTCAGGAGAAGAATGAAAACATATTTTCCATCAAGAAAAGCCTTCAGAGCTGTTCTTTGCACTTCTTTTAAACAGGAAGTGTTATCAAGTTCTGATAAAACTGCCACTATTGTAGCATCTATGCTAACTTCTTCGGCAGCCGCCATATTGTTTACAAACTTGCAGCTGCTTCTCACGTTTGTCTAAACTAAAACTAAACTAAAACTTTCTCCTCGAAGGACACTGATGACCGGGCACAAATGAATCCAGCTGGAGCTTATCAGGATGAACTTTTGAGATCCCAGACTTGAAATTTCTGCAGTCCAGCAAGGTTAGTCCAAAGCTGAGTTTTCTGCATTCCAACCAGGAAAACATCCATCAACAAGCGAAACACAGGAGCAGTTTAGATCTCTGAACATGCCAGTGATCGTTTACACACTCAAAATCTGAGACGAAGACCACACTGATAATTCAACCAGCAAACAGTGGTGAAAACCTGCTTCATTGGACAAAATGACTCTTCCTGATGAGAAGTGAATCCTTTTGACTCTGAATGCTGAAAACCTAATCTGGTGTGGACAGTCTTCAACCAGAGCCACTTCACTGTCAGGACATAAGCCGGCCTCAGGGGTCGGGGGTGGCATTGGGGTGGATAGTTTGGAGATTTGGGGGTGAAAGGGTGAGTTAGGGTTTGGAGATGGGAGTGGGGGGGTCACTGGCTAATGATCTTAAATCCTTGACAGGTCAAAGGTCTCTTGAGGATCCACTTCCAAGACACAATGGAGTCCTGTTCTTCCTCCAAGCTGGAACAGTACATTCAGCTTACAGAGCACCGACCTTTGACCCCTGAAAACCCCCTGTGAAGACGCAGTTTCTGCTTTTGACTTTTAAGATGTAAATGTTCCTGTAATTTTCCTGGTCCGTGTCGTGTGGAAAAATGCAATTTGCTTGTGAAAAGAAGCACCAAC
>JAUZTA010000015.1:2620651-2634238 GCA_034780835.1 Ctenochaetus striatus | reverse complement strand
CCCTAATTCTTATTCCTCCCCGACACCAACTGCCCCCCCCGTCTCCGTCTCCGTCTCTGTCTCACCCTCTCTCTACCTGTCTCTCTCTCTCTCTCTCTCTCTCTGTCTCACCCTCTCAGGCTCTGATGTAACGCCTAACTACAGCGACAGCAGTCCCTCCAACATCACCATGAGCCTGTGGTGCACCTGCAGGGGCACCGGCAGTCAGGAGGCGGAGTGTGACGCCTTCCACCGGGACTTCACACACAACACCTGCCTCAGTGAGTGTGTGTGTGTGTGTGTGTGTGTGTGTGTGTGTGTGTGTGTGAGGACCAGATTTAGACACAAACCAGGAAGTTTAAAAAAGGCTTGTGAAGTCACATCCTGTGAACAGTTTGACAGCAGATTAGACTCAAGAATCAGGTTCTTTATGAGGTCTTTTTCTTGGTGTTTTCTCAGTTCATCAGTTCAATAATTTAGTTAATTAAACGTCATTAAAACATTGAAAAAAAAGGTTCATCACAGTTTCCAGATGTCAGCTGACGTCCTGGAGATCTCAGTTTGCACCAGGAGAGTTTTGGTGAAAGTTTCTGTCTACAGATTATTACAGATTATCAGTGAATGAAAAACAGTCTCGTTTTGTTCGTGGAGGTTTTGTGGAATCGGAGGTGAGCAGCAGGTTAAAGAACCAGGTGTGAGCTGGTGAGAAGATGGAGGAGAGAGGTGAGGCGGGGGAGGACGACTGCAAACAAACTGGTTAAAGATCTCATGATAGTTTCTTTAAATAACGTGGAGGAGCTGCAGCATCACCTGTGCACCTCCTCCTCTGCCTCCTCTGCCTCCTACACCTGCTGCAGTCCAACACGACTGAAGATCCTTCATGATAAAAACCAAAGACTGGATGTGAGTGAAGCCTCAGATGTTCACTGTGATCTGTGAGTTCATGTCCGACACCATCTTGGCTTTTGTGACTTGTTTGGTTTGGAGGCGGAGCTAAGAGGTCATCGCTGTCGTTGTGACTTTGTGAAGTCTTTTATGAACCAGGAAACAGACAAACACAGAGTGACGGTGCAGCAGGAGGCTTCACGGCTGAAGATCTGCAGGGAGGCAGAGAGGCGTCACATGACCACGTTCATCAATCATTCAGCAACACGTCAGAGCAGATTAAACACAGAACAGGAAACCAGCAGCCTGCACAGAATATTCATGTGGATTCTTTTAAAAGCTTCCTGTGTTTCTTTGTTTGTTTGTTTGTTTGTTTGTCGGCTTCATGTCTGTTTCAGCATGTTGCCGCGGTTACACTTAAAAGGATCCTCCAAGCCACAAAAACAAGTCAAATTTACATTTTTACAAACCACAGACGCATAAATGTGTTTAAAAATCTGATGTTTTCATGGTTCATGGCAGTGAGATGTGGTTCAGATGAAATGTTGGTCTTCATGAGCTGGATTTGGTCTCCAGGAGGCTGAAGATGGTGACGCCACCAAACCAGATGTTTTCAGGAGACTTTCCAACCAAACCAGGTGTGTTGAGCTGAAACGTGGTGTTTTCTCACACTGACCTCCTGGTTTTTGTGCCTCAACCAAACCGTCACCTGAGAAACGTACGGAGAGGTGCAACACCAACGCTGGTTCCTGGCTGCTTGGTTATAAATCAAACTCACTGAAGCAGTTTTGGTGAAGATGGAGCTGAACCTGTCAGCCCCCCCAGTTTTATCAGCTGCACTGACTGAATGAGTTTCCTCCATGGGGGGTCTGGGATCAGCTGAGGAGCTCAGACCTCCATGAGGAGCCACTTAAGGTGGTTCAACATCTGGTGGGAGACCTGACTTTGATCCACATCGAGCTGAAGAGAGTTGTAGGTTTGGAACGACTGAGAAACACTTCAGACCCAAATCAGTCCCATTCATCTAAACACACACGTTTCTGTGTGAAAGCTTGTTTCCATACAGATTATCTCTGCGGTGCAGAGGCAGGAAGTGAGATGATGACTGTGTCTCATGTAAACAGTCATTTTCTCGTCTCTGAGTGTTTGATGATCGTCGCTGTGCTCGCTCCTCTTCCTCTGCTGCTTTCTCACGCTTCCTGTTTCCTGCCTCCTTTTTCTCCCGTCACAGAAAACGCCATCCAGTCGTTCGGTTACGGCGCAGAGGGGGGGACTCTGCTGGTAACCGAGCCGTCGTCCACCTTCTTGCCCCCCGCCCAGCCGCCAATCATCTCCAAGCCCGCCCCCTCTCTGCACGGCAACGCGATCAAGCCGCTGGACAGCGCCTGCATGTTCTCCACCTGTGCAAACCTGCAGGTGAGTTCTCACCTTCAGCTGCATGACGAAGCTTCCATGCAGGTTCAGGACCAAAACCTGAGTTCACACACATCAGGCCGAACTACATTTTAAATGTGCTGAATGGTGAATTCATCAATAATATTGATTTGATTTGAACTTAATCATTTTAATTTTTTTAATAATTAATGAAGTAAATCATGGTTAAGATTTGTAAATGAAACTTAAAGAAGAAAACCTGCAGAGAAAGAAAACACAGAGGCAGTTTAGACATTTTAGACATGATGTTGGATTCTGACAAACATGTTTTTGGATCAATTATGAAACTAAATCAAAGCACAACAACGTCAGCCAACCTGCAAACTTACAACCTTCAAAAGCAGCTGCTTTATTCACAGTTTCTGTGTTTGTCGGGAAGAAAATCAATAAAATTAAACCGTTTTGTCTCATATTAAAACTGAAAATGTTCAGACCAACAGAAGGAGAAACAGGCAGCAGGTGTGTGTTTACAAGCTCCGCCCCCGATCAGCAGTAAGCATAACACCTGTGTGAAGGTGTTTCTCTTCCTGTTCATGACGCTGTGACGACAGACACAAGCAGCGTCACAGAGGAGCTGAAGGTTCGTCGCCTTCATCTGTGACTTCTGAGCCTCTGAGTTTAGGATGTTAAAAAAGACGTTTCTCAGCCGTTTGGACTCTGAAATCAACTTTGTAAAGAGTTTTGAAGTGAAACGAATCCTTCCTGACCTTCATTCCTTCCATACGTCCCATGAAGGTCCCAGGTTCTGTTGTTGTCCCATCGATGTGGACTTGGTGCTGTTTTTCCCTCACAGGATCAAACCTGCTCTTGTTCATTCAAAGTGTCGCTCTGGTTGGACAGAACAGACTCTGTGTGCCTCCCTCGGCTCGTTGTGATCCTGCCGGAGCCGGAGCCAGAGCCAGAGCCAGAGCCGGAACCGGAGCCGGAACCGGAGCCGGAGCCGGAGCCGGAGCCGGAGCCGGAGCCGGAGCCGGAGGATGTTAGTGAACGTGTGCTGCATTCAGGGGCTGTCAGTCGTTCCAGCTGTGACAGCGATCTGTGATTGGCAGTTTGTTCAAACAGGCAGAAACAAATCAGTGCTATGGAAACCTCTCAGGTCTGTATCAATGAAGCGACAGATGATCCTCTGGAGTGAATTCAAATCTGAATCTAAAAACAATTTAAAGCATGAAGCATGAAGATGAAGCACTGAAAGCCAGCAGAGAGGAGGACAGTAAAAGGAGAAGAAGAAGAAGAGGCAGCTGCAGACCTCGACCACAGGAGCATCATGAACTCTGCAAAGCTAAAATAATTATTCTGCAGCTCGCTGTTGGTCTGACGTGTCTGAGAAACACTGAGACGGACGAAACAGTTTCATGGAAACTCCTGCACACAGTTTGACCTGCAGCCTGAAGCCCCGCCTCCCTCCATCAGCTCCACCTGCCTGTCAGCACTTTCACAAACCATCTCTGCAGGAGCTTCTTCAGTGAAGGTGAAGCTGCTGGTCCCACAGCAGAGAGGGACAATGAGAGAGATGAAGACGTGATAGAAAAGGATGGAGAAACTCTGTGTGTATCACCTCATGCTCGCCGCTGCTGCTGCTGGAAATCTGTTTCTCAATCGTATCTTTTCCCAAAGCACCTGAATGTGGTTCTGATTGTGCAGCGAGCTGCTGAGCCGTCAGTTTACAGGAAGTGATGCGCAGAGGCGTGCGGCGTCAGGAGAGGTTACGGCAGGAACCTTCAGCAGGATCATGATTCATCTGCACGGTTTCACGATCACCGCGTGTGCACACGGTCGTTTCAGAGGAGTGATAACGATCCGGCGAGCGGCGTCTTCGTCCTCCTGCTCTCCATGATTTTCTGTCGCTCAAAAGAGTCGAGCGATACGATCTGATTGGCTCTCCCACACAGGGACCGGGAGGAGATATGCTAATGAAGTGGTGACAAAGAGGCTGATGGAAGACGGAGATAAACAATGCCGTCTGCGTGTGTGTGTGTGTGTGTGTGTGTGTGTGTGTGTGTGTGTGTGTGTGTGTGTGTGTGTGTGTATCTCTGATTCCACTGTGTAAAATACTCCAGTCGATGGATGCAGAAGTTGATGCTCTGTTGCTCCTAAAAACTTTTCCAGAACTTTGTTAAACTTTATGGAACTTTGTTCCATAAAACCAGATTTATTCTGCAGAATCTGACGTGAGTTTCTCCGAGCAAAAAAACTGGAAACTTAATAGATTCCACATGAAGTTCAGGAGAAATTTAACCAATCAGCTTTGGCTGCTTTTCCCCCAACAACTTTCCTTTAACACATGCGATGACAAAATGAGGGAAAGTGACGCAATTTTTTAGATTACAACAGGAAAATGTTATATTTTGTGACTCAGAAAAGAAAAAGTAAACCTTCAACTTATATAAAAAAATTACAAATGTTGACATTTCTGTAAATCCCTTTGTACGTTTTAAACATAACAGTTTTTTAATAATACCATTATTTTTGGATGGATCGTGTAGTTGCTGACCTTTTTACATCATTTTTTTAAGATTGAAATTGAATTTGCAACATTTATTCATCACTGTGGGGAAATTCAGCAACAGAAACAGAATGAGAACACACAGCTAATATTTAATAAAGGCTAAGAACAATAAAAGGAGAATAAATATTTAAATGGGTGCAGAGTCCACATGCAGAGTGCAAAGGTCTGTATGCTAATAAACAAACAGAAAAACTCTCCATAAGACTGTTTGAGTTAAAGCAGGACTGAACTTTGACAGCCTGTCTCAACATAAATCAGTCATTCAAAAGTTCAGCTTCAATCAAAACTTGATTTTGACACAAAATTAATTTAGTTTTTGCAGTTTGACTTTGCAGAGCAGCATACAAGGTTTTCATGTGAGATACTTGGCTGAACATCTGTAGATGAATGACACAACTCATTAATGAAGCCGACAAGGTCCAGAAATCTGTTGTACGTCCCTTCCTTCACTGCTGAGTGTTGATTTTATCAACTGATATGATGACTTCTATCATTCACCGACGGCACAACCTGCCTGTGGATGCTGGACGTCCGTGGTGTGGACGTATTTCAGTCACTTTATTATAAGCTGGAGTGCAGTTTCCTGGTTTTGTGTCTCAGCTGGTCACCAAGCAGCAGCTGATCGCTTCAGGCAGCAGAGCAAAGAGCAGCATGCTCTGACCTGCACGTGATGATCAAACCACTGTTTACATACCTTTCTCTTTTTTTGATGTCGGGCGACCACAGGAGCAATAAATATTGATCTAATCACAGGTCATAAACAGTGATCAATGTAACACCGGTTTGTTTTACATGTGCAGTCATCTGGTGACAGAAAGCGTCCGTCACAGCACCTGGACAGTCCGATCAGATTGTAATTCTTTATTAAACGAACAAAAAAAGCATGAGATGCGTCATTTTAACTTTCAGTTAACTAGATTAATAATGTGACCTGTGTTTCAACTCTACATTTATCCACTCTGGAGTTTTTTTCACAGCTTAAAGTTTGATAATATCAAGGTTTCAGTCTTCAGTTCGGAGTAAAATACTTCAACTATTTCAGGGAATTTAGTTGAAATGAGAATCTGACTTAATCTCACTTTGGCATCTTTTGTGGAAATGAGTTCAGTGTAAGGAAATTTTTTAGAACCTCAAGTCTCTCTTGAGCTTTCTTACGTGTGTTTCCACTGCATCTCAAGAACCCAAAAAAAACTTTTGCTTCTTCTTTTCACTTTCGATTTAAATGGCAGCAGAAAACTTTCATGAGAATCAGTTTTTCAGAATCATTAACGTTGCTAAAAAAAGGAGACACATAAAAAAAGAAATAGGAAAAATTTTGATTGACCAGGTGTTGAGACTGAAAGAGGCACTGGGGGAAAAAGTTCATGATAAATGAGTTTATATAGGGAAGTTTAAAGATCAAAACACTGCAGAGGTTTATAACAGGATATAAAAGGATTTAAGTTATCATGACGATAATTATTTTATTCTCTGCACTGTTTATGAACCAGGAATTTGCCCCCGGGCATTTTTGATCAACCCACAACGATTTATGAGGCACAATCATCTCGATCACTTGAGTGTTTTCAGTTTTTAACTTCAACTGTTTGCTGTATGATTTGGTTCATTTACAGGCATGATTTTTATTTATGATTTTAATTTGATTTTTCATCTTTTTATTGTTTGTTTGTACTCATATTTACTTGTTTGGCAGACTTGTTTATCATTTATTGTTTTTTTTAACTTTGACATCATTTAAAACAATTTTTATCTTTCCAGTTGTCTGCTAGTGATTCATTGCATTGGACTTTCTTTCTTTTATCCTTTTTCACACACTTGTTCCTGTGGCTGTTATCATATTTTATTTATCCTTTTAATCAGTGTGATGAATGTAAATTTAGGGTTTAATGCTCAGACTGTTTTCCCTGAACAAACCATGTTTGATTGATGTGTTTTTGTGGTTTAAATGATTTTAGTGTGGCAGTTTTCTTTTTGACACAATGTTGAGGACAGGAATGTTGAAAAATGCTTAAAACTCACTCGTCAGGATTTCATTTCCTCAGCTGAAGCAAAACACAAGACATGAGCTGCAAGTTAAACCTAAACACTTTAAGGACTGAATAGCTCTAGGTGGTCAAAACTGATAAAAAAAACATAGTGAAACACTCTGACTTTATTGCAGTAAACTGGGCAAATATGTGCTCCAATCAAGAGAACATCTACTGTTTCAAACTCCTACAACCTGTCAATATTGTATTTGCATTTAATCAGCTTTACATTGTTTATGTGTGCAACTTCCACTTTGATCCACTGTTGGTTTAGTTAAATCTGTTTCCACTGTCAAGAAAAGATGCAAAAATGATTATATTTAAAGTTTCTGTATTTATACCTAACTTAGTTACTGTTAATATGTAATTACCAGGATTATTTATCAGAGTTCACACAGAGACACACTAACAATCTAAAAACTGACATCTGCTGTTTGAACTCATCAGACTCTTTGGTTTCTCTTTGGATGGGATCAAAGCCAGAGGACACATGCACACGCGCACACACACACACACACACACACACACACATATGCACGCACGCACGCGCACAAACACACACACACGCATACGCACTAACTGTACACACTGAACCGTTGCTCAACAAGCTGTTTCAAGAAAGCCTTGGAGCTCTTTGTTAATGTGTATGTGTGTGTGTGTGTGTGTGTGTGTTTTCCAGCTCAGCAGAACAACAGGATTCAGTTCCTCGATGACAAAACATCACGTGGGTCGCTGGTTCAGGAGGTCAGAGGTCAGAGGCAGATTAAAAGTCCGTGTGACCTCAGAAGGACCACGGAAGTCTGAGAAGAAACGAGGCTCCGGGTGTGGAAAAAAAACAGCCGTTTGGTTTCTTCTTCAGGTGAAAGTGTGGACAGGTGCAGACATGTGAGTGAACATTCAGCTGATGTCAAAAGTTCTGGGTTGGTCCCTGGATGTTATTGACAAATAACAGTCATTTCTTTGAAAAGTTAGCACAACATAACGTTAGAAAAACTCAAATGATTGTGTATCAACAGCTGTCTTGAACAAACCTCCAGAATTCTATACACTCTTTGTTTAAAATGAAAGCTGCATCAGTTTCAGTTCTGTTTCTTATCCAAGTCGCCACCAGCTGCTGTCTTGGTTTGAATTAAGAAACAGATTTTCAGCTTTGGAAACAAGTGGAAGACAGATGCTGATGTTAATGTATGAGAGGCACAAAATGGAGTTTGAATACAATTTAAAAAAGAAGGATCATGGAAATATATGTAACATAATTGAAGTGTAATTATGATTTTTTTAACTTAACCGACAGTCCATAGCAGTCTGAAAATGTCAAAATTTGGACTTTATTTAAATATTTTCTGAAAACAAACCAGGTTTATCTGTCTCCTCTATGATCCAATGTCTAACTCAATGTAAATTTCTTAGAAACAGCAGCATGTGTCTTCATCAGAAGTCAAAAGACGTCCTCCACCCCGCCGACTGTGTGCAGAAACACCAGGAACTTTCGACAGGACAGATGTTTTCCATACAGACGGAGCAGAGTGATGTCTGCTGCGGTCTGAACAGGCTTCAGTTCCCTGATGTAAAAAACAAACAAACCCAATGTAAAGATGGAGGGATGAGTTTCCACTGTTTAACCTGAACACTGTTTACCTGAGCAGACCAACCGTCCACTGCGTCTTCCTGGAACAGATCAGACCGAGCCGACTTTGTCCCAGGATTTAGCTGGAAACACATATGCAAACACACCAATTCTAAGGTAACTTTTGGAGGTATTACATAAACTTATGTTTGAAGTACATCTATTGTTTTAAATGACTGAAAAAGTGCAAAAAGTGCAACAACGGAGCATCAAACATCCTTCACACCCGAACTCCAACAAGGTTTCGATTGAGAAGCATCAAATGAGAACACATGGCATTTTGTTTTAACTGTTGTCCATGTTAAAAGAGCCATAAAAGGTAAATCTGTCATCAGGGATGATCTCATTCAGCACTACTGTAAACTCATCTCGGTTACATAATCCAGAGGTAAATGTAAAACTGTTCACTCCTGACTTTGTGGAGACGGGCAAAGAGACGGCGCGACAAAACGTCGGCACCAAATTTGTTGATGACACAAAGGCTGCTTGTGTTATGTATGTGTGTGTGTTTGTGTTATGGTGTCATGGTGTGTGCACGTGTTGGGGCTCCTGTGTCGCTATAGAAGATTTAAAGTACCACATTTAAATAGAAAAATTTTCTATTTTGTCCAGAACTTTCTCAGAATATTACTTTTGCAAAGGATTTGAGACATACGTTGTGATCTGTGTGCCTCATAAATTTAGCATGAAACAAATAAACTCGTAGGAATAAGAATTTGTGTGTGAATTTTAACCTTTTAACATTTACTTTTCTGGGGCCTATTTGAAATAGCTAAAAGGATAAGCTTTTGACAGAAAACTATTAGGCAAAAAACACATTCATGCATAACTTGTTTTGCTAGTGGATAATGGAAAAATATTGAGCATGTCCAAAAAAAGTCAAAAATTTAAACAGTTAAATCTTAATAAGTTGTGCTAATTAGTTAGATCACCTGTGCTCCATTGGATGTGAACAGGCTTAGCTAACGTTAGCACCATTATAGTCCCGTAACATAAACAATGCAGCATTTTGTTTCAGACATCTTATAAGATAAGATAAGATATTCCTTTATTAGTCCCACAATGAGGAAATTTGCATTGTTGCAGCAGCAGCAAGTGTACAGTAAAAGACAAAATGTAAAAGAGTAGCATTAAGAATAAAAAACAATAAATAATAAGTACAAAATAAGAACAAGAGAATGTACAGTATTTACAAGGGTGACTATATGAGTGGTAGTATTCAGTTGCACAGATGAAATTGCACAAACTGTCTTTATACATTGCTGTGGCTTTTTTAGTCATCCATAAAGAAAGGCATTTCCATGAAAACTCTTTATATTACTTTGATTTAAAACCTCAAACACTGATATAAAAACCAGCCGACTTCCAACTGACAGCACTGCTTTTGTCCCCAGTTGCACCAGCCGTCCGCAGTTTACGAGTCTGATATATGTCACCAAAAGTAGCCAAAGTCGGACTTGTTCACACACACAAACACAGCTTTTTATACACACAACCTTTCAGTCACGAGTCGGTGTGAGCGGCAGCATCAGTGACTCGTGACACACATGCAAATACTCTGACTTATACAAGCTTTTTCCCTTAAAGTCCTGAGGGGCTTCGGTCTGATCAGCAGTTTGTCCTCTGTGTGTGTATGCATGTGTGTGTGTGTGTGTGTTCAGTCATGTTTGTGTGTAGCCATCCATTTAACAGGCCATTTCCCCCGAGCGGATGTATTTACATAGCCTACATGGCTCTTTGTAAAACAAACACACACACACTCACACAGCCGTTAGCTTTTCCTGCTAATGGCTAACAGGCTGACAGAGATGTAGTGTTGGAATAATTTATATGATAATAATCTGTTTAGTCTGCTATGTGTTTGCGCTTCACACACACACACATTCACACATAAACACACACACTTTCTCTCTCTCTCCAGTCACTTTTCCATGCAAAGAGAGAGTTTGAACAGTATGAACTTGACCTTTGACCCACTTGAGGCGAAGCTGTGACTGTTTAAACATCAGTGTAAACTCTGTCATCTGTCTTCATCAGAAGAGCAACTGCAGTGTTTCTGCACAGTCATCATATAGGATGTTAGAGGCAACACCGGTGAGTTCATGAAGTTGATTTTAACTCCTACAGACTTATTTATTAAGGAGTCCAAAAATATGTGTGTTTTTATGGATTATTCATATTTTATAGCTGAAATAATGGTGTCAGTCAGACTCTGTGTTGATTCACAACTTCTGAGAAATATCACAATTACTAGAGGAAAGTTTAAATTTTTTGTATGAGATTTTATATTCATCATCATCATCATCATCATCATCATCATCATCATCATTCATGGTCTCCAGAGGATGAATCCTAACTCTTTTGGTTATATTTATATTTTACTGACTTTATGGCAGATAACCTCTAAAGATCCCATTTCCATCAACTTCAGGTCTACAGAATGCTAAAATGTTGCGATGCTAAATGTGCAGATGTTAACATGCAGTGTTTTTATTATCAGTGGTTAGTATGCGTTAAAACGGCCAACTGTGGGCATGTTAAAGTGCTGATGTGCAGATCTCTTTTATAGTTATAAATGCAGCAAATTAGAAATCATTAGAATCGACTGCTGCTTGCTGCTCATGCAGAGACACAAAATAAGTATTTACAAATGTATCTGCTTTAATTTGACTTTCAGTTTCTTGTTATGCATAATAATTAAAAGGATATTTGAAAAAATAAAAGATTTTTAAGAACATCATCAAACTAAGAAAAGTTTTTTACTCTTACAAACTGCGACTCTGACTAAAAAAAGGTAACAGAGTAATCATATATGAATCCTTCATGACATCTTGAAAGCAGTAAAACTTCACATCATCAACTTTTTTATATTTTTGTAATTGTATGTTTATTCAGGAGCAAATTTGTATTATCATTGTCTGTAAACACATTTTTATGCAGATGATGGTTTTCTATTTTAATTTTAAAAAATTACACATTAATTCAACTACTTTGGAATTGAGGTTCTAACAGTTAACTTCTTGGTCATTAATTAAAATATGCTGGTGTCTTTCTTTTCCTTTTTAGATCACATTTGTATAGCAAACTAATCCAAACTATGATCAAGTGTAAGGTCATTAAGTTTACAATCCAAACTTACTTTTTTGTGTCTTAATAAAAAGAAATATGCAGTGATGACCCCACAATACTTTTTTGTGCTGTTAGTCTGAGGCTGTTTTTCTTTAAAACTGGCCTCTCGGTTCCAGGGAAGGGAAATCTTGCAAAACATTGCATCATAGCAAGATATTTTAGTGGCTGTTTTTTAGAAAACAACCCTTCCTGTTTCAACATGATGATGCCACCGTGCACAAAGCCAGATTCATAAAGAAATGATCTCCTAGTCTGAGGCAGAAGAACTTGACTGGTCTTCAGAGAAGACCTAACCCTTCATAGGGCGCTCACTGAAATACTTTGAAATTCAAATTTTCAACCCTAGAGTGTTCTTGGAGGACATGACAAGACTTCATTACTTTTGTGACATTTTTAAAAAGATTTAATTTTCATGGAATTTCATGGAAAAAAATCAAGATCAATGAAATTACCAAAAACAGTTCCTTGCCCTAATATAGTAAAAAGCGAATCTGTAAGAAACACAAGAAAAAACAGTTATAAAATGAAAGAAACACATCTTTTTATAAATTAAAACATAACTTTCAGTATACGATGACGGATGCCATGATGTAGAACAATCTTCGCTGATTGGCTAGATGTAAACCACGGCTTCTTGACCTCACTGAGAGGCTTAAGGGACACCATTTATGAGGGGTGCGCAAGTTACTGAAAATTTTAAGAGAATTTAACATGAGTGATAATGTTGTGGCTGAACAGGAGAAAATGTTTTCAGGTCAAACATCAACAGGAAAACCTAAAAACCAGAAGAGTGGAGGTCTTTAACGCAGTAGATTAAAGCCCAAAAGTGTTGGAATGACGTGTTTAACCATCACATATGGTGGAAAAGGCAGGTGTCCACTTACTTTAGGCCAGATGATCCGTCTCATTCACATCTATCATTCTCTTCTCTACTCTCTCTTTGTCTCACACACTCACACACACAATGTAAAAACCCCACAGGGATGTACTTAACATCTAAAAACAGGAAGTTGCTCACATCCCACCGCACATTCCACATCCCACACACACACTCGCACACACGACGCACACACTCACACACGCACACACAACGGAAACAGTGAAGGGAGGTATGGACGGTGACAGAGAGAGAGAAAAAAGGAAAACACCAAACCACCAGTTCAACGCTCAGCGCTCAGGAATGAATGGAATACCACTTGTGTAACCCAACACTCGCTCTCCATTGGCCGAGAGGAATCCCGTGGGCGGAGTGGAATGCCGTGATTGGCTGGAAGTGAATGCCGGTGCAGTTTGAATTGGACGAGGTTCAAGCTGATGTGTAATTTAATATCAGAGTGACTAACCAGCATCCTCTGCTTCTCTTGTCAGTGATAAAAAAAAAAAAAGAAGAAGAGAGATTTACTAACGGGAAAGTTGGAAAACTGGGTCCGCCCTCTTTCAGTGTATTTTGCAATTCATTCATTTAAGGAAATGTAAGGTCACAGCAGACTGAGTCATCGGATGTCAGCCAGATAAATCACATTTTTCTAACCACAATACAAGGAAGGCACAAGTCCTCGCTGTGTTTGACTTTAGGTCACACAGGAGGACAAAGGGACTGCAGGAAGGAAAAATAAGAGCATCAGATAAGGAGGCTTAACAAACACCTCTTGACTCATAAAGACAAAGATCGATGAATGAATGGATGATTTCTTCTTGGTCGAGTTTGATCTCTATGAGTAACTAAAGTAAACTAAGAGGAGATTTGAAACAGAGACGATGAAGAGTCAGAGGAAACTAAGAGGAGGTTTAAACAGAGGAGAGGAAAAAGGAGGGGCAGATAAAAAGAGAGGGACCGATTAAGAAGATGGCAAAGGAAAGAGGAGAGAGGGGCGAGATTTATAAAAGATGAAGAAAACAAACAAGATTAAAAGGAGGGAAAGTCAACAAGAAAGCAAAGGGAAGGAATAAAAGGAATAAACATTGACATGATTAAAGTTAATGGGGGGGGATAAAGA
>JAUZTA010000015.1:2028429-2040187 GCA_034780835.1 Ctenochaetus striatus | reverse complement strand
CACACACACACACACACACACACACACACACACACACACACACACACACACACACACACACACACACACACAGTGGCATCAGATTATAACATGTCCAGTGAGTCCAGATGGAAGTGAACAGAATAAACTGATTTTGATCAACAGACGAATAAAAACAGAAAATTCTTGTAAAAATGTTCATGAAAAGAAAAAACACTCAGGTTGTTGGATTCTGTCTGAACCGTCACCTCGACTCCGACTGGAAGATGCTGAAGTACTGAGGCTTCTTCCTGCAGGAGGCGTGGTTACTGCGAACACACACACACACACACACACACACACACACACACACACACATTGTGTTAAAGTTTGGTCAGAAAGGAAACATAATTTTTGTGCCGATGTTTTGTTCTTTTATTCGTTTGTTTTTTCTTCGTCTGAATCGTTTCTTTGTTCTAATAACTGATGAACCTTTAAGTCGTGTTGTGGTGATAAAAACAGCACAGTGAACTGAAACGTTCCTCCTGAGAAACATTCAATCGACTCAGTGACTGATGAACCTAAACGCTCAGTGAGACCATGTGACCTACTTGATCATGTGGTTGGCGTAGGCTGTGGAGCAGCAGGTGATGAACCTGCAGAGCGAGCAGCGCACCACAGACGGGAAGTGAGACCTGAAGTCCTGAAAGGAGGACAGACACTCGACGCAGCGCTGAGAGGGACGAGACTCTCCGGCCGCCACACTGACAGAGAGACAGAGAGACGTGCAGACGTTCCAGATGAGATCAAGATCCAAAAACGGAGCATTTTAAAATAATCAGAGCAAAAAAAAGAGGCAGAGGACGACACACTCCATCCACACACACACTGATGGAAGCTGTGTGACGGACAGAACACACACACTCAACGTGAACTCGTTCAGAAACTGAAACCTTGTGCGCTGGATGATCAGGTGTGTGTTCAGGTACCTTTCCTGGCTCAGGGTGAACACCAGGGGGGCCAGCCGCTCCACCTGTCTCTGTCTGGGAGCCGCCTGTGTGGGCGGGGCCTCGTCAACATCGACCACCTGAACCACAGAAGAAGAAAAATGTTCTGCTGATGCGGCTCAGATCCACATGACCTGACCGAGGACCCGAGTGAACCACGGTGAGAGTCCACAGTCATGCTAGCAGCTCTGTGATGCTAACATGCTAATGTTTCCCATTTCAGCTTAGTAAGTTAACTAGTTGTTGCTAAGTTAACTAGTTGTTAGTAAGTTAACTAGTTGTTAGTAAGTTAACTAGTTGTTGCTAAGTTGTTAGTTACTGCTAACAAAGATCTGCTGAGGCTGATGGGAAACTCATCAGTTCTGCAGGTTTTCTGTAGGCTGATAAACTGGACGGGTTTCAGTGTGAGCGACAGAACTCTGAGTCCGACGGTCCTGAACCTGAACCTGAACCAGAACCTGAACCTGAACCTGAACACACACTCTTCACTGGTTCATCAGAACAGCTGGTGTTCACAGACTGACCTTACATGGAGCTGCTGCCTTCAGTTTGTCTTCATTCTCAGATCCTCCGACCACAGAATACGTCCTCACAGTCACCTGCACACACACACAGGTGCACACACAGGTGCACACACACACACACACACACACACACACACACACACACACACAGGGATCAAGGGACGCTCACAGACTTGCATTCATGTGCTCTCTCTTGTAGCAGTGTCTTGCTCACAGACTCACATGTATGCAGACACGCTCAGAAACGCCCTGATGAGAGTTTTTCTCCTGCGTTTGGTAAAAAATTTGCTCAAGCTGTTCCGGCACTTTGAGCCTGTGGTGATGAAGACCGTATGAAAGATTAGCAGACCTGAGACAGACCAGCAAAGACACAAAAGCAGAGGTAATGAGGAGAGAAGAGGAGAGGAAAACTACCAGAAAGACGAGACGGGAGGAGGGAAAAGGAGAGCAAATGGAAAGAGTGAAGAAACAAAAGAAAAGGAAAGGAAAGGGAGGGAAATGTTAGGAACAGAGGATGAAGGAGCTGAAAAGGTAAATGAAAGGTGAAGAGAAACAGAGTAGAGAACAGAAATAAAGGAAACAGAATAGAGGAGAAGAAAAAGGTTATTAGGGGAGGACAGAGGATGTTAAAAATGAGACACAAGAGGAAGGAAAGGAAAAGAAATGAAAGGACAGGAAAGAAGTTATGATTAAAGGACTGAAGAAAGGAGACGAGTGGTGAGGAAACAACAAACAAACAAAACGAGAGGAAAAAGCAAAAGGAGGATGGGAGACAAAGAAGAAAAGGAGAAAGAGGAAATGAAGTGCAAAGAAAATAAAAGGAAAAGGAGGAAAGAGAATGGAGGAAATAAGACAGGAAAGAGAGAGGAAAGGACAAGAAAGAAAGAAAGGAGACAGAAGAAGAGACAAACTACAGAGGGAAAAGATAAGAGGAGAATAAACTTCGTTCTATTTCTGTGTTCAAAGTGTGTTCAAAGGCAAACACTGATTATTTGCCAAATGAGCCTCTTGATTAACTCACCGTTGTGTAACAGAAAAGGCTGATGGCAGTTTCAGTGCCGTGTGTCCACTGTTTAATTAGATCACAAAGATGCCTGCTAAAGCTTTAGCACCCTAAGAGTGTTTATTGGACCATAAAAACTAGTGTTGCATCATCTCAGAAGAACTAAACAGACACACACACACACACACAAACATGCAAGCACACACACTGTTGTATTGTGATCAAAGTGTGTGTGTGTGTGTGTGTGTGCCAGGAAAAGTCTCTGTATGTCTCTGAGGTTCAGGAGGAGAAAGCAAAACAGCTAATACACCAGCCTCCCTCCTGAAAGACAGAACTGGGCGATGTAGAGGCAGGTGTGATGACACCACACACACGCACACACACACACATACTGCAGCACACATGGTGTCATACACACACACACACACACTTGCACACACAAACGCATACACACACATGTGTAAATAAACACAGGAGACAGGAGATCTGCCAGACATGAACACACTTTATCCTGACACGTTTAGTTGCACATTACACCACCACTCTCATATAGCTCTCTCACTCATCCCTCAACACACACACTTACACACACACACACACACACACACAACACGCACACACACACACCGGAGTCACACATGAGCAGCCTGAAAGCCAAAAGTCCCTTGTCCTTCCAGAGCCACCTGTCAGCAAACACCAAAACAATCTGGTTTCATATCAATCACAAAATGGATGCACACTGGTGTTTCCACACCTAGCAGGGGACCTAAACACACACACACACACACACACACAATAGCACACACTCATTTACCACATACAGAGACGGGGACAACAAGTGTAGAAAGACAAATGAAGGTGATGGTAAGAGATGGGGAGTTGAATGACAGACAGAAGAGAAGAGGAAGAAATTAAAGAGAAGAAACAAAAAATAGAAGGAGGAAATACAACCACATCCAAGACATCTGATCATTAGCTATTTTTAATTTCCCCAGCACATAATGGATCCTTGAACACTTTATGGAGACTAGTATGTTGTTATCTTTTAATATTTTTCCACAGATGTTACATATAGCAGCAGTCAGATAGTTTTATTTGAAAAAAATTTTATCCACAGACAGAGAAAAACACGAAGGCAAATCAATACAGCCGTATAAAAGAGATACTCCACTGCCTTTTGAGCTGTGCGATGCTCACAGTCTGTAGGTGTGAGAGGTGGCTCTGAAGAGCGCGACCGTCGGATTCACGGCCATGTAATGGATTTTAATGATGACCGGGAGTCAAGGCAAACACACAGGTGGCAAACAGGGTCAATAATCCACTTCTCAGCATTGATCAGGATGTTACAAATACTCTGGGTGCCTTTTTACAGCTTACAAAAGCTTAACTGCTAAAGAAATATTTACCATTTTATCAGCAAAGAGGTCATATCTGGATCAAACTGAGCCTTTAACAGGTGGAGAAGGAGTTCATACAAGACTGAAGACTTAAAGTTGCTGTATGTGCACAAGGAATTTGACTCATTTTCCACAAATTCCTCAGATGTGACAATGAAATCCCTCAAAGTTTAGAGGATTCAGGAAGAATAAGGAGGACAGAAACAGTCATACACCTAAACATAAGGACAACAGGGCTGAATGAAGATATAAACACATAAACTAGAGCTATTGTGTTCATGAAAATGGATGAAAGAGCAAGTGTTTGCATGAGTTTGTCTTTTTATTTATAAAAACAGACTATATTGGAGGATGTTAACTTAGATGTAGATACTGAATGATACAAGCATGGTTTTGAAGACTCGTCCAATGTAAACACTGATGACGGCTGCAGTTCTGTCAGACAGACAAAGTCCACAGCAGGTCAAGAGCTTTAAATGCTCCGATCTCTAAGCTCGGCCTCTTTTTTTTAAATTCTATTTCATCTTTCTTTTCACCCCTTCATCCATTTTTCATTCCCTACTTTATCCTGATGCCAAAGCGTTCGGTTTAGATTTGTGGTGCTCCAACCAGCAGTCCGCCCTCAACACTGTTGTGTCTACTATTACTTACCCACAAGGCATCAGTCCACCGTGGGCAAGAGCAATTTAGCACCTTTTAATGCAAAGTGTTTACCAATGTGTGGGAATGAGCCTGGATCGATAGCGCATCCCAGTGTCTCTTAACATCTTTTAACACCAGACGCCCCACGCCTGTAATTGTTTCTCTTGGTTTCTTGGAAAATCAATCCAACAATGATTGGGTCCCCCCCCACCCCCACCCCTGCCCCATACCCATTACCTCTCTTAAAGGTTCCAGCATGCTCGTGGTGAAACATATCTGTCTGTGTCATTTATCAAGTTGTTTGTTTTTGCATTTATTCTGCATTAATGGTCTCTTCATTTTACATCCGTCCAACTGAATAACCAACCAACCTGTGTGTGTGTGTGTGTGTGTGTGTGTGTGTGTGTGTGTGTGTGTGTGTGTCTGTGAATGAAAACACAAAAACAGGCCTTTATTGACAAATTCTGTTATTATTGTTATTCAAGTGTTTGGTATTAAAAACTGTATAAAACCTAATGGGTAGTTTATGAATTCAACTCGCTGAATAATTTTATCCCACTTTGAATTATTTCGATGGGAATTTTTTTTGCAAGAAAAACCAAAAGACTAAAAGGCAAATCACTGAGGTAAATTTTCATTTCAGAAATCATCATCAGTGCTCATCACACTGAAATATTTGCATTTTTGCAAACCCGAGTGGCTCTATCAGTTGGTCAAGTTGACTCCTCCACAGACTTGTATACCAGAGTGGACAACCTTACATTAAAAACAATGTACAGAAATTTGATCGTGTCTGTATGTTTTTTAAGGATAAATCACTTGCTGCTGAAGGGAGGGGAGACTGAGAGTGAGTCAGACTCTGCAGGGTAACTGAAGGATCCTTTGTGAACTTGTGTTATAAATCAAAACCAAGGTTCTGGAGTTTTGCAGAACACCTGTCGCTTTCTTTATGCGTTCTGATAAAGTGTGCCCTTCACAAAGAAAGCTTGTAATTGCTAACTTGTGCTATAATTTTAAGGTTTAATAAGGTGACAGATTCTGAACATTTTTGCACCTGCTTGCTAAAAAGTTTTTCTTTCGCGTGAAAGGGGAGTTTGTTGGACAGAACAGACCAATGTAATGGCACAGTGTGCACAGTATAGACAACAGATCAGTGTCATGATCCGCTAACAGAAGTTTTAGTTCAATCAGTTTTTAAGTTGTGTGTCAAGTTTACTTTTTGTATGTATCATTGTTTCATTGTTTCCTGTTTTATTTTGGTAAATCACATTGTGTCTTGCTACCCTCCTCCTGTCAAGTTTCCCTCCTTTTACTTGCACTGCCCTTATGTACTTCACCTGTGTTGATTGCCCACCTGTGTCTCTTTATTCGAGCGTGTATATAGTCTCTCTGTTTCCCCTTTGTCTTGGACAGATCGTCTGTCGTGCCATGTCGTGTCATGCCATGCCGTGCTGTGCCATGTATGTCATGCATTGTCATGCTGTGTCATGTCGTGTTGTGCCGTGTCGTGCCGTGTTGTGCGGTGTCATGCAGTGTCATGTTGTGCCATGTCATGTCGTGTCGTGTTGTGTTGTGTTGTGTTGTGTTGTGCCGTGTCGTGCCATGCCATGCTGTGCCGTATGTTGTGCTGTGTTGTGCTGTGCCATGTCTTGCTGTGTCATTTTGTGCTGTGTCTAACTTGTTGTGCTGTGTCGTGCCTTGTCGTGCCGTGCCGTGCCATGCAGTGTCATGTTGTGTCGTGTGGTGTCTCATGCTGTGTTGTGCCGTGTCTTGCTGTGTCCTGCTGTGTCATGTGTCGTGTTGTGTCGTGCCCTGTCATGTCGTGCTGTGTCTATCGTGTTGTGCTGTGTCGTGCGGTGCCATGCTTTGCCATATGTTGTGCTGTGTCGTGCTGTGATGTGCCTTGCCGTGTCTTGTCTTGTCATGCCGTCATGCCATCATGTCGTGCCGTGCCATGCTGTGCCGTATGTCGTGCTGTGTTATGCTGTGTTGCATTGTGTTGTGTCATGTCGTTCTGTGTCTGTCTTGCTGTGTCGTGTCATGTCGTGCTGTGTCGTGCCGTGCCATATGGCGTGCTGTGTTATGCTGTGTAGTGCTGTGTTGTGCTGTGTCATGCCATGTCATGCTGTGCTGTGTCGTGCCGTGTTGTATCGTGCAGTGTAGTGCCGTGTAATGCTGTGTCCTGCTGTGTCGTGATGTGTTTTTTTAATCAGCGTTTGGGTTCTCCTCGATTGATTCCTGACAATCAGGATATATTACAAGCAGCTGCAGTATTTTGACAGAGATATGTCTTCAGTTTCCTCTTCAGACATGTAGCACACAACTCAGGCAATGTAATATCAAAACAACTTAGCAGACTTAGACTGCCGTTGACAGCAGCTTCCTGCCTGCAGTGTCCAAGACATCCAACAGCCTTAAAAAAAAACTGATGGCATGTACATATCCTCGACAATTACTATGAGCACCACTGCAGATGTTTTTATACCTGAAGCCAAGTGCTGTTTGTGAATTTAAATGGTTATAACTGTTTGTGGTACACGTGCCCACATTAGTCTTTTATCAGCCACTTGTATATCACCAGTATGAAAGAGTTCTACTAAGGTCATAAAGCAATGAGTTAGAATCTCAAAGTAGTGACTGTAATTTTCTCAAAATAACAGGTAAGTGTCTCAATATATTAAGGCTTTCTTGAAATGTCAACTTATTCTTTGGAAAAAATAATGAAAACTTTCTTAAAATTTGACTCAGGTTCACCATCACAAGTTCTAAAAGCCCATTTGGTCGATGCAAATTTGAGAAGGTTGAAACTTACTCATTATTTTGAGTTTCTCGTTATTTTTTAAGATACCGGCTCATTCTTTCAGAAAATTATAGTTCATCACCAAAATTACTGTTGGATTTTGGGGAGGAAAAAAAATCAGAACAGTGAGAGAGAGAAAATAAACACTGGCAGACGGAGGAAACTTCAGAAAACTCCAGACAGATTTTTCCTCCTGAACCAACTCACTGCTGTGCCGACTAAAGCTGCGTTTCTTATTACTTGATTAATCACTCCAATTATTTATTATGGGATTCATTAGTGGAGCTCCGGTGGTTGACCTTAAGTAATTACAAGAACTTTTTTTTTAATTTATTTTTTTGGAGAGAAAAAACAAGATTAATAACATTACATGATGTAAGTGTCAGTTGTGTGATTATTATTAATGCTGTTTTAACATCTTCACCGACGCACCAACAGTAATAGAGAGAAAGAGTTGGTATTAAAATAGAGGTCTTTGCTCTCGATCCCTGGTTTAATATCTGAACGGTATTAAACCTTCCACGCGTCTCCCTCCCTCTCATACTGTGTGCTCACCCTCCCTCCCCCTCTCTCTCCCCCTCTGGCTGATTGCTGGGCATTAACAATTTAAATTGTTTGCCTTTTTAGTCACGCCAATTGTAATATCGCTCTCGGAGAAGCAGTAGTTAATGAGTTTCTACTTTGAGGTGCTCCCGCCGAGACGACACAGGAATAGATTTCTCTCCCTCTTCCTCCTCTTTCCAGTTATTCTTTTTTTCTTTTCTTTCTTGCTTCTGCTCACTGGCTGCCTGACTGTTGGCCTCTTATTCCTTTTTATTAACAGAGAATGTACAAAATGACAAACGAGCCGATGGAGTTATTGTCTGTGTGTCTGGGTCGGTGAAGTGAGTGTGCAAATGCCTCAGTCTGAATCTCAACGTGTGTGTGAATGTGTGTTAAAGTGTGTGTGTGTGTGTGTGTGTGTGTGTGTATGAGAGATGCACCCTGAGGGCTTTTTTTTGCAAGTGTAGAATGTGTTCTTAATGAGAAAGCATCGAGGTAGAAAACTGTACATGCTTGCTAATCTCTTCTCTTTTTTTCTCTCTTGCTGTCTTTTTTTTAACACAACAACACAAAATGAAAAACAAACCAAAGAAAAAGAGGACAGCAGATGAAAGTTCATGTATAGTTTGTGGAATAATTCAGTTTTTTTGATCATGAGCACACAAAGCAGTCAAGGTTTTGTAAGTTCATACAAGAAATGCCTGTGGAGTTATTCAGGATATTTATACTTTTTTGCTCCCTCCAGTCATAAAAGTTTGTGATAACCTCTTTGTTAATGATTGTGTTCAACGTTGAGACACAGTTCTCAAAGGGGAAAGTTCCCCTGTAAGTATTAGCCAATTTCCTGTTTTCTATTAGTGTGCCTACCATGTTCCATAATTTAAACAAATGAACTAATATGCAGTCACTATTAAATAGGTGTGCATTTAAAAAAAATAAAAGGTAATTTGGTTAAGAGAGGCAGGGACCTGCGGACACAAGGGGGCGGTGTTGTGTTATGGGTCACTTATTTAAGCCAACAATTCTCCTGAAGAGGGTGAGGAAGAAAGAGAGACTTCCGGGTGAGAGACTGCACATTAAAGGGAAACTCTGAAGACACAGCATATTGTTTAACAGAGTTTTGTTCACCCACCATGTTTACGGTCATAAAAACTGAACAACTAAGAAAAAAAATGGCCCGACTGGATGGAAAGTCGACTACGACCCTGAAGGGAAGCTGACAGAGCTAACTAACAAAAATTATTATGAGCTCTGCCAGCAAAATAGTGCTTAGAATTAAATGAAAAGGGAGGTTAAATGACAGATTGAGAGAGAGAGAAAGAGAAAAAGGCTATGGTAATAAAAAGAGAGTTTCAGAAGGAGTTTTTTTAAAAAAAGAAGCGATGTGGTAAGTTTAAGAAAAAAAGGTGAGAAAGCAGTAAGAAGAGAGACATAGATTAAAAGAGACAGCAGACAGAAAGACGGAGATAACACAGGGAGCCATAAAAGAGGAGAGGAAGATAAAAGAGGAGACGAACTCGGCTCAGTCGTCTTGTCAATGGTTTTCTCTTGTCAGTCAAACTCGTCTCACACCCAGGCCTTTGAAAACGGTACAAACGGATCAAGGTCCCTAACTAGATAACACCCTCCACTTTTATGCTGGATGAAAGAAAATGCCCTTTTCAATTCTGCCAACTTTAATTTGTGTCTGATGCGTTGGGTGACTGCAAAATGTTTCTGCACAATAAGCTTTAATTTCCACTTAACCAGTATTTTAAAATATCAAGAAGACAGGGGGGAGTCTCTGTTTATTTGCACTTTTTGTCACCAAAGTTATTGTAAATGTAATGTGAGACTTCCAAAAGAATTTGGTGTTGAGGACTTATTGCAGTTAAACAAATTTTATGCTGTTAAAATCACATTTATTTCGCTCCTTTTGTTGTTATAAAAGAAAACTCTAAATGCAGACAAACACAGACCAAAACCATGAGAAACCTCATGAAGGTTGTGTTGAAAACATTTGTAATTTGTGTCATAAAAGTTCCCCAGTTTATGACCAAGATAAAGATTTAGAAAGAATTAAAAGAAAAGAACTGAATGAGAACCATTGTAACACAATCAATGCCATTCATCTGACAACTTTCTCAGTGTGTTTTGCACCTTTTTCGATTTAGCTCCAAGGATTATCAATATCTGTCATGTAATCTTTATCATTTATGATTCTTGAAGTCAAAGAATCATCGAACCTCAGTTTGAGCTGCTGTTTCTTTATCTCACTCCATCTTCTCTCCTTGGTTTCAGTTTCTCTCTTGTTCCATCAGTTGTTTTGCTCGATATTTATTTTAAAGCCTCTTTTCTGACTCATGTTTTTTTTCCCTCTTATTTTCAGTCTCTGCCCTTCATCTCCGTCTCTCTTGTTTCTGACACAGGGTGTTGATTTGTCTCTGATTTCATGTCAGAGACACAGAGAACCGGCTAATGGAGATTTAAATCATGTACGGCTTCTAAACAGAGAAAAAAAGGAAAGAAAGAAAGAAAAAGCAAATCATTGATTCCCCTTCAAAGCTTCTTCTTTAAAAACATCTCTCTTTCACCCTCCACAGTAACAAGGTTTCCACTGTCACTCTCAAAGTGAAGGAGCTATTGCAATTATATATGCTAATTTCAGATTAATTAATGATTTGTAAAAACCAATAATTCACATTTGCATGTCTTATTCAAGATAATATGAAATAAGGCTCATTAATCCTTCATTTTATAGTAATGCTCATTAACGTTTATATTTTAACATGTAAGAAATATGTTTGTAATGCTTCATTTCTCATCAATAACTTTATCACCAACTAAGACAAACAAGTTCTTGCACTCGTTTCAACTCAGGATTTGTTTTTTTTTTGTGTGTGTGATGAAGAAACACCAGGAGGTTGATTAAAGAAAAACGCAGCATATGTCTTTTTTTGTTTGTTTGTCATTATAAGAACTTTTATCCCAGAAACAGAGAAAAGCAGAATGAGAAATCAATTTGCTGACACTACTGAAGCCCATAAATGATTTGCTGTTTCTATCATGATAAATAAAATGCCTTTTTGTTGTATTATTTTAGGAATATTTTTTTTAATCTACACCTTTTACCTCTCGTTTACGAGTTGCTAAACCTCCTTTTAGCTCCTCAGTTTAACAAAAAAAGGCAGCTTCTTTTTTCAGATGACATTGAAAAGATGCTGAGTGTCAAAGAGCGAGAGGGCAGATGAAAAAAGAGAGAGATTAGGTTTGTGTGTTTCACTGAGTGTCCACTTATGTGTAGGAATGAAATAAGTATACGAGATAAAATGTGTGTGTGTGGTAAAAGAAAGATGGCTCTCAGGGCAGATTTTCCTCGATTCGTCTCACTGATTGTTCACATCTGTCTGCATCTAATCGGTGGAACGAACATTTTCATCCCGACAAGGAAAGTGCCTCGTTTTCTCCTTTTCTCTGCCTCCATCCCTCAATACAGTTTTAGTCACACAGTGTTGAGCAGCTTTGTTTGCCTCGAATGAAGGGAAAAGCCTTTTTGTGATGTACACAACAGAGATATACAGACATGTCAGAGCTCTCACACACACACTTTGGATAGAAATACACAACATGTGTGGGTTTTTTTCTGGGTACATCGTCTTCCTCCCACAGTCCAAAGACATGCGGTTGAGGTTAACGGATGATTGAGCGCTGACCTGTCCGGGTTGTCCTGACCTAAAGGATAAGCTTAGATAACAGATGAGGAGAGACATGAACATAAAAGGTGCATGTCATGTTGTTGTCCTTAACCCTTTACAGGGCATTCATTGAAATAATTTGAAATTCAAAATTTCAACCCTTGAGTCTTATTGGAGGACATAACAAGACTTCATTACTTTTGTGACATT
>JAUZTA010000015.1:1571497-1584564 GCA_034780835.1 Ctenochaetus striatus | reverse complement strand
AATCTTTTGATCACATTAATTGCAGCTGACAGCTCGATGAGACTTTTGAGCCACAATTTCTGCCTTTCTTCGGTACATTTTGTCCTGAAATATTAAAAAAAAATGTTCATCCGCAACCTGATCTTCCTCTGGTTCTGATGAAGACTCATCTAGTTTCTTTTTTTAATCCAAATCTGGTCTGATATGGTTTCAAACTTTCATTAAAACACATGATTCACATTAAAAGTCCTCAGAGAAAGTTTTCAAATTTATCTTCATACCTCGTTGTGTTTCTTCCCAGTCCTCTAAGTAAGTGAGATGTATTGTTGGACTCACTCATCATTCGTAGCCATTCGGGACTCCAGATTCGCCTTCTGTCGTCCACCTGCAACATCTGCAGCTACTGTTGCTTCTTGGCAGCGTGACCACATCTGGTTTTCGTGGCAATGTTAAGGTTTCATGTCTGTCTGTTGGTACACACCTCAAGCGAGGAGAGGAGTCACTGGAAATCTGACATTTTATACCCAAAACCTGACAATGATAATGATGATTACAAGAAACGTTGTGCCATTGTGGCCGAAGTTTCTTGGAAAAAACCTGCGGCGACTAATTTTGTAGGTGAGGTCACTCATTAGCAAGTAATCAGTGTGAGTGTAATGTTCTTCGTATTAATGCTTCAGCTGGCATTCATCAATCTTGAAAGCAATGTGGTCACCAGAGGTCGGAAGAAAACAATTGTCTTTGGTATTTCTTGTTGCCGCCTCAGTGGTTGTGGTTGTTATTTATTGATTTAACTAAATTAACTCAGCCCGTACGTTTTTTTTAATCTATCTCTTTTTTTGAAGAGCAAACGCCTTTTTTTTAAATGAAAAGTAATGTTGTTTGACATTTTCAGGTTGGAATACGAAAATTGCATGTATTCACTCATGCAAAAAGAAGTTCAAAGGTTCTTTATCTCATTACTTCTCCATCTAAAAGTCAATGAAGAACTTAGTTAGCCTCTGCAATCTCATGCAATCTCTAACCCAGTCTTCTGGATAAATGTAGGTAGTGTACATTTCTGCAAAACAAAAATCGTACAATTGCAACATTTTACTCTGGCGACTTGGTTGAAGTTGTTTGTTGTGACAACGCAAAGCTTCAGATCTTCAGAAGTTTAGACACAAAGCACAAATGGTTACAGTTTAAAAAACAACATGTTCTGGCTTAAAACACCCATTTTGATCCCCAAAAACACAGATGAATGATGTTGCAACGCCTCGCTAAAAATACCCAGTTATGTTGCTTCAAACTCAGCCAGGAAAATGTTCAAACGTCTCGTTAAAAAAATCAGTTTCTGTCAGTTGAGAAGATGTCAAAATGTCTCATTTAAAAAACTTAGATTTGTGGTTTGAAACCCTCACCCATAAAGTAGTTTCAAACGGCGCTCATCTGCTTGGCTGCTTTCACACCTTCACCATCCCCTCGACTGAGGAAAGTCAGCTCATGGACAAGAAACATGAGCCATATCACAATGAGAAATGTTAATAAGACACATATGAAAAGCAAAGTTTAACTATCATTGGCAGAAATGTGTTTTTCTCTCTGACATTTAGATAACCGGTGAGTTCATCTCTTTGCTTTCAGAGGACTGTCTCCTGGCTTCATTGGGCGAATGGAGCGAATGGAGCCCTTGTCTTCGTGGAAACGTCAGCTGTGGCTTCAGGTGGGGCAAACAGACCAGGACCAGGGGGGGCAGACAGTCCAGCAGAACAGCCGAAGAGCAAACAGCACCACTGTGCCCCATCCAGACCGAGACTCAGAGGTGCAGGATGAAGAAAAAGTGTCCTAAAGGTGAGAAGGGAAGGAAGAAGGGAGGTTACAGGTGCAGAAAGGAAACACAATAAGGTGCTGAAAGGTTTAATTGTCATTTTATATGAACTTCCAATTGACTACAAACTGTTTTTAACAAGCACAGCCTGCCACAAATGATGATTTAGTCGATTTCTCTTTTATTATGTTGGACTGCGAACGCTCTGCGGCTGTTTGGTTTGATGTGTTGTGTTGTGTTGACACACCATGAGGACTGATTGCACCCTATTAAAAAAACTTCCAACATGTGCTCCCCCTAATTAGCACTTGTAGGCTGATGTTGACAGTTTTGCTTTCAGGAGACGTGTTGTTGTGGTATAAAAGAGCTGGAAAGCTTCCTCAGTTTTTTGTCACTTTTGTTGTTTTGCTGCAAACGAGTTTTCGAAAAAGATTCATGGTTCTTTATTGGTGGCGATGGTCTAATGTTCACGCAGAGCCAAGTGCATTTTAACAAAGCATATCAAACATGAACAAACAACAACACAACGTCGTCGTTGCCAAAGAACGGTGTGTCATAAACTCTTACCATCAGGCTCATTTTCCAGAAAATCTGCTTGATAAAATATGTTTTTTAATCATTTCCAGCACTTTCTGACATGAGCTTCACGATCAGGTTAGTTTTCAGAGGTCGTCTGTGTTTCCCAGCTGTCCTTCATTACTGCCTCGCTGTCAACATCACGGTCAAACTGCCTCACATGTCAAATTTAGCCTGTTATTGAAAGTGAAGTCAGGCTTTTTATAATAAACCCCACTTTTCTGAACCTTCGTTATTAAACATCCAACAAATTAAGCAGCACAACATGTTGTTTGGAACAACACATGGAAGTGTTTTCTGGTCTGACACCCCCTATCAGCAGCACAATATCATTTATTTGGGCCCTTTAAAGCCACTGTCAGGGGTCAAATGGGTTTGGGTTCGGATCATTATTTCATTAAGTTGTGGCCATTTTTGTCATCTTGGTTAAATCACCACTTGGTTGACATGAACCATGAGTGTCATCAGGTTAAAAAAAAAAACATATGACGCTGGAAACAAACAGCAGATCTCGGTTGAAGTACAACTTTTTACTCACCTATCCATCCACCTCCTTCCTTTAATGATGTCACCTGATGTCCTCCTTCGGTTAAATCATGTTTATTACTGCTGTTAGTGAACTTTAGCATCTCATATCCGGATATTTACTGACAAAGGTCTGGCTGTTTCTTTATCATTGTGAAATACGGGGAGAAAAAGGTTTCTTTGTAATTTTTGAAACATTCACAACCATTTTGCAAAAAAAAAAAACCACAAGATGCAGCGATGGAACTGCTGCAAAACAGTGTCAGGAGGAACTTTTTTTGGTGGAATATGGAGGAATATGGAGGAAAGCAAACCATGGCATGAAAATATATGAATGCCTGCAAAAGTAAAGCTCATTATTAGCTTGTATGGATGCTTGTGTTGTCAGCAGTCTGATCAGGGTTCTGGTAACGTGCAATTTAAAGCTCAGAGGTTGCTCACTGTTGGGCTTTGTAACATGCAGACAGCAGAGGATGAGGAGAAAGTTTATGCCCACAGTCCAAATCTGGTGAGTCAGACTCCTTGAATGTAAACAGATGCCTTCTTGGGGCACTTGCTACAATGACCGTGTGGATCGTTTTCCTTTTGGGTGGACCGTGGACAGAAACATCCCGTGAATCTTGTTGCAGTTCTGCTAACAGACTCCAAGCTCCTCATCGGTTACGCTCGTTGCAGCTGCTGGCAGGAAACTCTAAGAAACTGTAGATTTCATCTGTTTTTGTTGTGGGTTTGTGTTTGAGTCTCTACAACACTGTTTAGGAGCTTTGTTTATGGCAAAGGAAATGTGGTACCACCCAGAGTTTGTGATGACGGCATGCGGTGGAACAAGTGAAAGGCTGTGGGGAGGAAACCGCTTCCAAAATGTTTCTCTTTCAATTAAAATAAAAAGAGGAAGAAATCCCACATGGGGTATTTTTTTTGTGGAAGAGATGTTTGCCACAGAAAGTTATGGAAAATGTTATGGGATTTATTTTTTTCTTAAAATCAAAACAACTTTTGATTGATATTGAGGTATAATTACATTATTGGAGTTTCATCCTGTGCAAAGAACCTCAAAGATGCATCTGCAGAGTCTTACAGAGGCTTTTCCTCCTGAGCGTGGAATAAAATACAGTTACAGTTGGAAGCAGAAGAGACGGGAAGAGGTATGAAGATGAGGAAAACGATAACATACTCTCGCTCTGTGCGTCCACCTCACTAGGCTCCCCGTCGGCTAAAAAAGGATCGTTGTTTCTTTGTGTTGGCTGAGATAAACATCACACCTCCTGAGCTCCATCAGAGATTTATGCCTTTACGTTGCTTCCATCCAAAGGAAATCCAGCCTTTCAGGTTTCGGTGTAACTCACACAGATTAGAGGTAATCATGTCCAGTTTGCGGTGCTCGTCGTATGTTTTTTGTTTTCTGACGGTCCACTGGAACCTGAAAACTGCGAAGAGAAAGCATTTGTGAAAGCTCTGTGTTGTGGAAATGCTGGTTAAAACTCTGCAGAAGAGAACAAAAAAAGGGGATAATTCAGTCCCTTCATTTAGACTGTTGTGTTGTACTGAAGACAAACGTCTGGCTTTTGTTTTTAACTCTGAAATAAATTAATGATGAACTTCATACAGATATTCCACAAAACATTTAAAAAACCAGACTTGGCAGCAGTTTTATGTTTTTTCCTCGGAAAACCAAGTTGTTTTTGTGACCTTTTGCTGGTTCCATATTTTCTTCCTCCTACACAAACAGCACAAGGAGCTGTGACACATTGAAACAGCGCAGGAATGTACGAAGTCGTGTTAACTTTTCTGTCCAAATTGGTGGGAAAAAAAAACAACCAATAATTTCTCTTTAATGCTCTGAAAATATTGTGTTGTGTAAGCGTGTGTGTGAGCGTTTGTGCATGCCTGTGTGTGTGTGTTTTATTCTTCTTCCACAATGGAGGACATCATCATTTGCAGTAATTATCATTATCACTGTCAGATCGTATGTCCGGTGGCTTTAGAGAGGAGGAAAGGAATCGGATCCAGCGGAGTCTGGGACAGCGTTCGGCCCCGTGGACGTAATAACACACATGTGGGATGAAAGGGTGCGGTGGCATCTCCCTGACATTCCTCTGTTGTTCCAGATTAGACGGCTCTATTCTTTTAATTCCTGCTCTCTTGCTGTCTTATTGTTTTCAGATGAGGATGAATCGACTCTTCCTCCTCTGCTTTTTTTTTCTTCTCTGCTGTTTCTTTACCAATGGCAGCGAACAGCCATGAGCGACTGTTTGATGGCAACTAGAAACATCAGGCATTAACAGTTATTCTGTCAGAGTCTCAGGAACACGAGTATATTTCTGATTGTATCTTACTTATCTTATGGATATATCTTATGGACCTTAACTCTTAAAGAGAAGTTGCTCAGCTGTTTGACAGTAAAATTCTTATCGCAGGTTCAAGTCAAAGTCAAGTATTCCAGATGTGTATTTTGGTTTCTTTTGTTTTTTTCTTGAATTTTATGGCACTAAATGATACATCAGCGCTACTAAGGTAATCAGAATACATTTTGTCCCCTTCCCTCTTATAAATATTAAATGGAAGAAGAAAAAACTTGAACCTATTGATGGCGCTACAGGAAAAATCTGGAGATTACCAAAGTAATTGGTTGTAATTCCCGAGCTACATACAAGTTTGTTCTGATGGGACGAGACAATGTGATGTTCGTCTATAGCTGATTATTACTGAAAAGGTTTAACCTTTAAAGAAAGCAGAAACTGTTTACGAGCGGATGTTTTTGTTTCCAGGATCTAATGGCTTAAACATGAGATAATCACTCTGATTACTAATTTCTTACACATTTTCACGTTACATGATGTGCCCCCAGTTTTGGTTTTTCTAAAATCCTTCCAGAGCACTTTTGTCTCTGTTTTTGTCTTCTGTTTTCTTCACTTTTTTCAACAAAAACAGAAAACGCTGTAAAAAGTTACGGCTGTTAGCTTATTTATTGCGTTTTAAACCACTGAATTACAAAGAGAGCTGCACATGAGTGACGCCAATCAGAGAACTCACGAAAAAACGGCTGGCGGTTACAGAAGTTTATGAGCTGCGGCACAAACAAACTCTTCATTTATCCTGGAAACTGGAGTTTTGTTTGGCTGCATGAGAGGACGATGGTAAAACTCCAACTATGACGTTTAATTTTAAACGATGTTGTTTGATAACCACCAATAAATAAAGCAATTTGCATAAGAGAAAGTTAAAAAACTGACTTCAGGCAAGTAGATGCCCACTTTTCCTGGCTGGATAGTTGGAAATAAAAAGTATTAATTTGAAACACTGATACTTGCTAAGGTGTGTATTCTGTGGACATTTCAACTGACCACGATTTAAACACAATACTTAGGATTTAAGAAGTAAAAAAAAAGTAGTTTTGTGTCTGTACTGAGAACATAAACAACATAAGTAAAACAGATGATATCCATTTAGATTTAGTACACCGTAAATAACTTGGCTTTATAGTAAATTTAGGGAGCATAGCTAAAAATCACCAGCTGTGTAAGTATATGTCCACATGTTGATACCTCAGACTATTTTTTAAGTTTGGTCTCCATGTATTCTTCATAAAACGACCTTTGCAGCTGCGGACACATGTTTGGCATTAGTGTGAAAGCTTATTAGCTGTATTTATGGTGATGATAATCTCTTTTAGTCGGACTGATTTATCCATCTCTCTATTAAAGAAAGCGAGAGGCAGTGCAGCTTTTTATTACGGACATTATGCATTTCCCCCCTATAAAATTGAAAGGCGGTGCATAGCCGGTGTTTTATGATGCATTACAACACAAATGTAAACTGGAGGGAAACAGTGGTCAAAGTCCAGCAGCATGCATCTGTCTTGAATCTATACTACAACAAGCTAAAACAACTGCGGCTAAGCCTCCTGTCAAACGTCCATCCTTCATTATTATCTGAATATTTCTGTCGTGTTTTGATTTTGAATTTTGTAAAATAGAAACTAATGGTCACAAAACCAAACTGAAGACTCTTAAAGCTCAATACTTTGACTGTTTGAGCGCTTGAAGACAAAGCGAAGCTTAATTCGTACAATGACTCGTCTTGGAAAGAGAAAACTGCAGCTGTACTTTAGAGTTTTAATGTACTAAATGAAATAAAAAATCAATTACAGCCTTAGTAAAGTCCCACGGCACGCTCATGGTATCGCACGCTAAGGCTAGCTAGCCAAAAAAACAAGTTCCAAAAACAATCTGAGGCTGACATATAAAACGCAGAAAAAGTTCTTCACTGGGATCCTTTAGACTGTATTTACTCCATACTAACTGATATTTTATGATACTAACATGATCAAAGGTGAGAGTTCATTTGTAAAATGTTTTAAAAGCTACAATTTCAGTTAATAAAATAAAAAAATGTTGATATTTACATAACCTGTTGGGTTGCTAAAATGTTCCTCGCCATTTTGATCAGTAAAATGTTCACTGGCAACTTATTTAATTTGTTTTTCGCAAAAATGGGCAAAAATCACAATACGTTATCCATATTTAACCATGTTAGGTTTATATTTTAGTCACTGGTAGCACTTTGTTAAGGTTAAGGAAAGATTATGGTCATCATGGGCTTGAGACATATGATTTTTTTTACAAACATTTCATGAAAATCAAGATTTTTCCCCAAACTTTGAAGTACTTTAGTTGCCTACATTGCACCATAGACAGGAGTCTGTTAATTAAGTCCTGCATTTTAAATCCTCTCAACCCATTCAGACCATCACGTCCACCACCAAACGTAACATAAACGTTTTATTGGAAAAATGTTGTCTGTGAGCAATGATTATGTTTCCCTAGAAACAAACTTGATGTTCCAAATTAGTTGCATATAAATACAACTTTTAAGAGACTGATGAAAGAACCAGATGACATTCTGGCTACATTCAAGGCAGCATTTTTGGATGTGCAACCATGACACTAAACATGATTGAACATGGTATTAACTCCAGGACAATGGGACCATTTTACAAGGAAGATGTTCCATCAGTGATAATGTTCTTCTACAGTATGTTTTCCTTGTCATCATTCTTACATTTTGCATGATTTGTTTAAAAACAGTGTCGCCCACAGTTGGAAAGACAAGAGAGTCATTTTTCCAGTCTGTGATGTTAACAAGTGACACTTTTTGGAGCAGCTCCACTCCTGATGAATGGAGATCATGTGTGACTTTATCTGGAGCTCTTTGCGAGGGACACAATGATATTATCCAGATCCTGTTTTTTTTTATTAGCTCATTTTCTGGTCTGGCAGACTGAGCGCCACAACAAAGTTCAGCTGATTTAGGCTTAAAAGGCATGAACCGAAGCTCGGTCTGGACGGCGGGTCTGCTTAGCACGCGTCTCCCTGAAGAACTGGGGACTCTCACTGCATGTTTCAGGACAAGTTTTAATCATTTTATAGGGTCAAAAAAGGCCAGAATGTTGAAAAAATGTTCTTCATTTGGAGAATAGATAATTGATTAACTTGTTCCTCTTGCCTTCTGTATGTGTGCGGTGAAACTAGACTCATGTTGAAACTAGAGGTGAATCACCGCATATAGAATGTCTGATTTTTGGTGCGATTTGAATACCTGCCTGTGGAGATGCACTTTGAAATGTGCACCAGAGGAAAGAATAAAAAAAAAAGAAAGAAAAGAACCGTTAAAAGTGCAGAGAGATCATGTGTTGATGCTTGTCAGAAATGCTGCCAGTGTGGATCGTCCTGCTGAACAGCCAGGTATGCTGGAATTTTAGAGCCGAGCTGTGAATCCAACAACGCCGGTATGAAACTACACACTCCAGCATGCTGTGCAGCTTATTGCAGTATCAGTTTGAGAGAGCTTTATTGTGAAGGTCAGACATCACCGGCTAGATTTCAAACTACACTCAGAAGGAGCTTAGGTGAGGTTTCTGAGCAGAGCTTAAAGGATATTATTTGCACCGGACAGCCACAGCCTGTTCAATCTGCTGCAGTCTGGAAAGAGATACAGAAGTATCCACTGTCATATCCAACCAGACCACAGGTGGCGCTTCCTCCAAACTCCATCATTAAAAAACTTTCGTTATTTGTGATTCTACAACCTTCTGTTGTAGAATCACAAATAACTGGGCCCTGAACCTTTTAACAGCAAGCCTGTGCAGAAATTCAAATGGTTGCCTGGAAATCAGAATCAGAACAGTTCAGTTCAGTCAGGCAACGGTTGAGATTCATCGAATGTCATGTATGTATGCATTTAAAAACATAACTGCAGGCTTTTTATGAAAAAAAAATGCTTGTGGCTGTAATCATACAAACGTGTCTGTGCAGCTGGAGACATGGCAGGACTTTTAAAAGTGTCCGTCTGTGGTGATGAGTAAATCCAGCTCAAATTTCCATTTTTTCGTCTATCACCAGAATCCTCCACTAAGAACAGATGTGCATCAGATAAAATGGACACTTTGGCAGTGACAGAGCTTTTATGATATAAATGATCCCCAACTGAATTCAAACCTGTAGCTAAATATTCAACAGTCAGTCCACAAAACCTCTCTGATTTGTTCTTTGTTCTCAGATACTTTGTGTTCGAGTTCATAAGCTCTGTAATACGTCATACCTCTTACCATCTTAACAGTCCATCGCAATATTTGAGAAAGCCTCTTCACATCCAAAACACAAGAAACCAGAGCTCTCCGAAACAGAACGAACACTGTGTCATAAAAATGTTTTATATACACACTGAAGATGACAGAGTAGATCTTTGCAATGAGGATCCAACGATGGAAACTTGAATGTCTTGGCTGTCTCTGTTCATTTCCCAAACTGTGCAAATATGTTCTCATCTTAAACAAACCTGATAACCTTATTATGTTTCGATGCATCAGTTCACCAAACTATTTCTTAATAACTCATGGCTAAGCAGCTTAAATTCATCAGTTCATGTTCATGACAGAATCATTATGAAATGTTTTCTCTGTAGTCGACACAGTGAAGCATCAGTGCAAGTTTAAAAAACAATGTTGGACTTTTGTAGGTTACAAACATTTTATTCGTACACATACTTTGATGAATACACGCTTCTATCCCAGTTAAATGTGCTTGCAAATATCGCTCAGTGTGCATGCTTTGGAGGCTATTATTCATGTCCACTTTATATCTCAATATCTCTGCCATATTTGTTGAGGGCAGAGGAAAAAAAATCCTCGCTTTATTATACAGGACTGGATTACATTGCAAAGAACAACCTTTTATCCACCAAACAGTCCGATAAATCCCTCCTGACAGAGACGGAGTTATTTTAGATTACACCGTTTCAGACACTGCTACTTTAATATGCAGGCCGAACGGTGAAGAACTCAGTGGCCCTCTCATGCAGCCACACATGGATCTAAGCAGAACTCGCACTGTAACACAACACAGACAGCAAGCTGAAGTACATCTTACCAAGTATCATGTGTATTAAGTTAACGCATAGCAATCCCAGTGCAGACGTAGCCCCGGGGCGACTTAAACCCCGAACAACAGGTATTCATTAGAGAACAAGGAGGTCCCTGCACACATCTTTGTTTCTCACTTTCACTCCGTAAATGTCCTTGGTGTATTTTAGAGGCAAACCCGAGTGAAAGACAGTTATTAGATTTTTGTTTTCTTCTTCTCGGAGACTCCAAGTTGTGGGAAAAAATGAGAAAAGTATGTTTTTTGCTGGATTCCAGACATATTCATGAGGTTTTGTGCTAGTGTGACTGATTCAATTTGGCTGGATTCAGTCCATTTCAATGTACCAAGTTTTTATCAGACCATCAAGAATTCAGAGACTCAGTCTGCGTCACAGGTGGTGCTTGTATACGCTGTTTTAAAGGACCGAGTGCATCAAAGATGCCACATACTTCTGCTTCTTCACTAATCTTACAACTTGCAGCTGAGAAAAAGGTTTTTGCACGACACCTCCCTCAGTTGTTGTCCAAAAAAAAGGGTGAAGCTTCTCAGTGATCCCTAAGAAGACCTCATAAGACCTCATTTAACTCGCTTATAAAATGTGCACAGGTGGAGATCTTACTGTAATTACAGAGACCTGCTCCTGCTGCACCTGCTGTGACCTTTGGTGTAAAGTATGAATGAAGGCCTGCGATGGGAAACATTAGCTCACAGCATCACTGGATGTTCACATGCCCGTCTGTGTGTGTGTGTGTGTGTGTGACATTATTTGTGGTTTGTATGGTAAACTTGGTGCAGCTGCAGTTCAAAAGGTAGAGTTGGTGCAGCTCCACCAGCTCTGCCGTGCAAATGTGTTTATTGGGTGCAAACCATCTTAAAGTTTAAGGTGCTGAAGAAGTACATTCCATCTCAGTTTTATCCAGGACAGAACACCTTTTCTGTATGGAAACATTTTCCAAAATAGGTCGAGGTAAAACATGCACTTTGGTGCAGATGCTTCTTGTCTCGCACATCTTTTTCTCTGTGAAACCAGAACAAAAGTTTGGCCTGCGTGTGTCACTGTATGGTTTGCATATGGCTGACAGTTCAGTAATATTCATCTGAACTTATTAAATCGATGGTTTAACAACTTTCAGCTGAATCAAACTGTCCAAACTAAAGATTCGAAGACATTCCTAGGATGTTTTTCATCTAACATCTTTAGAATATGGCTGAAAAGTAAAGTCACATGTAAATATGTAAAGTGTTGTGTATTACATGAGGCTAAACTCTTCATGTAAAAAAAAACAGACTTATTCCTAGGTCATGAAATACTGATGATTTGACTTGACCGTAGGTATCTCATAGACGCCTTAAAGGACTGTTCAACCAGTTGCATCAGGTTTTCTTATGATGCAAGAATGCAACATAGCAGAAAGAAAGAAAGACTTGACTTCAGTCATTTTTCTCTGAAAACCCTGATTTATCCTCTGAAAATATCTCTACATCTAGTGGGCTGAACTACTTAGTTCCCACATGATTTATTCCAGTGACTTTTCTAAATCACTGACTCGTGCTTTAATGTATCAGGTTGAAATATTAGTTTGTCCAACATTTATTTTGCTTAATATTTATGACCAAATACTAGTGAGACTTCTGATTTTCCCATCAGCTAATGTTTAGCATTGATGTTAGCATGCTAACATGCTAAACTAATGTGATAAACATGTAAATATTATACTTACTTAACATCAGGGTGCTAGTATTTTCATTGTATGCATATAGCATGACAACATTAGCATTTAACTCACAGCTTTGCCAGAGTTTGGCCTCAGAGAGGTTAGCTTGGCTTTGGCTCTTGTTAGCTTCAAAGGGGTAAAAGCTCCTTAGCATCAGACCCCAGACTGTCTAAATGCAACCCTGCTTGTATTATTCAGAGGAGGTTGATTCAATACAGATGCTCCTTTTCAACACCATCCTGATTCACATTCATACAAAAAGTCACCCAGTATAATCGCTACCGTTGGCCGCTGGAGGTTTCCCAGTATTACCACTGCTGCTGGGCAATGAGCTACTCAAGTAGAGCAACTGAAGGCAAATGACTTTTTCACCACCAACAGCCGTCAAATGTCAGAATTCAGACCTGCTAAAGCTTTTTAACCCCCCTGCTGCTCTGCTGCACCGTGTATCTGCATGTGCACATGTGAGGATGCATGTTTGTGCATGCTTGTGCATGCTTGTGCATGTATGTGCGTGACCCCACGGTTGGTTTTGCCATTCCCAGGAGGTGTGTGTGTCTCTGTGCGTGAGTGTGTGTTGGCCCACGACTCCACGATGCTTTTATATCTTCATGCAGATTTATCATCCGTTATGCTGATGTTCAGTGCTTTCTTTTCCACCGCAACATGTGGTTCTGAGTGCAGAGTGTTGTGCAAGGAGTCAGTGAAGAGTCAAGAAGATAATACCAGCAGTTTAGAGAAAAAAAAATCCTCTCGCTTTCATCTATGTCTAGTAAATTTTAGCCTTCTGAGACGGAGCCACATCTCAGTCCGATATTATCTTCCAGTTTCGGGAATTTTCACAGGTGTCATTTTTAGACTTATTAGTGTTTTTTGGAAACTAATGATCAGAAACTTGATGAAAATCTTAATAAGTTGAAGCACTTGAATCCACTTTCTTCTGATTTATCTCTGCATTCTCTGTCCTGACAACTTAAATATGTTGAATAGTCGACTAATCCCTGCTTGACATTTAAACAGAGTAATTTCAGTTACCACAGA
>JAUZTA010000015.1:1357724-1379103 GCA_034780835.1 Ctenochaetus striatus | reverse complement strand
CTACTCTGAAACAGAAACTCTATGTGTGTGTGTATATATGCTTTGTGTGTGTGTGTGTGTGTGTGTATGTGTGTGTGTGTGTGTGACTGTGTGTACTGGTACATGCATACAGTGGTGAAGAATATATTCAGATACCTTACTTACAAGTAACAGTATTGATGCCACACTGCAAAAGTACTGTAAAACATGAAAGTCCTGCATTTAAATATGTTACTTAACATGAAACACAAATATGAAAGGAAAGTATTTTTACTTTTTTGAATGTTTTGTGTGCAAAAATCTTTATTTGCACAGCCAGCAAAGCCATCAAATAATTGTAGTGGAGTAAAAAATTACAATATTTTTCTGAAACGTCGCAGATTAGAAGTACAAAGTGCCGTTATGAAAGTAAAGTGATTGAGTGTTTCACTGCACGCATGTCTCATCTGTGTGTGTGTGTGTGTGTGTGTGTGTGTGTGTGTGTGTGTGTGTGCCCTCTCAGTGGATGCTGTATCGGCTGTTATCTCTGGTCTCGGTTGTTTTGATCAGCAGTTTTGGAGCAGGTGAGGAGCTGTTGCTATGGTAACCATTCGTACTTTTGGTACCTGGAGAGAAAACAGAGGAGCGGAAGGATGAAAAAGATAAAGATTAAGTGATCATTTTAATAATATTTTTACAGGTTTGGTGAACTGAAAATAAGCTCAATAAACTGTGATCTTGTTCATCATTGATCCTGATTGTCTCATTCGTTTCTGTTCAGAGAAAAAGTTCATCTGATTTACTACAAAAATACACATTTAAAAAAACAAACAAAAACAAAATGAAGTTTAAAAGACTAAAAGGGACCAAAGACAAAACTTAAACTAGTAAACATCTTGTTATTATGTTGTAAACTGCTGAGTTTGTTACTCACTGTAGTTGGAGACAGCCTGGATGTGGAGGATGGACTGCTGGCCGAGTCTGCAGAACAAGAGGCAGAGACGTCGTCATGGAGGAAACACAAAAGTACAGAAATCACACCACCTGCTCCTCCTCTCACCTGTCCTCCTCTCCTTCCAGCAGCTTCCTGTAGGTGGCGATCTCGATGTCCAGGGCCAGCTTCACATTCATCAGGTCCTGCAATCGAAGAACAGGAAGACATGAACTTCACATTAACTGAGTCTTCTGAAACAAACATGTTCTCCATGTTCTCAATGCTGCATCTTTGAGTTTCACACAGAGCCTTTCTGTTTCTCTGGTCCTTGTTTTTGCTCTGTAACTTACATATCACCCTGATATTGCACATAATTTTGTCTATATGAATAAGTGGTGGTTTAACATAACTAAGTACAAAAACTCAATTACTGTACTTAAGTAATAATTTGAGATACTTGTGCTGGAGGTTTTCTTTTCACATCACCATCTGTCTCTACACCACTACACCTCAGAGGGAAGTATTTATTTTACTCCACTACTTTTCTATGACATCTCTAGTTACTTGTTACCCTACATTATAAACTTTGACAGTGTTTTTACTGGTAAGATTTTTACTTGTACTTAAGTAAAGGTTCAAAATATTTCCTCCGCCGCTGAATGTATATATACAGTGTCAGTGTACATTGTTTTTGTAAATATTATTTTATTTCCTTTGTATTTCTTCCTCTTAATTTATGTATTTTCTCTGGTCAATGGCCAGTTTAATTGTTTTAATTTGATTGTAATAAATATTTAAATATTTTGATGCACTCTCTCTCTCTCTCACCTGATACTCTCGCAGCTGTCTGGCCATGTCTTGTTTGGCCCTTTGCAGAGCGTCCTCCAGGTCTCTGGTTCGAGCTTTGGCCTCTTTCACAGCCAGCTCTCCACGTTCCTCCGCCTCAGCCAGCTGGTTCTCCAGGCCGCCACGCTGAGGGAACGCAGGGACGAGAAACCAGCTGTGATGGATTTGAATAACCCAGAAAATTGGATCTTACCGGGCTGAATGTTTCCTGTAGTCGCACCTGGGCCTTGACGGCCTCGATCTCGCTCTGCAGTCGGCTGATCAGCCGGTTGACCTCGGCCACCTCCCCCTTCACGATGCGGAGCTCGTCTCCATACTGGCTGACCTGCACCGACAAATGGTCGAACTGGAGACAGAAGAAGGTCAGGATGAGTTCAAAGAAGGAGCCGAGTCATACGAGCCAACGAGAGGTTTATCCTTCATCCTCAAACAACCAGAGTTTATGATGTAAATCACATAAATCTGATGGACTTGATTTGGTATCACTGAAAGTAACTGAGAAGACAGGTGTTTTGTAATCTGATTACTGATCCTCATCAGGAATTAATCTTTTGAGTTGAAAAATTCCTCAACTACTGTGCTTAAGAGCAATTTTAAGTGTTTTTCTTATTAAATTATTTCCAGTTTAAGTTACTTTATACCTCACCTCGTCAGTGTGACGGAGGGAACTTAACACTTTCTACTTCACTACATCTTGGAGTTACAACAAAACATATGATCAGTTTATCAAAGAGGATGAACTTTACTAGATAAAGCTACTTCTGTTAACCTTGACAAAATACAATATTACATTACTGCTTAAAATTTTAATAAAGTCATAATAAAACACCAACAGGTCCAATACAATAAAAAAAATATTCTCTTTATACCTTAAGAACATGTTGTTACTTATACTCATTTTAAGTTTTGAGCTTGTAACTGAGTATTCTTAGAGTGGGGTCCTGCTGCTTTTACTTAAGTCAATGATTTGAACGCTCCCTCCGTCACTGATCCATTTAAAATGTGTTTCTGGGGCAGTTTTTTCCACATTCGTCACCTTCATTCATTCAGAGCTGTGAGTTCAGTGGGTCGAACCAATGACGTCCCTGTTGCAGCACAAGCTGCAGGATGATGTAATACGACTAGGTTTAATCACTAAACCTCTTTGAGACCTTTTATAGGATGATTCTAATTCTTTTCTTTAAATGCCGACATGCTCAAAAAGTAGATTTATTCAGTCCTAGAGGAATGTCAGCAGACAGTGGTCACATATGGTAAAAATAAACATTGCATAGTACAAGAATATCAGGCAGGTCTCAATCTGTGAAAATAATCCTGTCATCAAACATCTCAGGAGAACACTTTCTGTAATGCTGTCTATCTTTTGCTCCTCAGGACCCACAGTGAGGGCTGCTGATGACTCCTCGTCCTCACCTTGCTCTTGTACCAGGCCTCGGCCTCCTCTCGGCTGCGGGCTGCGATCTCCTCGTACTGGGCTTTGACCTCAGCTACAATCTGCTCCATGTTCAGGCTGCGGCTGTTGTCCATCTGCACCACCACCGAGGTGTCTTTGATGCTGGCCTGCAGCTCACGCAGCTCCTGGGGGAGCAAACAAAACAGAGGCACAGGATTTACCTGGATTTACCTGACCCTAACCCACAGAGGGAGTTTCTGGGAGACTCTGAAAACCGATAAACATGTTGGTGATTCGTAAAAGGTCAACTTTATACTTAAAACCTGTATCAGAGTCTTTCAATCACAATGTTAAAACTAAAAGGAACACTGTTGACTCTTCATAAAGTAACGTGAATTAAAAAATGTGAAGCTGCAGAGTGCTGAGCTCTTCAGGGAGTTTTCTGATTATTTTTACTTGTGGTATATTATGCTACAACCTTATGTGATCTGAAATGCTTTCACTGTGGCCTCGGCCGAAGGGAGTAGATGATTCGTACTAGGGAAACTTCCTCTTATCAGGAGTGGGAGTCCCCAAATGCAGGGTTTATGGAAAGGAGAGTGGTAGATTGTTTTCACCTGTTTAGACTTGCATTCTTTGGATAAGAGGAAGGCTTTTCCAGGCCTACAAAATGTTTGAGCTGTACGACAGAGATTTACATCGGCTTTGAATTCTCTCTCAGGCAAACCGGGATGCCTCATCGATATTGTACTTCTTTGTAATAAACAAATGAAAACTGATATAAAAAACACTTCAAAGGTTCTCTCCGGTGACACAGGAAGGACAACTAACTAAATATATGCCTGTGAATAACTGGAAATCAGACCAGGAGTGTAAAAAATAAAGAAACACAGGAAGATGAGTCATCTTCATGGCATCTTCCAGGCAGTCAGGATGCTCAACCCCCCTCCTCTGGCCCCCACCATTGACTCCGGGCCACAGACTGCGCCCACGCACACATCAATCTCAGGACTGCACACTTCACTTTACCTGTTTCATATACCTCATGTCTGTTTATACTGTTCATATTGTTAATTGTAGTATTTAAGGTAGTCTTTATTTAGTTTAGTTATTGTATTGTAATTTTATTTAGTTATTGTAATTTTATTTATTTATTACTTTGACTTCGATCTCAACCATTTTCACGGCTTCAGTGTCCAAAGAATAAAAAAAATCCAACATACCTCTTCATAGATGTTGCGCAGGAAGTTGATTTCGTCGGTCAGAGCTCCGACTTTATCCTCTAGATCTGCCTTCACCAGGTAGGCCGAGTCTACATCCTGAACACACACACACACACACACAGATGAAACAGGACAAAGGAGCTTACAGTCATGCTAGCTTCTATCTGTTTCTACTCTGTTTTATTTCTTCTCTTGTGCAGTTTTTGTGGGAAAGGATTCAGGTGGCTGTATGTTTGTTTGTCTCTTTACATAGTTATTTCAATATGACAAGTGAAACACAAACTCAAGATGATTTTCTAATAATCTTCGAGATTTTTTTTTGCCTGTTAATTTTAGTCAAAGGCAATAAAAGTAAACAAAAACAAAACAAACAAAAAAAAATGCATGAGCTAACAAACTGAAATTTAACTGGTGCAACATCATAATGTCATTTTGGGACAAAAGTGAAGATACAAGAAGATGAAAAGGAGACAATAAGCACAATGGAAAATGACAATAGAGTGGCTCATCTTACTCACCACACCTGTAATGTGTGTGTGTGTATGTGTGTGTGTGTGTGTGTGTGTGTGTGTGTGTGTGTGTGTGAGCATGCTGACCTTCTTCAGGATAACAAAGTCGTTCTCCAGGTTGTTTCTCTTGTTTATCTCGTCCTCATATCTGCGACACACAGAGAGTTTGTTACATCGCAGAGCTCACAGTGACATTATTTACCACCGCAGTGACTTTGTTTACTTGTGTTTGTAGTCCTCCACCAGGCCCTGCATGTTCCTCAGCTCCCCGTCCAGCTTGGTCTTGTCGTTGTTGGCCAGGTCCATCTGGCGCCTCAGACCGGCCATGTAGGCCTCGAACAGGGGCTCCACGTTGGACCTGCCCACCCCCTGACCCTGCAGCAGCTCGAACTTCGTCTCCAGCATCTTATTCTGCTGCTCCAGGAAACGAACCTGCACAAAAAAAGACAGGAGGAGCAGTGAGGAAGTGTTTGCAGATACCAAATGCATCTTCTAGCAGCCATGTCGGTCATTTTGACATGATACTGATAGATTCTGTGTTAGTAGAAAATACTGTAGTTACCCAAACAAGGAAGCTTTGTTATATCATTTAGAAAATGTGCTTGTCATTTTCTTATTTTATTACAATAATCACAATAATCAGGTGTTGAAGAAACAGCAGATAACGAGCTTGCTCTGACTGGGCTCAGACTTCGTACCTGCAGCAGCTCGTGTTTCCTGCCTGCGGTCACGTAAATCCACCACCTATTGTACCTCCACCTTCCTGCACAAAGCCTGCGTTCTGTTCAGAGCAGAACGATCCCCCTCGGAGACACAAGCACACCATGTCTGACCCGATTCATCAGGTTACAAACCAACTCAGTGGGACAGAAATGGGACAGATAGTTTAAATATCCAGTGGCCCAGAAACTGCAGATCCAGGGGTTTAAATGGATGTTTAAATCCCTGAATCTGCATTCACTGAATTTTTGGGTTCTCTTTAAGGGTTTAAAGTTTTGAGTCTCTGTTTCAGGTCTTACTGCAGATCATCTGCAGCAACCAGAATCAATAAATACCATCATGTTTAATCACAAGTCATTGATGTTTAGCTGAGTTATGATCCTGCAACAAATACAGCGTTGTCGGCCTTTTGTGTTGGACTAATAACTTCTCTGCACGAGGGAAGCAGCTCTTTAATGTTTCAGTGCCGCTGAGGGTCGGATTACACGAGTAACTGAAAGGTTAGTTTGTTTATTTATCAGCTGGCTCGACTTTTCTTTACAGGTGGTTCACGACTAGAAGAGAGGGGTCTCCAAAATTATCATCAGAAACAAACTGCTTCCTGAATTTAATGGATTTTTGTCCAAATGTAAGTGAACATAAAAAAAAACATAGATTTTGAATTTTTAACTGCGTCCATGAATAAGCAATATTGTCCACAATCAATAAACATAATCAGTAAACAGCAAAGAATAAATAATAAATGAGAGATAGAAAGCCTGAAGTCATCTCAGCTGTCCTGCACCTTTGAGCTCCTGCAACCCTAGGAAGGAAAACAGAGGCTTCAACAAGCTTTCAGGAACTAAATCAGGACATATTTGATCTTTTTTCTGGTAAATTTGAATCAGGGCTGATAAAAGCTAAAAAGAAAAGGTTGGTTTTGTGCATGTGGATCTTCATCCATCAGTTCTCTGTCTCCACACAGCCTGAAGTGTATCTCTGTTGACGTGAGACGCCCACAATGCCTCCATTGTGGGATTGTGTTTCGGACTCCGTGAGAAAGCGGAGATGTTCCCTAAGTACGGTATCAATGTCCGGCATTATCGCAGAGCCGGTCTCTCCTTCTGTGGGAAATGTGTGCAAACTGTGTCCTTCAGGAGCATCAACACAATAACTTCTCACATTCACTTCCACATTGAAGTATTTCTGAGCTCTTTAATTCGGGGCTAGCTTGTTTTATTATAGTGAACTTTTGAATGTTTTAATTACAGTCAGTTAGAGGTCTTATAGTGTTTATAATCATATTTTCATTAAAGTGTTATATCAGATGACACTGTAAAGAAAACAAAGAGGATGGCGTCTCTGGTATTAATGAGGCTGAATTTTCACCCTTGATTATTAAATTTGGATGCTTTGTAAAACAGATTAAAGAGAATGGGATTATTTTGACAATATTTTTAATCTTTTAAACTTTTTTCCTAAAGATTATTCTGAAGTTAAAGGCAGCAACAAGTCAAAGAACAAGTTGAAACAGGAGAAACAAAAGATTGTGAAAGTGTAAGAACGATCCAAAAACACCTGTTTGAAACCTTCCACAGGTAAACAGGTGATGGTATCATTATCAGGTATGAAAAGAGACATCCAAGAAAGAAAGATTCAGTTGTTCAAGAGAGCAAAACAGGTTTGTATAAAGGATTATTTTCATCCGTTTTCTTCATTGATTATTGATGATTGATTTCATTGATGATTAACACATAATTCAAACTGTTTTGGATTTGGGATTCTGTAGATCTTCTCGGTTTTATGGAGATTTATAGTCCTGTTCAGGTTACATGATCTTACTTTAATGCATTTTCAAAGAGCAATTTTAAAACTGAAGCAGAAACAAAAAGATTAATCGTTCAGTTCCTCGAAAAAAGTGTCAGAGAATAGTTAAAAATTGCAGTTTTTACAATCACAATTTCCTCAACCTGTAAGTGACGTTATTGATCAAATATCCCAAGAAATTTAACCTGAAATAACACAACAGAAAAAAAAATCACATTTTAGAAGCTGAAAGCAATTATTAGTTATTACTTAAACTACTTATGTATCAGTCATCAAATTAAAGGGTTAAGAAAAACTTGGATCTTTCACTCTGAGGTGAGAAAAGCAATACAACAGCGAACAAATACAAAAAATAAAGTCATGCATTCAAATGTTAATGGGAGCATAATTATACTTAAAACAGCAAAAGGACTTATGATATCAATTTTAAAATAATATAAATAATGTAATTGGATTTTAATTAGTGATGAATTAATGTTTTGTTGCAGCTGGAAAAAGTTAAGCTGATTTTACAAAAACATATTTTATCCGCTCTTAGCTTGTGATTTATTTTTCATATTACATCATAACTTCTTACACTTGAAAGTACAGTTACTTCAAAATGGTTCAGTAGTCGGTTAAATGTTCTTGATCTTCTTTGACTGATTGATCAACTAACTTTGGCTCTGGTCCTTTTACCTTATCGATGAAGCTTGCAAAGCGGTTGTTGAGGCTCTTGATCTGCTCCTTCTCGTGGGTCCGGCTCATGGACAGGCTGGGGTCGATCTCCAGGTTGAGGGGGGCCAGCAGGCTCTTGTTGACCGACAGGGATGCCAGTGGGGCGGCCAGGCCCTGGTGATGCCCGTTGGCCCCCGCGTAGAGAGAGCTGCTGCTCAGGGAGATGCCGCTGAAGCCCCCCTGAACTGGACCGAAACCACTCAGCCTCCTCGAGCCGCTGCTGCTCCGGACCGAGTTACTGGAGCTGATTCGCTTGGTACGACTCAGACTCATGGTGGAGATAAAGATGGTGGGATGCAGAGAGGAAAGATGAACCCTCAACAGTGAAATAATAGGAGGACAAAGATGCAAAATTGAATAAAAACAAAGATTTGCAGGAAACAGGCTGTACTGAGCGGAGAATGAATGAACGAGAGACAATGAGATGCACCTGGAACAGGTGAGTATGAGATGACTGACCCCAGTGAGGAGTCTCAGGTGTCTCGTGGCCTTTTAAACCAGCTCAGGGCGGAGTCAGAGGAGGAAGGAGACGAGCTGAGGGCTCAGATTACAAGTGGAATTTCATTTGGCCCAGAAGTGAGCTTCAGTCCTGGATTTAAAGCTCTCAGATCCGAGGACAAAAACAGGCAGAGTCAGGCTGAGAGGAGCAGAATTCAACTCCCATCACACAAACACAAGGGGGCGCTGTTGCTGTGTTGTGGCTCTAAGTCATTTGAGCAGTCAGTGAGTCTCACCTGGGACAGAGAAGTGGAGGAAGACACTGAAAGACACTGCTGAGGACCAAAGACACTGATTTATTTCAACCATGATTATAATCTGTAGAAACTCGCCTTTTTAAACTGAATGAAATTGAAGTGCAGGCTGACTGACTGGACAGAAGATCGACTGATCAGAGAGATAACTTTAACACAGAACAACCTTCCAGATAATTAAGATTACTCTCCCCCACATTTATCAATACATGCAGTGAGGAACACCAGATTATGGGCTTGCTACCCTGAGGATTAATCATAAACCCAGAATAACAAAGCAATACAGGCGTCTTTAAGGACTTTTACAGCTTGATTTGATCCATTAAGTGAAATCAGAGCCCATATTAAACTATGGGTAATAGAGGAAAGGAAACTGATTGAGAATTGGGAATTGATAGCAGAAAAGCCCTCTTTTTTAAAACTTGATTGCACTGACACAATTAATTTTGGTTGATCTGATTCTGACTGAAGGATATTTGGCCCCAATTGTTCATCTGACCTGAAAAATCTCTACAACTACTGAAGGCAAAACTTTGGACGGACATTAATGGTCCTCAAGGATGAATCCTACTGATGCTGAGGATCCCCAGAGTAATTATCTAGCGCCACCAAGAGGCTGACACATTTTGTTTTGTTCTTGGATGGACTGAGCAAAATTTGGTTCAGACGTTCATGTTCCCATTGGGATGAACTGATTCCTAAATATTTGTCCTCTTGCTTTTCATGTAGCGCCATCATCGGGTCAAATGTTTAATTTGGCTGATATTTGTTTTATGATCAAATACCTGCTAAACTCACAGCATCATATCAATATACTGTACTACTGAGTTTAAAATTGTAAATTATATACCTGCTAAACAACACATGTTAGCTTGTTGACATTGGCACTCAGCTAAAAGCACAACTGTTCATTTGAACAGCATCGCAGAGCTGCTAGCATGACTGTGAACTCTTAGTCTTGTTGCTTAAAAGATGATCCAAACACTAAATCATCCAAAAAAAAAAATCACCAGAAAAGTGGACAGATCGATTGATTGACTAATCTTTTTGACTTAAAACTACAACAGACAAAAGATCATTAACTACTTTAGTCATCTGTGGCTGGTTGTCTGCTGTTAGCCAGGTTTCAATATGAGCAACAGCACAATCTGTATTCAAACAGAGAGCAACTGTGATGTGTTTGGGAACAATGTTGTCAAGGTGAGTAATAATAGCCGTTGTAGAGCCCTGAGAACTTCAACCATGTGAAGTTATGTCCGCCTCAGACTGTTAGTCATATACTGTCTGGAACACAAACCCACATACTGTTTTTATGTCTTGTGCTTTGTAAAAAAATATCTTTTCCTATTATTTTTTTAAAATCAGATAAAGATGAAAGCACAAGTATTTGTATTGATCAGTACCGAACCAGAAACATTACAACAAAAGCTTTTTTTTTTTCCTTTATCTCTGCTTCCGCCAATCTCCATCCCTCACTTTGTTTCCTCCATCCACATCCCTCCCTCAGCCGTCTTTACTTCTCCCTGTGGACGCAGCACTGGCAGCTGGGGCAGTGAGTGGACCGAGGCTCTGGAAAGAAAACTGGACCAGGAAATGAGGTTTCCAGTGGCTGCACAGATAAAAGCGCCTTTATCTTCTAGTCAGGCAGGAAAAGACATTATCACCCCGACAACAAGGGACCTACCTTGCTTAGAGTAATAGGTTTATTCCTGGGAGATATAAACATGAATACACTCACACACACACATGCACTTCCTCATGGCTGTTCTCATATCTACTGCAGAGTTTCCCCTTCTCTCTATGCAGGCAACAGCCCAAAATCTCGGCTGTTGTTTAAATAACATCTCCTCAGATTACTTTGGAGAGAGATGAACAATCTTATCATTTAAACAAGGAAGTGTTTTAGGTGTCTGATACTGGACGTAGACACACAAACAAGAAAGAGACGATGTAAGAGGAAAGAAACTGAGAGAATGAGGCTGTCTTCCAGTTCTATTCAGATCACGAAGCAGACTAGAGAAAGGAGGCAGAGGATTGTGGGTTTTTGGTTTTGGACAAAGACACAAGCATGCAGCTGCACTAGCCTGGCTACCGAGCAAGCCTCTCTCTTCCCACTCATCATGTACTGGAATTTCATTTAGGCAATTGGCTCTCTGCGTTGCACCCCTCGCTCACCAAGGTGGGGAATTCTTTCCCCTTGCATATGGAACGTCATTCTCATTTCCAGAGCGAAGCAGATGAAAGAGAGCGAAGTGGTTCCCCACTGGGGGAAAATAGCTTTTGCATCCCAGGACTCAAAGGACTGCAGTGATGGCTTGTCACCCCCAGTAGGTGGCAAATGTCATGAGATGGCTCCCTGCTAGTGTTTTTGGCTCTGACACACAAGCCCACTGGGTTTACAGTGCAGGTGTTTGCACAGGCAGTTACTGTATAAGTGAAACTGCTTGGGAAGGTGAATGGACATCTTACCTGCTTGGACTCACAAACAATGTAGTTAAATGGGTAAATTTTTATTTCAAGCTACTTCAAATTGCTGTGTTTTTTTATTTGTAAGAGTAAGTAACGTTTAGATGTAAAGTTTGTCGTGATGGTGGCATGAGAGGAGAGTACAGTGTTTTTTGTCCAAAACCAAGAGGCATCCTCCTCTGGGGAACATGTTGCGTATTACTTATATTTCTTGTGTCATAGAAATGTTGCTATTGTATGACAGTTTAACCAGAGAATCAGCCTTTGAGGACTGTAAGTAAAATTCTGCTGCAATCTGTCCTTGTGTTGTTGAAGTATCTTGCTGTGGACCAAAATATCAGACAGACAAAAACAAAGCAGTTAACAATCAATAAGGTAAGGGTAAATAAGTCAACAGGTTACAGCTGTGCTAAGAAATATTTTGGATCAAATGATTATGTGTAATGTGAAACTACAGGTCACTACAGTCACCACAAAAAAAGATATCTCACAAATTAACACGCCTTCAGTTGTCATGCTAAGGTATGGATCTCTGAGCATCACCAACCAAAACACTGTCACCCTCCAAAATTTAAACTCATCCTGATAAATTGGAGTTATCATTAAAAGCATCACTTGATCAAAGCTATGTTATCGGTCAAATGAATCAAAAGCTAAGAGTTTGGTGGACATCGTGTGGAACCCGACAACAGTGTTTACAAGTTTATACCTAATAAGGAAAAGGAAGGAGACAGAAAATGCAACTCAATGGCTACAGTCACAAGAGCAGGCCGTGGATGTTTTGAACTCATGAATTTCTCATCTTGATGTTTGCAGTGTAAAAGGACCATTTTTGTTTGGTTGTTATCAGTCTGTTGAATAACACTAAGATAAATACTAAGGTTCTTTGGTGAGCTAAGATGATCTGTGTGTTCACCACTTTGTTTGTTGTTGGTTTGACAAAACTGTTGATTCACTGGGTTTTGTTTTGATTGTATCCTTAAAGGGTCTGGGTCAAAAAAATCAAAACTGAATCAAAGTTGGCTTCAATTGAAATATATAAATGCAGTTAATACACCACCTCCTATATCACCCACAGAGGAAAGCTGTAAACTTGACTTTGGTTGTAATTAGGGCTATCGAAGTTAAAGCGTTAATAACAGGTTAACTCAAACTCCTTTTAACAGCACTAATTGTTTTAACGTGTGATTAACGTACGCACGGTCTGTGCCTTGCCAGCTCCCGTAGTTTCAGGAAGTGGCTCTGAAATAACATTGCAAACGGTTACAAAGCAGAAATGGATACAGAAAAGGGACTTTTAAACGGAAAGCTTAGCTTTAAAGTTTTGCCCGATGGTTCTCTGTACAAAACAAAAGTAATTTGTATTTATTGTAAACTTAAAAGGGCAGGGTAAAAAAATTGCGCTAATAACGCTTTAATAACGCATTAACTCAGGATCTAATGCGATTAATCAGTCAGTTGATTAAAAATTAATCAGTCAGTTGATTAAAAATTTTAATCAACTGACAGCCCTAAAAATAATTTGATTTTTTTTACTTTTCTTTAAAAGATTTAAGACATTTCAGTTTCTAATTAAAGAAATATAAGTAAAATGTGTATGTTCCTGCGCATATTGACTAAGCGAACTCTGATCTGTCAGTCACAAGCAGTTTGCATCAACACCAGAGTTGCCTCACTGGCTGTGCTGCCAAGTGTCAAATCTACTAGTTTACAGCAGCAGTCTGAGGTTTTTGGAACGTTGGTTATTTGTTGCAGTCTGTCTGATGTGATGCTGAAGTCACATATATAAAGACAGATGAACATCTCTTCTCCCACCAGAAACAAATACATTAAACTTATTTTCTACATAGAAACTAGATGACTGGGAATGAGTTGAGGAAGGGAGGGGAGGCAGCCAGAGCAGACGCCATTCGCCTGACACTGGCAGACTAGTCAGAGAGTCTGGGTCATGTTTATGCCCTCAGGACCCTGATGTGATGAGCAGCTCACAACTAATACAGTCTGCAATATCAAAACAAATATATGAACACTTACATGCGCACACACACACATGCACACACACACACAAATCTACGATCTGCTTTAGTCACTCCCAGGCTGGGATAAAACTGTCTGGGCTTAGGGTATTAATGGAGCTAAAATAGTCCATCATCTGATGAACTGACATGCTGAAAGTCTTTCTGCCTGCAGAAAAAGTAGCAGAAAATGCAAAACCGCTTTGATAAGAGCTATAGCCTAGTTTAGAACAGTAGCCTGTAGGCTTTGAGGCCGGACTGCAGCAATTTAATTCCTTAATCTGTGTAATAAATATAAAAACTCCCACAGGCTATGCTATCTGCTTGGCTCACTGGATCAATATGAGGCCACACCATTAAGCTATTAGACTTGGATAGACTATTGGCAGCAGCAATTGGCAAAAATCTGCAGCATGACATAATTTAACCTAAAGTTGGCCTAATTCACTGAGGCAATTTTGACATTTGTTTTTATAACTGTCACTTGAGCCTGCACAGAACATGTATCAGGATTAAACACACATTATGGTTCTTTTCGCTGCTCGCAGTTTCTCAGTCAGAACAATAAAAAAAAACAAAGATGGAGTTTGATGGCGTCGTACTGTGGCATGGTATCGTGGGAGCTGTTGACTTTAATGTCAAACAACCACCTTTGCCAATAAAGTCTGACAGGTCTCAGGCAGAAATGTTCTTGGATGAGGTAATGTATTAAGGTTTTATTTTTTCTAATATTCACCGACTTTCTTCCTCACTCTATTAGAGCATCTAGTGTTTTCAGTGTGTTTCCCAGGAAGTCATAGCAACTACAGGAGGATTAAAGGGATATGACACGACTGACAGGTGACCAAATAAAGCACAGCATTAGCTTGAGTGAAGCTATAGATTTCTCTGGATTTGAACATTGCTGGAGGAAAGGAGTGTGAAAGAGAAGCAATATATGGGGTCACTTGTTGGTCTAAGTCACACACACAGTGGTTATGACCCCTAAGGTCAGCCTTTAAACTAAACCAAACAAGGTTCAAAACATCACGGTAAGACTTGATGATATAGCCTGGTGAAGAAATTAGATGCCACTGTGAAGCTGCTGTTAGCGCTTGTGCAAGAGTCTCATTTTTTAATTGAATTGCATCTGTGCTTGATAAAGACTTAACCATCATGACAACATGATTCATTGTTGCTAGAAAAACCGTGCAGATTGCCGCGGCGTGACATTAAAGCCTCCTGAGGCTTGGCTAGGACTGGGAGTTTCAGTCGTCCTTTGTAGGCAGTCATTCCCTAGTATGACACGAAGCTGGGTAGTAGGGAGGTGGCTTGTCACCAGGGGCTAGGTCAGCATTTTCAGAACGCACTGCGTGTGTGTGCATGTCGTCGTAAGGAGGGGATGCATGCAAAGAGCTGATGGTAGCAGAAGAAATATAGAGCTCGTAACAGCTACAGCCAAAACCAGTCAGCCAGACTGGTTTCAGTTTATTGAAGGAAAGCTATGTTAATAGACTTTTTGCCTTTTAACAAAAACACGTCTTTTCCTTTTTTTCAAACTTGGATTAATTTGTCAGTGACATAACACATTAATCATACTCTAAGTTGCTATGGCATTCAACTAGGATTACTTAGTGCGAGTCAGATTATTATGTGGGAAAAGCATTGATGTGGCGGATGGACAAAAGAGACAGGAGATGAAGCAGTAAGTGTTTGCAGGGAGTAGGTTCAGGTCCCAGAGCAATAGTAAGGTGCAGCTAGGAAGATTTTGCACATTAGACAGAGCGGCCTGAAAGATTGCAGACAGTTTCGCCTGCACATATACTGCTTTCAGGGGGAGCAGCTGTGAAGAGAGCAGCTGTTGTAATTCATGTACACATGAATGAATGCAACCAAAACACACACACTCACTCACTAACACACACACACAGGGGTAACAATAATCAAGTACTTCAAAGAAACCATGAGGTCATGTGAGGCTACATTTAAAAGGATACCAAAGTTGTTTTGGTGTCACTTCTAACTTACTTTGCCACAACCACAACACAATAGTCTACAAATATGAATGATTATTGCAGGGACTTTACCTATATCATTTGCCAATACACTCATATGGATGACATATATTTCTGTTCTCACAGGTAATGCGTGAGTATCTGTTTTTCCCTTTCAATTTCATGTTAAATCTGATTAAATGTTGTTTGTTGCTCCTGCATATCCTCTTATTTTTAGCGAGTTGTTGTAAATTGTGGACTAACTCAACGAAACATACTGTGAAATGAGTAAACAAACAGTTAACTTTCAGGTTTTATTAACACTTTACGAGTTACCAAAAGCTAATATCAGATTAATGTCAGCTGAAACGACTGGCTGTACCTGACGCGTTAGCCAAACCGTGTTAGCAATAACTTGTCGTTTAGCAAAAGTTAGCCGGACTAGCTAGCGTTGCGGCTAAGCTAGCAACGTTAGCCAGGTACACAATCCCAAGACGCCGCGATCGGGAGCCAACAAAAACACAAATTATCTGAAATTTTGTCACGATATTGTGTGTTGATGCATTACGTATAACGTTAAGCTAAGTGTTTAATAACAGCCAGCAACGCAGTGAGTCAAAATCGCCTGCTCGTTAGCCAGGCTAGCTAAGCTAACTTGCTAATAAGTGAGTCCCGGTCAGGAAAAATCAAAACAAACGTCTCTCCGAGTAGGAAGGCGACATAAATCTGACACTCATATCTTCCACTGCAGATAAAAAATCTGTATCCCTCGCATATGTTCTTGGTCAGATAAATATACACAACAAGGAGCTGCTCAATGGGACACATAAACGTTGAACAGCTATTAGCCAAAGATGCTTCCCGTTGTGATAACACGCCTATTTTTCACTGTTTATTTTGGGCCTAAGCGACGCTTGGAAGCCCTGGCCGTTTTCCTGCTCTGCGGACCCGCTGACAGTGACGCCAGCCTCGGCCTTGTTGTCCCACCTCGTCGCCCCTCTACCGTATTGTTCCAGCATAGTTGTCTATTTTTTGATTTATTTTCATCCTCCCTACCTGGCGCACTGCAGTCGGCGCAGACTTCCGTCCTCTGGAGCTTTCTTGACATCTCGAAAGTCGCTGAAATCGAGAAGGTGGATGTCGGCGATGATGTGGTTCGCCCTTTTTTTCCCCCCCGAGTTACCGACCGACGTCTGCCGTCAACCGATGCGGCCCCTGAATCCCCGGAAGCCGGGTGGTGTGATCGGCTTTCCCGGCCAGCTGACAGTTGAATTTCCCGTTTGTTCCTGCGGTCTCTTCGCCCACGTTCACCGCCGAGCTCAGCCGAGAGCCAAGTTATGGGGACATAGTTAATCTGGCTGTCTGTATGAACCTCATACGGGAATATTTACTAAATCCGTCCGCTGCATTGCCTGCAACTCACCGAGAGACGGCAGCTCTTTACCTGTCAGTTTCCGCACACACACACACACACACACACACACACACACACCCAACATCCCTGCAGCCGACCTACCTATGGAGGGGCAGGAAGGGGTGACGGGGCAAAAATAATCCTGTTATTCTCTAGAGGTGAACGGTATTAAACAGATCAAAACCGTATAAGAAAAAAAATGAACTCATAAGTGTTTTTAAAACCCACAGGCCGCATTTTAACCAAATAGGACGGACATATTGACCTAGACCTACTTTGTTATAACCTTTGAACATTATTTTGCACTTAAACATCAGTGGTTTGACATTACTTATAACAGATATTATCATCTCTGACATTTTAAAATCATAGCTCCATTAAATGTCCTTATAATCCATTAAATGTCTTAAAGTCAGACTTGCAAAAGATGAATGTCATTGTCATTTTACCTTATAATAAAGGAGCACAATATTGAGCAAAAGTTTTATTTATGCATTGAATTTTTTATTGCATTTTCAATTAAAAATACAAAACTTATTTGTAGCTTTTTGGTAGATAGCAGATGCAAATAAATGTTCATTAATGGGTTAAAATAATTCATTATAGATTCTGTTCAATATGAGATTTCACTTATGGACAAAAAAAATCCATTTTAAGTACATAAACAAACTTTAATTAGCATGTTACACAAAGAAGGTGTTAATTATTTAAAATTAAGAATAAAATGGGTGATAAAACACAAAATACTTAAAGTGTAAAAGTTGAAAGGCTAATTAAAACTTTGCATTGATGCATTTTAATTCCCTGCTATTTTTAAGTCTAATGCAACGAGCGTGCGGACTTTTTTTTGCCCTTAAAAATATGTCACATAACACTTCCGCAGGAGGATACACTCTGCGGTTTCCTTTTCAACATTTCTGTCAGGTTTTTTGCGGTTCTTTTTTTTTACTAATCATATGTTTTATCACAACATCCCTGACAGCGGATTGGCTGAGCGTGCGCACATTTCGTTGCAGCTTGTCAACGCATCTTTCTCAGTCACCACCGGATGGGAGGAGAGGAGGAGGATAGATGTGTTAGAGTAGGCAGGAGAGAAAGGGAGAGGGAGGCAAGAGGTGGAGGAGCGGATGGTGAAGAAATAAAGGTGTAGCCGAAAAAACCACCGAGACAACTGAACGAGGGGCTTATTTTTTTTCTCCTAAATGATTTTCACGGGCATTCGCCGTTCTGACGCGTAAGACTGTCCCCCCCCGTACGCCTTTTTGGGCATCAGCGCCGATAAAAAGGATGATAGGTTTGATTATATAGCGTAAAATTAACAGCAAAGTATCCTTGCAATCCGTAGTGAAGAAAGAGGAGAAGGCAAACTATGATCCGAGGATGATTTCTGCCAAGAAAACTCCAGAGAAGAGTCGTTACCCTATCCACTATTTGGTGTGGCACAACAAACACCGACAGCTGGAGAAAGAGCTGGCAACGAACGAGCAGGTGAGACGGAGGAAGAGAAATGAAACACATCTCTCCTTACAGATACGGGCTGCCTGCCTTTTATTGCAATCGTTTATAAGGGCGTGTAGGTCCCCAGATAGGTGGTGGAATAGATGTCATCCATTGAACACCCCATATGAGACCCTAGTCAATAATTGGGAATAGCGCAGTTAATTGTTCCTTTTAAGGTGGAGAGGAGGGGGGGGGACACTTGTAGACCACCTCCTCAGACTTGAATCTGCTCTTTTTTTCTTTCTTATTTCAATTCATTTTGAAATCACAAGAGACTTTCAATGAGCTGTGTTATTTGCTGCATTGAGGCTTAAAATATTCATCCTCCCAGTCATTTTTTTTATATGTAAGAGAAGTTCAAGCCTGGAAAAATCCAAAGTGCAAATGAGTCTAATTGTTGATCCTGATGGTGTTGCAGTGTTTATATGTGTGTGTGTGTGTGTTTGTCAGAGTCAGAGGTGGGTTTGTGCTTCTGTGTAAGCTGCATTATTTCGTGGTGTACTTGGATCTGTAGGCTAGACTCTCTACCTTCCCACCAGCACCTAAACCTTTCGTGAGTGGGTGAGACAATGGATGAGCATGTGGGAGAACTGTTGCCCACCACCACCACCACAGTAAATACAGTAATGGACTCATTAGGATGTCGTATGAGGTTTTCCAGAGAAGATGTGTGCGAAAAACCAAAAAAAGCAGAGAAAATTATCTTCACCCACCGGTAAAATTGGAACATTTCAGTTTGGATAATATGATAAGAAGCACATTATTGTCTCTGTGTGTGTGTGAGAGAGAGAGTGTTCATGCTTGTGAATTCATCCTGCTCCTTTTTATTTTTTCGCAAATGTACTGAAGTGTTTTGCCATTATATAAGAGATGCTCTGCAGGTTAGCAACTAAACAGATTTTTGAGTGCATGCATCATGCAGCGGTCTCAAGACATCACACTTCCACGCACATGTAGGCCTACGCACACTTGCCCACATACATTTACGCACTCCGGCCTGAGCGTGCACACTCTTACCTTCTCGTGGTTATAAAATCATAACCCTGAAGCCTTTTTTTCTTTTGAAAGTGCCTCAAAGGCAGCCATCAGCTGGTTTACCACAATCCCTACGTTTACTGTAAGCGAGTGTTGTAATAATATTTATTATTTCAACGTTGACCATAATTACAACTATTGTGAAATAAATGGCAAAGCTAATCACACCTCGTCGGCGAGAGGTATTACGAATTGACTTAGACCTTGGTATTGAAGTCAATGTCAGAATCATCCTATTGTGTTCCATACAAAGGGGAGCTTGAGATGATGTTTGCTCTGAAGACAGAGAAGGCAACAAAACCTTTACAAAGTTATGCAGCTCTGCAGACTCTGCAGGTTATGTGGCTTTGCAGGTGCACAAGCATTCATCTTTAGCAAAAAGATAAATATTGCAATATTAATCTATTTCAGCTAGCTGGTTAAAATAAGAAATCGATCCAAAGCTTTTCAAATTTTTTTATGCAGGATGCTTCTATAATTAAGCAACTGAATTCTGAAAAGTTTATATGTATTTTCAGATTTATTCTTTATCTTGTGTTTTACCAAAACCACCTTTGTCAACACACACACACAAATACATATCCTGAATGTGTTTGCAAACAGCCATGAAGGCAGCAGTGTGTGAAGGAGCATGTGGATGTGGTATATTATTACAAGTGGGTGCTGAGTTCAAACTGCTGCCCATTTCAAGGGAGTAGCTCACCAGCGTATGTGACATTTTTTTGAGTTTTTCCTTTTATTGGATGGTTTTTGCTGTGTGTAACAAACAGCAGCACAGTGTCCTTTAAGAATCTACCTTAATGTGCTGTATGGCAACCATGTATTTTATACACTTGTAATCATTTGACATGAGAAGTCGTACATCAGTGTATTTAAATTTTTACACAAGCTAGGTTTCTATTTAACTTAAATATTTGGAAAATACACATGTAACCAGTGTGTGAAATATCCAGTGGTGCATTGGGGGAAACCCCTACCTGTAGTGCTCCAGTGTTTTGCTAAAGTCTTACACAGATCCAGTAAGCTTTCATGGATGCAAGCCAAGTTAATCAACCAGGTCGCACACGCTTTGTACACACATCACTGAGGATAATATCGTTAACAGTAAGGACGCTGACACAACTACACAACCATACAACAGCTATGAACACAGCACATTCACCCCGACACACACACTCACACCCGACACACACACACACACGCTTGACATTTCTTATGCATCACATGCTTGTCACAGTTGAATAACACAGGCAAGAGATAAAAATATTTTATGATACTATAAAAAGAACAGACCCGTTCATCTTAACTCTCCGACTTTAATGTCAGGCCATTCGCCCACCTGCTTCCTCGTCCGAGGGTCACTTGTGCGAACAGCCACATCACCTGAGTCTCCCCGAGAGGAGCTCTCAGCCTCGACTTGACCTGGTTTTTTGGTTTTGACTGGGAGGGAGAGGAGACCCAAACCCCCCTTGAGCATGTGCCAGTGGCTGCAGCATTAGCTCTTTTTTTCTCCACTGACTCAGCTTTTTAAACCAAATCAGAGTTAGCATGAGTAAACTTTGATGTTTCTTTTACATATTTTCCCAATTTTGTTGCACACTGAATCTGCATATTTTCCTGAGCGTAACCATGATGTTGAAATGGAAAAGAATCCATCGCTTTTTAGGTTAAAGGTCTACAGGGTGATGTAAGGTTTTCTTTACTTCACATGATTTGCATTGGAGACCATTTGCAACCATTCTAACTATTTAAAGAAGCCTTGCCAGAAACAACAGGTATTAAATGGCAGTATAAGAGAAAAAAACACTAAAATATTTTCTGTATTCATGTTTGTGGGGTTTTGCAGTTTGAATTTTGAGTGCTGGACATAGTAATCAGTCCCTCCAGGATTTCGCAGGCGTTTTTCAAGATCGTTGCGGCCTAAAATGCCTGAATTCGCGGCAGATTTTCTAAAAAATTGTGATGTAAGTTGCGATGTTTTAAGCGTATTTGTTGCGATGAAATTGTGGGAGACAGTGAAAATTGCTAAAAAGTTGCATTTTCCGCTCGTTTCACCCATTCTCCTAATATGTTTCGCGGTAGAAAAGTGTTTGTCAATCGATGATTTTCGTTTGTGTT
>JAUZTA010000015.1:1000446-1012926 GCA_034780835.1 Ctenochaetus striatus | reverse complement strand
AACACTACATCTACCTGCGTAAACAAACAGTAATGAGTGCATTCCTGCACGCACACAAACACACACACACACACACAGATTTTCAGCTTTAATATCAAACAGTTCAAAGACAAGAAAAACATTTGGTGTATTTTCATTTAATAAAACTGATTATTTCTCAGTTTTCCGTTCTGAAATGTTTCTAAGATGTTTCCCTTTGAGAACATCCTGTTGCTTTCAGACACAAAACCCGATAAACTGCATTTATACGTTAGTTTGTTGAACTGAAAACATTCACTTCCTGCATACTGAAAGATCAGAGAGCCACAGTTTGAGTTGTGTCTTACTTGTAACAGCGTTTCAGACCTCCAGATCTCCTGAGCTGCAGGGTCGGCGTTAACTGAGGGCTGATGGAATATGTGATGTTTGAGGAGGCTGGGGCTGTGAACGCCATAACCAGCAAAAGACACACTGGACGACCTGTCGGATTTAAGGCAGGAGAAGAGTGGAAAGATATTATATTTTGAAAAAAAAACAATATTATGTTGCTGCTCTGTGTGAAACAGTCTAATGTTCAAACAAGGTTCATGAAAATAACTTTCTACTCTTCACATTTTCAGACAGATGTTTCTCTCACAGATTCATTCAACCTTTCGTGCTCTGAGTACCTCGGTGGAGGCGCAGTGACGGAGCCTCTGGAGTCAGAGAAAGGGGAGGGGGGCACGCTTCCTTCACTGGGGAGGAAGTATTTGAGGTAAGTGTCCACCAGCACAAAGTAGGCGCTGTCGGTGGAGCTGCCATGTTGGCCCTGAGGGAAGTTCTGAAAACACACAGAGTGCTGATCAGGTCTGCTGTGAGACATGAAGGCAGGCGGCCATGTTTGTTTCTAAGACAACATCCAAGCATGCTGCTAATCAAGATGCATTTAAGTGATGATATCACTCATGTCACCCTGACAAACTCACCTTTGGCGCGATGAGACAGAAGGCAAAGTTAAACATGTAGAATTCAAATGGATCTGCAGGACATTAAGGAATAACTGAGCTGAACAAAGAGGTCAAATCTGTTCCCTTGTTTCGTATGAACCCTCCTGCTGCTGGACTCTGATAGAAACTCTGTCTTTGCACCAAAGTCACAGAAAATCCAGCTGTAGGAAACTGATCAGTGAGTTTCTGTGGCCCCAGTTTTAACCCGGTGTCCTGGGTCAGCTGGCAACAGGCAGCTTCAGTCTCAATTTCTGGCTGCTTGAGCAAGTTGGATCGGCACCGAGTCTGTCGATAAGAGGAATCACTCTGATTGGCTGTTCAGTAACAACAGTTACTATGAGTAATTTACCCGCCCTTTTTTTTAAAATAAACGTCATCATGAGTAACTCATCACTGATACGGTGAAAAAAAAAACAGGACAGATCAGTGTTTGTGTTGGGAAGGATACTGAGAGCGATGTTCAGAGTCAGCACACCAGACAGGGGGAACTGCAGCTTGTTGTGGAAGAGGGGGCAGTCTGGGAGGACCCCCCCTTGGATGCAGGCCTTCACTGGACCCTACAAGACACACCACGAACGAGGATTCAGGCTACAATGTTCAACGTTGAAATGAGCTGAGGAGGATGTGGACGATGCCTCCTTTAAAGCAGAAACCAGTTTCAAGTCCTCAACTTTAATACCTTTCAATACTTGATGAGTGGACATTATGTTTCATAAACCTTTTTCATGAATATACTCCAATAAGAGTCCAAACACACTTAAAACTAGAATCCACCGTCAATTAAATGACTAAAAACCTAATTTTCACCAATTTCATCAGGATTTCTGTTCAGCTTCTGCAGTTAAGTTTGAGTTGGTTCATCAAACATTCAGAGCAGCTGAGATGCCACAATTTACTCTACACTAATTCTACACACACTGAACAAGGACCAGTGGAAGCACAGAGCATCACTAAATGCAGATAATGTTGCAAATGTTCTTACCGGGAGATAATTAACAGGTATTTCATACTTGTACTCTTCTGCTTGAAGTTTGTAAACGAGCTTCATCATTGGCCCGCTGAAAAATGAAACCAGATAAGAATGAGAACAAAGTTTGGTTCAAGTTTTTTTCAACAAACAGTGTCTAAAACTCCACTTGGCCGATGTGAGCACATGTTGTTTTAATCAGAAAGGAATAAAATGTAACGACCTCGGGTTCAGAAACTCCATGACGATGTTGTACTCATTGCACCGTGAGTGCAGGAAACGCAGGTTCCAGCCGGCGATGATGCCGTCCAGGCTGCCAAACACACTCTCCACCAGCCAGGGGAAAACCGAGTGCAGCTCCTGAGAGGAAACACACACACACACACGTACACTATAATAATAAACCGGTCACACATTTAACACAATATTCAAACTGCTGTGGCTGACAGTTCAGCCGCCTCGCAGCAGTAAAAAAAAAAACCTTTACTGCGGTTGTGCCAGAGACAATAAAGAGCTGCGCTGACACAACATGCATTCTTGGCAAACAGGTGCTGGAGGACAGAGATGCAAATATCATCCAAATTACGCGGTACACCCTGAGTACGACACATAATACAGTACAAAAAGCTCCAGAGGGACTTATATTCACCAAGTTTGGACTCATGAAAAAATGAAAACTGAACAGTGAAGAACAGAGAAATAATTAGCAAAGCAGAGTATGAGCTGACTCTGGGTAAAGGAGTCAGCAGTTTAACTTTATTGCAGATTATGAACCTGCAGCGATCAATGAGTCGCTCTGCATTTTAGCTAACGAAGCTACAGACAACAACAATGCAGCTCACACACAGACTGAAAAGCCTTCAGCCTCACACTCATCCTCCGGGTCAGACACTGAAGCACCAGCAGCACAACAGCTGCTCTCAAACAGAGCTTCATCTGTCCACAGATAGCCCCCCCCCCCACATGCCAAGAGGAACAATAATGACAAATACTGACATTTAGTGCATCTACGTAACACATAAAGTATTCATCTCTAAACACACTAACTGACATTGGCACATGGAAAAATCCTGAAACATCTCTTCCTGTATGTAAGGAAACATGCTGTTACTCAAAAGTGAAACACCCAGTCAAAGTACAAGCAGCTGTCTCCTGATGCTACAGGCATTAACCATAAAAGGTAAGGTCAGCCCTTCTCTGATGGATCCAGTTGACATCCAAACAGCTGACTGAGCCTGCAGTGTTGTGTCATGAACAAGTCAAGTCTCTTTATGTTTATATGTTATAGGTTTCCTGTTTAGTTTTCAGACCACAGCAGCTACAGAACACAAGAAATGCTGCACTGCACTGAGACTGCTTATGTTGATTCATATCAGTATCAGTCCATTTAAATAATTTAATACCATGAATAATAATTCTGACACGAACTTACAAACTTTTGAATACCACGGCTCGTAGTCTTTTACTATATAAAAGACTGCAACTTCCAATGATAATGCTATGACTAACATAATGAGTTGGACTTCAGTCCTAAAGTGATCAATCAATCTGGCAAACACGACTGTTCAAGTCCATCGCCGTTTTCAACAGATATCAGTGAGCAAAGACAAAAGCGGTGGGAGAATTAACGGTACCTTTGCAGGATATTCATCAATGATCTTCACCAGATCTTGGCATCGCTGGGGGAGAGTTTTGGTGGTCGCATCAGCTTTGAGATTGGCCTGGAGCAACATAACAACATGTCAGTGAGCATACTGTAAATCACAGAGTACGAGATAAGTTTTGCTGGAGAATTACTCTAAGGGACAATTCAAATGTCACTTATCACTCATAAATCAGCTGAAGCTATGCACTGTGAAACAGTTTCGGAATGACGAAGAGTTAGAGGAAGAACTGGGTGAAATCATGTTATAAACACTTCCGTCATGTTAATTATTGTATAAAGTGTACATTGATGTTGATACAAGTTACATTGATGTCAGTAGAGACTTACCAGCAGGAAACTGGGCTGTTGCAAAGTTTGAGCAGCCATGTAGGATCCTTATGTATATATTTCGTCTTATGGGAAGTCCACTTGGATCCTCTCTGGAGAGGATAAAACATGCACAAACCTTTTTTTATTCTCTTGGAAATAACTGGCGATGCAACTTAGCCTAGCATTATTTTGCTAGCAGCCCTCAGCAGAAAACAAACCTGACTATTGAATCAAACTGATGCTGTGGACACAGGATGATAACTGTATGTACTGTTAATCCGACAACAATGTCTCCCATTGAGTGGAAAACCCGGCGACACAGACTCGGTCAATGAGCCATGCAAGTCAGCATGAGCGGCATTAGCATTAGCTACCGATAGCTAACTAACGGCGGCTAGCAAAGATACCTAAAGTAACAGCAACAGCCATGAAATTGGCGAGTGTCCTTCACAGTATGAACTACAAACTTTGAACAAATCTTAAATGCATACACAAGTACCTTCGCCGCTGAAAGTAATCAAATATTTAAACTACTTTCCCATGAGCCGCGTTTCCATTAGTGTAATTCAAACACCACCGAGCTTACTGTAGACGTTGGCGTCTTCTTCTTTGGTGCCGTGCTTTGGTAGTCATTGTTTTACTCATTACTGCCACCTACTGGCGTTACTTATTTATGCAACATTTTCAATGTGTAATCGGATCCTGTTTTCAGTACACTCAGTACAATAATAATAATGATGATAATAATAATAATAATAATAATAATAATAATAATAATAATAATAATAATAATAATAATAATAATTAATAGTAATTAATAGTTAATAGTAAGTAATAAAAGAAGAAAAACATGTGATGAAGTTGATGATTTGATTTGACTTTGCCATTCTCAAACGATCAAAACGTACAGCTGGAGAGCAGAACTTCCACAGACTTTATATAGTTATTTCTGCTACTTGATGCTTCAACAGTTACCTTTGTCCAGGCCCAAATACTGCACTACTGTTTTTCTCAATACTAAGTTCAAAGTAATTTAAAATCTTATTAGTTTTTTTTAATAACAATGATACAATATATGTCATAATCCATGTTAACTACATTCCTAAATGTCTTTCTAGTAGACAGTTTCCTTCCTGTCTAGACAAAACTAATCACATCTGTATTCTTTTTTCATTAAGTACACAGCCTTTATTAACTGGGTAATTATCTGTGTCGCCACAAAAAAATCAAGCGTACCATCCCTTCTTAGTTGCTGCTCCTGGAACACCAAGTTATTATATTAATAGGGGCAGCATCTTATGACATAAACTCAAAATGAATTGTGTGTGTTATCTTGCATTTGGAAAGTAACTGCAGTATTTTGTAAATCACTTAGACCAAAAAAAAACAAAAAAACACCTTGAAATGTTTTTATTCCTTTTTATTTTACATCACTTTGTGGTTTTTTCACATAAAGTTACACATTTTAATGACTCAGGTTTTTGATCTCAAAACTTATTAAAGTTGTGAAGTTTTCATTTTGGTTATGAGAAACACAAAAGTTTATATAAACACTGAGAAAACAAACTAAAGTCTAGCATATAAAGAAAGAAAACTATCAAAAATAGAGTTCTTTAATATACATTGATGTGAATAACAATTATTAGTTACATAGCAGAATTAATGGGCTATACAGTACATAATGTTTTCTCAAGCAAGGTCCATGTGTGTGCGTTTCCACTGAGTGATTGATCCATCAGGTTTGAAGCTTTGATCTGATCTGCGTCGATCTGCTTTACAGAAAAAAACATAAATACATGTAGAAAACATATGTGGTTGTGGTTAAACAGTTAAAAGTGGGGCAGTTAATCGGGCAAACACTTCTCTAGTTTAGTCTTCTGTCGTTAAGTTATTCTGTATATATAGTTTATATATTTCTGTCTGCTTTGTGTGTGAGATCCTGATGCACTTTCACCTGTTCGACAGTCCGCTATGAGGAAGTTTCACAGCAGCCAACTGGTGCCATTTTACAGTTACACTGCCAAGCTGCTTGTGCTGAAAGTCTAAATAACATCATCATAACATCTAAATACAAGGAAAGAGTCTGAAAATTTACCAATAAAGTCTCAGTAAGTTAAATCTCAGATCAGTTAGTTAAACAGGTTTTTTCACTGCTAATGCTAATTTGGAAATCAGAGGAAAACAACAAACGTGGCTGACTTTGTGTGAACCAGAACATGATCAGATTTAACTGTTTCTACTGATTTCTGATGGGAAGGTGACACAGTTAGTGAACTGACAGGAAACATGTCACACACTCATCCTGAAGTGTGTGTTCATTCACCAGGCTGGTCTGGATTTCATGCTACAAATGAGCATTTTTCATTTTAGCTGCAGCTTTGAGCCAATCGTGTTCCATCAGTAATGAATGTAGTAAATAATATACAGATAATTTTACTTTTGAATGTTAAAATATTCAACATGAGGATTTACTCATCTCTTATTTTTTCATTTCTCAGTCTTTAATGGCAAATATTCTTGGTGTCACTGCTGGCTGGCACCATCTGCTCCAAAGCAAACCTTCTGGATGAAACCTTCTTGGTCCTCTGCATGCAGGATCTGTTGTCCATCAGCAGTCTCTGTGTTCTCCGGGGACTAGAGGGGAACTTCAGGCGGGTTGTTCCTCCTCACCCGGGCTTTCCTGCTCTCCTGTTTCAGCTTCAGGGTGCGGAGCTTCTGCTGCCGGCGTTTCTCCCGGAACCACAGCTGCTCACAGTACTCGTCCACACTGTTGGTGCCCACCATGTGCAGGTCCTTGTAGCTCCTCAAAGGGAGCTGCTGAGGATGCTGAGGCAGCCACGAGTTCCTGTTGCCCGGCAGGAGAGGTGGAGGATGATGGGGCCCCGTCTGACCGATGAACCCGGCGGCCCCGGCTGGGCCGATCTTCCCCAGGACCACGGGGCCCGGGTGGTTCGGGCTGTGGTGCTGCTGGTGGCGGGTTGGGTGGAGGCTCTCCTTTGGGATGATGTGAACGCGGTATCGGGCCAGAACCTTGCTGTAGGAGTGCTCGCGGCTGGAGCAGGTGTAGAGACCGGCGTCATCCAGCTCCAGGTGCTGAATCAACAGACCTCGCTTCATGTGGAGGGAGCGGCCGTCGTCACCCTGAGGAAGCTGAGAGGAGACGAGGAGACGCACGAGAGGAAGAAGATCAGGTGTTTGGTCGACTCTCTTTTTATTCTACATGCAGTCCAACTCATGTTCACTCATGTGCAGGAGTTTAAAGTAAAACTGTGAAAGTGTGTGAAGAAGCTGGATGCTCTTGAGCTTTAAGAAGGGATTTTCACAGCATTTTTTTAACTGACAGAACTCGTAGAAACTTTTTCTCTCTGACAAAGGAGGTTTGTCTGTTCAGCAGCATTTCATCCTTCAGTTTATGAGTTTGTGAGTGGCACATAAAGTTATAGGGAACTTAATTTTAACATTTAGTTTATATCTCTGCAACAACACCAATAAGAAAACTGTTAAATGCAAAATCTGAGCAAAGTGGAAAAACGTTTCCTTGTTCATGCAGAAAAACATCATCACAGTCTGATGTGAAAACACGTGACTCACCTCGGTGCTTCCTGGTGTCTGACCTGCAGTCTGACTCTCGGTGAGCTGCACCGTCCACCTGAGCTCCGCCTGTGGCGACCGAGGAACACACTCCAGGAAGGTGGAGTTTCCTTCCACGCCGTAAACCAGCTTCACCTCCACAGAGTCCGAATCTGACGGAGCAGCAACCACCAAAAACATCAAAGAAAACATCCAGAGTTTCACTTTTTATTTACACTTAACAAAACAAAAAATGAGCAAAGACAAAAGCGGATCAAGAACATGAGAACATCTGAACATTTACTACAAACATTTACTACATTTCTTTAGTTGTAATAAACTTTACTGCTGCAGATTTCACAGAGAATCAGAGAAAACTGCAGCTACACAAAACAACCACTAGAGTGCGCCCTTCTTCTGCCTGCACAACAGAATGATATTACTGTAAATTCTCAGTGAAACTCTGCAATTTAAACCATTAAATTATTAAAGTGTTTAATAATAGTGTGTAAATATTTTCAGAAAAATAAAGTGAGCTCATAAACTGGATTTTTTGTGGATCCTGCAGCCAAACAGACGTCTCACGCTGACGTTTTTACATTCCACTCATGCACTGGCTCTTCAAAATGTGTTATCAGTCACAGAATGTATATGTAAATGTAACTCCTCTGTTTGCAGAACAAACTGACAGGCTGCTCGTCTGTTATGTAACTGACAGGAAAACCTTAAAGAGAGACGGACAGTTTGTTTGCATCAGACAGCGGAAATCCTCACCGTCCTCTGTGATTGGGCACCGACTCCAGGGGTCTCCATACTTCACATCCTGTCGCCGTGCCCGCCTGACACACACAAACACACACACACACACACACACACACACACACACACACATTGAGAAAATGTCTGTTGTGTTTATGCTTGAACTCGTATGTCTTGCATTGTCTTTACTGTGTTAGTTTTCAACATAAATTTTGCTTTAACTTGAATTTTGAACCCAACTATCATTAAACATTTGGATCCACTTCACTTGTTTCAGTAAAAATGAAAACTCTCCACATTTTGTGTGTTTGTTTGATCAGTGTTGATGGTGAATTCAAGGTGTAAACTCCTCACTTTGTGCTGTTTTAACAGAAAAAGCTGAACTGACAGCCGCGATGTCGAAACTACACTTTTTCTCTTAAATTTTGTTTTGCCAACAAAAGATCATGAGCAATGCATCCTGGTACATGTAGGCCCTGCAGACTCCACAGGCAGGAAAACTCTCCTCAGTGAAGAACTAACTGCTTTAATTCATCACATTTCCCCTGAACAGAGTCTGATTTACTGAACTCTGTCTGTTCATCAGTTACAGAGCAGCTGACAGCAGCAGATAACGCGGTTGTCTTTAGATAAAGCTGAAGATCGCATCAGACCCTCCTCCTCACTGTTGTTTCTGCGTTTCTGCTGCTCAGGGGTGAAAATATGAAGCTACTGCGGTTATGAATGAGAGCACGCAGAGCGAAAGCAGGCTATGAAAATACAACGTGTTGTTTCAGCTCCGCTAAAGAACGAAGTCACGTCTCCTTCTCCGACCAGTCTGACCTCGCTCTGTCGTTCTCTGACCCGGCTTCCCCTCCCTGCACCCCCTCCTGTCCCTGCTTCATGTCTGCACACTGCATCTTCATCTGCCATCTGTTCCTTCATCATCATCATCATCATCATCCCTCTGCTGATCCTGCTGATCATCCTTCAGAAGATGTCAGCTTCATCCCTCTCTCTCCTCCTCTTTTGTCTCTTTCTGTCTCCAGATGTTCGAGGGAAACACTCAAACACACAGATCTCACTCCCTGAAGTTTACTGGTTTTAAGGATGTGATTCATGTTGCTGCTGACAAACCAAACAGTTTCACAAAGTTACCGTGTGTTTATTATTGTTACTATGACGACAGAGGTCACCTGACTGTGAGGACAAACAACAAAAGTCTCCTATCTTCATCTTCACCCGTTCCTGCATTTTACAGAACTTGTTACATGTAAAGATCTTTGAATAAAGATGAAAAAGCTTAAAACGTTCAGACGTGACACATGAATTTTCCTTCGATCAGAGAGCTGTCACATGGATTAAACCTGTCACTCATCATCATCATGGTGATCTCTACCTCTTGCTGCTGGGGAAGAACCTGGAGCAGGTCTGTCCGTCCCACGAGCAGTACGGGTCTCTGGCCAGGCAGCACTGGGCGCAGTCGCTGCCGTACAGCTCGCAGCGCTGCAGACCCAGCTGGGCCACGCCGAGCTCACCGGACACGTACAGCTGTTGCTGAGGAGGAGATGGAGAGACGGAGTGAAAACAGAGGAGAGGAGGAGCTTCATCACAGTGTCAGAAGGTTCATCATGACTCCTGCTGCTGTTACAGAGGAGGAGAGGAGGACCGGTGACGGTCAGAGTTCAGGTCAGAAACACTGAACTCCCACTGAAACTCCTTCTGTCTGTTAGTTCATCTGTTCTCTCTGTGTGATCACAGAAACAAGTTAGCTGAGGTTTTTACATTGCATTTTATTATTATAATTCTTTTTCTTAGCCACAATTTGCTATTTAAAGTTAACAACAGTTACTTTTGTTATCTGAGAAATGAACCATAATCCTGAAAAAGGCCACAATCCTCCTTTCCTTAAAGTTTTAAAGCATGTTTACTTTTGAACAAACATCACAAATACACAGACAGGCAAGCAGACAGACAGACAGACAGACAGACTCACTCTCTTGGTGGATAACTCCATGTTCAGGATGGGAGAAGAACTCTGCAGGAAGAAAAAGGATGACTTTAGAAAGCTGCTGCTTTACATTAAAACAAACAGCAGCATCTGTTCGAGCTCGACTGGTTCTCGATTTATGGGACGGAGGCTGATATAAAGACAAAAATAAGTCATGTGAGCAGGACATTTTATAGTCTAACAGTAAACTTTATGGTCCAAAATGTCTTCAGTTTACAGAAACCATCAACTTCACTGGAGATTCAATAATCGTTCTCATTCTTTTTCTGTTTGTTCAGCAACGACATGAATACAGATCCTTCTGTACATCTACATAAAGACATTCATATAATGTTTCATATAAATAAGCTGCTCAGTGTGAATGTTGATCGAGATATAGGATTTAATAAACTGAAATGAACCAAAGAGTCGAAGTTTTAAGAATAACTGCACTTTAAATATGAGCCTGAATCTGTCGCCTTCACAGTGTAAAGTGTTTTTGGGTGAAACAGTTCAAACATCAGTGAGAGATGTTTTTCATTCCGGAAGAAATTTCATAAAAACCTTAAGCATTTTTCTTGGAGAAAACTGAGATTTCTCCTCTGAGTTCACAGCTGACGGGTCTCTTTCTCCCCTCAGAGGACTAAATCACCTCACAGCTCAGTTTTCCGGCTCACTGACTTGTGTCAGCGTTCCAGTGAGGAGTAAATGACCTCTGACCTCTGACCTCAGAGGGGTCGAGCTGAAGGAGGAGGTGAAGCAGTGAGAAGGTGATCTGGCTTCTCCTCTGTGAGGAGTTCAGGGGACAGAAAGCAGGAAACGAACAGCAGCGTGTCGTGTTGCGTTCGATGGCAGCTGGTTCACCTCCGTCCCGCTTCACATGGAGCTGCTGGAAACGTGCCACTTCCTGTTTGGACCTCAGCTGTGAGGAAAGGTTTCCTGTTTGTTTGTGGCTGTTTTTTCACATGTTTTCTGTCGTTCTTCCTTCCCTCCACCTGCTCTCTGTTTTCAAACTTCCCTCAGCTTCAGTTCCTCCTTTTTTCTAACTTTTTTAAAATCATTTCCTCCTCTATTTCTATCTTTTCTCTTCTGTCTTTTCCAGATTTTTTATCCTCTTTTTGGCCTTTTCTCCCATTTTTTCTGCCCTCCTCTCGCTTCTCTCTCCTCTTCCATGTTAGCTTATTTACACAGAGGAGCTTGGGAAAAATGCGCCCTGTTATCTGTTTTTTCTGCTCAGTGGAGTTATTCCGGACAAAAATGTTCCATTGGAAAACTGCGTCCTCACGTTCACATCACATGGAGCCGGCGGATGAGACACCGAAACCGGCTCTGAGCTTTTAGCCATAAAAGTCCCGATCAGCTGCAGAGTTCAGAGACGACGTGACGGAGGAGGATCCTCCTGACTGCAGGAGGCCGGCCGGATTCAGGTGGAGCAGGTGATGGAAACCAGGATGAAGCATGTTTTTGTTGTAAATATAACAAATAACTGAAACACTTCTGAGCCTGTTGTCTAACACTGTTGGTCTGAGAGGAAAAATGTCAAACGTTAAGTTTTTCAAACTTATTGAAAGTTGTATTTCACCTGGAAAACCGTCAGCTCCTCTAAAATGATCTCCTCCGTCTCCCAGTTGTCTTTGATGACTGAAACCGCCTTCACCACCCTCCCATCATCTGGAAACAGACACAACATTCGTTCATGAGTAAACACACACACACATGTTGTAAGTATGGTGGGAAAACACTCGTGTTCACACTCAGAGTTCTTTCTTTGAGAAACAAAACTTAAAAAGATTAAAAACGTTGCAGCAAAAGAGCCTCACTGACCTCATTGAATAAAACTGTGATCTTTGACTGAATCTTCACAAAACTTGACCACAGTGTCACATCAGAACACACGATGAGTTTGTGAGAAAATGCATCACAAACAAACAAACAAACAACAAACAACAAACAAACAAACAAACAGCAGGAACAGATCAGGTGAGAGTTCCTCTGACCTTCACTCTCCATCGAACTCTGACTCATCAAACCTCCGTTTTCATCGTTTTCACAAAATCTCTGCAGCAGAAATGACAAACTCTGCACATCAGAGTTTTTTCTCCAACTCGCCACACATTCTGCACCTGTTGCCATGGTAACAGAGGACATATTCTGCTGTGGTGACCACGGAAACGAAGGAATCCATAAACTGAACACACACAATGTGAGAAACGTCAGAGAGGATTTATAGGAATCTGAGTCCGGCATCTTCTGCAACACCAGCTGTTACAGCGAC